>CM076669.1:1919625-2069625 GCA_038496675.1 Rachycentron canadum | reverse complement strand
AACATTTCAAGTTATAGTAAAAACAAACAAGTTAGAACAATATAACTGCACAAACTCTCTATTAAATCTAGTTTTGATTTGAAAAATAAAGGTAGTGACCTTGTGTAATGTATGAAAACGGGTACATGACGTTAGTATTTTATTTTGAATGTCAAAACGCCCAAATTCCGGTCGGATTGTTGCCAGATTGACGCGACCGAAACCCCCTCGGGCAGCCTCCCGCAACGGAGTCAATGCGGCCGCAGCACCAATCACGGCCTCCCGTGGGCTGTCGCCGTCAGCTCCGAGGCTCCTGATTGGCTGCGGCGGCCTGTCACTCACTTTGATGAGCTCGGAGCTGCAGCTGCGTTTGTGGCGTTTAAATGACTCGAGGAGCTCAGTTGTTTACAATTTAAAACAAAGCACATATGTGAGGATAAGCGAGGTCACGTGGACCCGGGTTTGTTTTTGTGCTCGTGTTTCAATAAAGTTGAGCCCCCCCCCCCATGTTACTTCCGGCTTCGAGAGAGACGGGGTAGAGTTACCTTTTTAGCAAGGTGCGTTAACGCGTGAACAACTAAAATAAAAGCGGATGTAAGACCAATCGTTTTCAAAATAAAAGCGAGTAAATGCGCAAAACGTGTCAGTTTCGGGGCCAAAGACACTGGACCATGAAAAGTGCGTGAATCATTTTATCAGTAAACAATGAACAAAGTAGAGGTTCATACTTATACTAAACTTTGAGTCAACTAACATTAAAGAAATCCGAATATTAGCCATTATAATGCACTTATATCATGAGTCTTGCATGGCCTGATAAACAGTAAACAGTTTTAAAAGCATTGTTTCATCATTTTAAAGCTATATAAATAAATTAAATTCCGTATCCACTCGTAACAGGTGTTCAAATAGGAAAGTTATGTTTTATTTTGAAAATTATGGTAGGAAATCATATCTCTTAATGTTGCAAACTTGACAGTGGTGTGTCTTTCAATCCTTCCTATCCCGCTTCAGGATAATGCGGCTTAAGCAGTCAGGAGCTTTACAGTTTGAACACACCAGGCGTTTGTAGTGTGAGTGCATTACTGTGACCGTGCTAGGCCTAAAACCTCGTAGTCCACATTCAGGGCTGGAGAGTTGGGTACAAGTTGATTACAACCAGTATCATGCAAATACAAACACAAAAAATGAGACAGCAGCGCAATCAGAAAGTATTTCCTCTTGTACCTTCTTGTTTCTTCTGTTGTCGTCATAAAAATGTGGTTAAAGTCTGAGTTTGCGCTGAGCGTCGGTGAGCAACACGTCAGGATGTGTCGGGGTCAGGCCGTCCGCTTTTATTTGGAGCCATTGTGTCACTGCTGCTGAGTTGCTTTGCTGGGATCAGCCCTTTCTTTCCCAGCTCTGATGCCAAATAGAGGAAAATAGGAGCAACATTCATGCGAAAGGCAAGTAAGGAGAGTATGAATGTCTTTACTCAGAGGGACAGTCTTTGTGCTTTCTGTTTTGGATTGTTTCTGTCTGTCAGAGCGACCAGGCGTCAGACGGGGAGCATCACCTGCGCAGCTGTAAGACCTCCAGCTTCCCGCTCACAGACGCTGGTTGCTGCAGCTTTTTGAGGTTAAAGGTCTGATAAGTGCTCACGCCCTGCTGCCAGTACGCCATTGTCAACACTTGACCTTTTTACACAAAACCTCCCGCTGACTCGGGCATTTGGACATGGCCACTGCTCTCCGTGGCATTTTCAAGACCTGTAGTGAATATGAGGCACACTTGCACGTTGCTAATAATAGTTAGCTGTATTTCCCACCCATTGTATTTTAATAACCAGAGCTTGTAATGCAAGCACAAAGTGTTTTATTCAAAATGCTGCTTCATTGTATTGACATGAATTTGATCTGACCCGCAAAAGTTTATCAATTTACAAAAGTTTGAAGATGAAACTGTTGTTGTTTTTTGGCATTTTAGCTCCATTAACAACCTAAAAATGTCTGACAGTTTACTAGTTGTCTAATCCACTAATCTTTTCAGCTCCAGTCAAATTTGGCCAAAAAGTCTCATTAGAATGAGTTTAGGTGATTGGTTTGCCGAATCCACCGTCCTGTGCCTGCACTGGATGAAGCACTGGATTTGCACACACTAATAATTGTGCTTGTATTCGGTGAAAAGCATAAAAACTCTGACTGATTCCAAAAGAAAAAGAAATAAAGTTCCCCAGTGCGGAGCTGGAGGCTGCTGCTGGATGTGTGGCTCAGTGACAGACAGGAAATGGAAAAGGCCCCACAGTCGTCAGGGTCAACAAACCACAAATAAGTTCATCTCCTTCTTCTGTTCTTCTTCTATCTCTGTTACAGCATCTGCTCAGCCTCTCCAGAAACGATTGAATGAGTCTTTGTGAGCGTGAGGGTGTGTTGTTGAAACGGTAGTTTATTTGCCAGGCTGCACCAGTACTCGGTGCCTCCCCAAACTCAAACGCAGGTTTTGTCCAACTGGATGTCTGTATCATAGCAACAGAGACCTTACAAGGTTTCTCTCTCTGTCTGTGTCTGTCTGTTGTGTTTGAAATTTTATTCTTGATCCAAAGAAAAACTTTGTGTTTGCAGTTGTCTGTGTGTATGGTCTCCAGGTGAGGACTATAATGGGGCTTAAATGTGATGTGATCATAAGTAATAAGAAGGAAAAAATTGTTAAGTTAACCCTTTTTTGAGACACATTAAGTCTTTTCTGTCTGTTTCTGTTTTTCCTTAAAAAGTTTTCAAATTTTTTCAAAATGTCACCAAGTCTCAACATCTTCAAAATCAGCTCAACCTCAGCTAATTATCTATGTGACTCAAGAAAGACTCTCCCTACTTCCTAGATAAAAACACTGTAAACCAGAATAACCAAAGAAAACTTCAACACAAAGTTACACACGTGTGTTTGTGTTGTTCTAGAGCTGATTTGAAGTTTCTCTCTTTATCTGATCTGAGTTCTGCTCATTCTTTGGAGCAGTAATGATGAAAAATCAGCTCCAAAGCCTCTAATGCTCTAAATATCTTATTGTCCATGTCTCTCTGTCTTTATTCTGTCAGAGGCTCAGACTGATCCAGATCTAAACTAACGAATCACGGCCGATTCTCTAGTTTAAGGAGAAAAAAACAGCATGTCTCTAATTCAAAGCTCCAGAGACAACAGGATTTCTGGAAGTATTCAGTGGGCTTAACAGGCTTAAGTCCAAATTATTTAGCTTGATTTAGTATCACAGTGTACAGATAAATACTAATTCTCACAGTTTCATCAGTTGTTAAGTTTAGAAATAACGTCTCTTTTCATTATTGATTGATCTGCAGATTATTTATTTTGGTTTATAAATCAATTTCCAAGTATTAATAAAGAAATAGTTTGACATTTCTCAGTGCACTTTCTTGCTAACTAGATGGATATAAGTACTGTTCTGCGTCTGAGCAAAAAAGCAAATGAGTGAATTTAAAATGTGGAACTGTTCCTTTAAAAAAAAAAAAAAAAACACATTTTTATTGTTTAAGCTGCAGATTCTTTGAATTTTGCAGGTCGGCTGAGATACGATAGGAATTTGAGTACAGTGCATCTGACTTCACCAGGCAGGAAGGCAGCCCACCCACATACCAGATGTAGTACACACACACACACACACACACACACACACACACACACACACACACACACACACATTCCCTCACTGCTGTCCAGGCCTTGGCACCGAGCTGCTGGTGCTTCCCGTCTTTATTGGCCGCTGATCCCCGCTGGCTCAGTCCACCGCTCTCTGTTTTAATGCCCGGCTTCAGAGCAGCAACACACAACACAGCACAACACAACACACCACGCCACCAGATGCCGAGCCAGCCTCTGGCCTCTGTGTGTGTGTGTGAGAGAGAGAGAGGGAGAAATGCTGTGGCTCCTGACCCCTCATCAAACGGAACTAAACCTCGTGTCTAACCAACACACCGGCGTTCGTCCAGTTCGGGCTTATTATGAAGGCCGATGCACATCAGGTTGGATCAATCCGCCTCCAGCTGCCTGGTTTCTGTTGTGATACTCCGATGTCACTTCGGGCTGTTTTCATGTCAGTGGCCAGTTAATTCACTCCAGAGACGTCTAACCTGTCGGAGGTGGGGTGGTCACTCTTTAACGCAGCGTAACAGTAGCTACACAGCTGCTGTCCAGCTGAGTTTACTACACCACAACACAACTGGTCTTGTTTGTTAAACACGACTGTGATTGGACAGATAAAGCTTTTAAAGCCTTAACAAATGTGGGAATTTGCCTTGAGCTTCATAGGCTGTTTAAAACACAAACAACAATAACGGACGTGATTCCTGTTTGAATGACGCTTTGAGTTATCGCATTTGGTATAAAAGACTTTCCCTAAATGTTCTTGGTTGCTATTGCTGCTGTATAATAAAAGTAAGACTATAAATATCACATTCTACAGTAATTCACTGTCAATCTGAGTATCGTGGTGTCACAATATATTTTACTACACTGAAGATGTTTGTAATTAAATACTTGATATTATTCACGTGGTTTTGTTTGCAGTCTGTGCAGAGGAGGGGAAGTCTGAGGGCGCCCTGATGGCCAAGTGGTTACGTGTCACTGTGCTTCTGGGTACCAACATTCAAATGCCCCATGATGATGAAAAAGGAGCTTTGCTAATGTCTTTAAAGTCACCACAGCACATCCATAGACAAGAGACGCACGATGACAAAGTAAATAACTATTTTTCCTAAATAATGAGAGAAGAGGTTTCGCTGACAGGCAACTTCTGGTTTTGTGTCTCTGAACAGGTTAGCTGCTACCACGTTAGCTTAGCTGGGATAGAAATGTCCGGCGGACGGGTTCAAACCTTCATTCTCTCTAATGACCATCAGGGGGCGACTCCACTGGTTGTTAAAGAAGTCAGATTGTATTGAAGTCTATGGGAAAATGTCCCTACTTCTCCTTGATTTATTAGCTCAGTAAACGTTTTCCTAATGAGTTTATGGTCTCAGTCTCTAGTTTCAAGTCTTCAATACAACATGATGTTCATTTTTTAAATAATGGTCCATTTAGAGGAAAATAGACCAAAAAGCAGGGGATGAATTAGGGGGCGTGGCTACGGTGTGATTGACAGATGACCTGCCTGACAAAAACAAGGATAGAGTACAGAGCAAGTCAGCTCCACCCCTCACTTCTTCTCAGCTCCACCTTCTCCTCAAAATATGTTTTTTTCTGGTTTCAAAAAACCAAGATGGCCGACGGACAAATGCAAACTGAATGCTTTACAACAGCACCTCAGTCTCTTTAATTGGACCCCAGCTCCTCACTGACACTATGTGTGATTGACTCCATGTAGCCAGCCCGGTCTGCTTCAGTCATGATAACTGTGTCCCAGCTCGGGGCAGAGTTGGACATATGGTGGCTCTAATCCCAGGTCACAGCCTCGGAGTTAAGACTGGTCGCCTCAAACCCTCCGAGATCCCACTTCCTGTCTGTCATTCCCACATGTCATGGCTGCGGGAAGAGTTGTAGGGAGTTGTGTGTTGATTATTCACATTCTTAGTCCGGCATTAGTCAAATTTATTGTTAAAAAGGAGGAAAAGCTGATCTGGGAAAAACCTCCCTCAAACCTACAAACATTCTGTCGTCTTGGAAGCACTTGAGGTTGATTTAAAAACACATTTCTGATTAAAAGTGATGCTGTTTTGAATGAACACAGCAATATCTGCCAATTTTAAAACTATATTTCACAGCAGTTTTGTGTATTTGTGTTTTGCCTGTGCTTTGCTGTGGCCAGGATTAAAGTCCTCCCCTAAAAATGTTTTTACATGAAGATTTAATGGGAGCCGTCTATGTCTTTGTGAGTCCATGAGAAGAGTCCTGGGCTCAGCTCCTGGACAGAACCGCTTGTTTGCTCAAATTGCCAGAGATGCTGTGTGTCCCTGTCAATCAAATCTGACACACAGTGCTGATAAAGAAAATGGTTTTGAATCTTCTAAATACATAAGTAAGGATGCTTTTCTTTCATCCGACTTCACTTAATGTTAATCCTCCTCAGTGTTTGTCGGAGTGATGAAGGTGCAGATTCTCGTGTCCACAGTTTCACTTTTACATTTGCATATTCACAGATTTCTGGATTTTTGAATGGGGAAAAATTAACACGTTTTTTTTTAGAAGTTGTATCAAAGACTGGAATGTTGGTTGGATAAAACGAGCAATATGAAGAAGTTATTTTTAGATGTTTTCTTTAATATTTCAGACATTTCACTAAGTGAAAAGAAGAAAAATGAATAAAGGTCCAATATTTTATTTTATTCTTTAAATTTGAAGTGCTGATGGCCCTTTAACATCTACCTTTAGACTGCACGGACTTTGTCCAAATGTCCAAATGTTCCTGTTGACTTAAAGACTTTTTCAGTCTCCATCCTCAGCGTGAATGGATGTGAGCTCAGTTTGCTGCTCTGCTGCTGGTTTGTCATTCCCTCTGCCTCTGAAGTGCTCGGTTGACCTGTGCTGCTTTTGGCTCACAGACCTGGAGGATATTGGATCCTCCAGCACCTGCAGCTCATGGAAACGTAGATGGAGGGAGGGGCTTAATTTCTTCATCACCGGCATCCACCCCCCTCTCCCAATTCCCTCCTCATCCTTCTCTAAGCATCTGCAGAGTGATCAAATTACCCATTATTACTGCACACCATCATCAGATTACTGTTATTTAGTCCAATGACCGGGCTTATTTGGGCACGGGCACACACACACACACACACACACACACACACACACACACACACACACACACACACACNCACACACACACACACACACACACACACACACACACACACACACACACATACACATACATACACACACACTGCACCAGAAGAGCTGATCATTTTCACCACATGGGGCGTGTCCTGTGTTCTGCTTAACATGACACTGGCTGATGGATGAAATCTATATCACAGTGTTTTTTTTATAGCAATCATTTATTATTAGAGGTGCTTTTCTATCAGTTCATTTACTTTCATTTACTCTATCTATCTATACATATATGTGTTTGTGTCTATCTATCTGTCTCTGTCTATCTATCTATCTATATATATATATATATATATATATATATAATGTGTGTATTAAGTTATTTGCTCTGTGGCCTCCCCAGTTTACAGCTCTACCCTCTCAGACCTTGTTGATTTCTCTGTCATTTAGCTGACTTCACAGATAGGGATTGAACGCCGGCCAATGCTTCCTCCTGCCAGCGCTCTGCGTTTTAACTTGCTCTGTGCCGGTCGCAGCAGCTCCGTCCTTGGCTTTTCTGTCCGTGAAGAGCCGTGAATCTGTAGACCTGTGCACCACTGGGCTGGGACTGGGTGACCAGGGCAGCCCAGCGCATGTGAGGCATTTCTTGGAAGGCGATTGGATTAACGCTGCTGAAGGAAAGAGAGGAGAGGGGGGGGGCTACTGAGAGGTTTAACCCGATTACTGCCTTTGCCTTTGAACACTCTGCCAACTATGCACATACACAAACACACACACTGAGTGTGTGTGTGTGTGAGTTCATCTGATTGATTGTGATGAAAATGGAGAAACGTGATTGATGAGCTGAGAGGGAAAATCCCACCAGTAGCTTGGTGGTGCTGTCTCTGTCAGTGTGTGTGTGTGGTGTGTGTGTGTGTGGTGCTTTTAATACATAAAATCAAAACTTTCTTGTGTTTAAAAAAATTAGATTTAGTGTAGCTGTGTAGTTTATTTGCAAAACTTGCAGTTACAAATAAATCAAACATTATCAACATGAAATAAATCCCAAGAAGAAGTAAAACTATGTGAAAAAAGGATGAAAAAAACAGAGCCGTCTAATTTTGCCATAAACTCCTTAAGTGGATGAAACTGGCCTGAGATGAACGAAGTGCTGCTGTTGTCGCTTCAACACAACTTGATGCTCTGGGAGAAAACGCTTCCATGTGTTTCATTATTTATCCCAACCTCTGATAGACTCACTGTCTCGCCTGGAGATGGTTGACGATGTTGATATTCTGAGCTAATTACCTTAATTACCTCCCTGCAACACACACACACACACACACACACACACACACACACACACACACACACACACACACACACACACTACAGACCCGGGGCAGGGCGGGGTTAGATTCCTCCACAGGACTCCTAACAAGGATGGATGATTCACCCTGGATGGTGTGAATTTTAGTGGAAAAACGGAAAAAGAAGGGACAGACAGAGGAAGAGTCAGACTCATCTTTGTTCAGGCGTAAAAATGCTTTTCTTTTTCGCTTGTTTGATGCAACCGGACGTTTTCAAAATCGGGTTCAAGGTTGGTGGCAAAGTGAGGTGGTGTAATATGATTTTAGCATGAAGCGTGGAGTGTGTAGGGTCCACAATGAATCTACATGGTGAGTGTCCGTGGTAACACACGAGATTTTCCCCTCAAACTCCAGTTATTATAATTAAAGTCAATAAATGAAATAAAAATAAAAGATGCAACATAATCGATAACAAGGATGTTTCTAATAACTGATTTCTCTGTCAATTAAAGTTTAATTATACTCAAAACAGCCAAAATTGAGCAGAGGTTATTTGGAGTCACGGCACGTGCAGGTTAAACATTGTTGTACCGGTTGGATGAGTGTGGCTGACGTTAGCAGTGCTAGCACCAGCAGCCTTGCAGGTAAACGCCCGTGTGCTTGTGCTAAGTGTGGTTAAGCAATGCTCCGCATGAGTTGTTATTTCCCAGTTTATTTTGACACGGTCCACATTCAACCTCATTTTCATTTCCTAGATCAAAACACTGATAAACGCAGTTGGTTTTACAAGATGTTATCGTCCCACTTTCCACTTTGCTGGTTAGTAAATGGGGTAAGTAGTAAATGGGGGGAGGGGTGGGCGTCTTAGATGTAGATACAGCTGTTAACAACTATTGCACATTATTAAAGAGTTGTAGGCCCATATCTGGTGCAGATTAGTGAGGGTGACAATGTTTGGTTGGCTAATCCAACACATCCCTAATTGATACAGATTAGAAAAAAGGCAGGGAGTCTGATGAAATACATTATGAGAAATACAAATTTAAAGGTCCCATATTTATGGTTTAAGAGTTGATATCCAAAATCAGGAGCTCTCGTAAAAACAACAGGTCAATCAGCCAGTCAGAGGAGAGGATCTGTACCTGGTGTGGCTGAGGGCTGTGGCTGCTTTGTTGTGACATCACAAAGTTCAGGAAGTCCTGACACATGGTTAAGGCTCAGTTTCTGAATACAGGCTGTGAGCGTTTCTCTGTGACTGAGACATTTGATACTTTCACTGTATTAAAATAGAACCTGGACCTGCTTTATAATCAAAGACCACATGGAGGTCTACCTTTTATATAATATGGGACCTTTAATAACAGTTTTTTTTTTTTTTTTAAATAGGTTTTCTTTCAGGGATAAAACTTTAAAACATTTAAAACATCCGCTAATCCTGCATGTGACATAACAAAGAGTAATATCTGTGACAAGAAGAAGCTGTTTGTACAAACAGCACTTTGTCATTATATGTGGTAATAACACACTGCAGCTCTGTTGGTCTGTAGTGGAACGATTCCCCAACAGACCACAGTTTTAGGTTATACATCCAGAGCAGAGTGATAACAGGGGAAGGAGGGCACAGTGATGACAAATGAGGACGACATACAGAAGCTGTGCAACGTGTTATTGGCGTCGTATAAACAGCGCTGTTAGTTAAAGGAGCATAATGGCTGCACAAAGACGGAGACGAGCAGGGACATTGAGTTTCTGTCAGCGGCAGCAGTTTGGTGTGTCATCCATAGAAATAAATGGAGGGAAGGAATGAGATGGGAAAGGGGAAGAAGCTGTAGTTAGTAAGTTCCTATTTATACTCTGTCTCTTCCTGTGGAGGCCTCAGGTGACTTTCCCTGTATATAAACCAAATTACATGTAATTTACAGACATTTAGATCTACAATGTATTAATTTATACTGGTAAGAAAAAAAAACACTAATGTTAAACATTAAAACTGAAATTTTGTTTTTCATGTGGACATTTGGAAAATTTATCTCAAATATCTTCATCACAAACATGTTACCAGTAGCAGATAAATGTCCTAAAATTCAAGTTCAAAGTCTCTTTACTCTTCTTCATTGCCAGTTAGTTTCTAAAATAGAACAAAATCCACCCTGAAATTACCTTTTTATAGGCTCCATGTTGTTATTAACCCTCAGATGTGATGCTACTCTCTTTATGACGTCTGAGCTCAGAGGTGGCAGATTTTGAGGAGGACGCGAGGGCAGCGTGAATGTGCAGACATGGGCTGTTGAGTCCAATCTGTTCACCTGTCCTTCACCTATTCCACCGCACACAGTCGTCTCTCCCTGTCAGCACAAGACTGATGTCATCGGGTGGCCTGCTGGGCACACAGTGTCTGGGTGTGGTGCAGGGTAATTATCTTCCCCTCAAAGGCTCATCTGGCCTCCATCTGCTGGACTTTAGCCTGGTTAGCGTAGCCACAGAGCACACAGCAAAGGTCTCTACACGTCCTTTATTGCTGGATCTTTTTCCAGCTTCAACACATTCTCACCTGGCAGCGCTGACCTTCATTGGTCGGATGGAAAAGTTTGTGTGTGGACACCCAGGACACCTCTGCTTCAGGTCTTGAGGGAAGGGAGGATGTTATTAGACCAGCCGCATTTTCCGAGTCCGGGAACCTTGTGAACAACGTCTGCAAGCTGCATGTTCCCACTATGATGATAATCACACAGGGTAGATGACAGCTAATGCTGCTAATGTCTCCCTGTCACTCTCCGTCCGAGATATTGCAGTTGCAAATTGCTCTTCGCGGGTGTTCGGTCTGAAAATAGCACTTCGCTTCTGGTACCACCCAGTGGGCAAGGGTTGGGGAGGGATGGTGGGTGATGGGGTTTAAAAAAAAAAATAACACAGCTACTGTGCTTATGCCAGTTCAAACTTTGTTTCTGAACCACCCAGTGTTTTTGCCAAAATCCTGCTGTGTAAGTTCAGAGTTACCACACCAGCGTTTGGCCTTTTTTTTCAGACTTCAATACGCTAAATGTTCTGAAAGTTTTACTATCTGTGTTTTATTATAAGCACGGGTTGAAAAGGCCAATAGCTACATGACATTGCATCCTCAGTTACTAAATGGTGTAAAGTAACTTAAAGCATTTTTCCTTCTATGATAATGCTCCATCCCATTGGCACAAATCCATTTGTTTTTACTTTGTTTTTACGCTGCGACGTCTCGAACCAGCTACTGATACGAGTGAGAGAGTAAAATTCACATTTTCTGAAGTGTGCTGGGAGTTGGATGAAGAGATCAATCCAGTCTCATACCTGTGTGGTTGTCCAGCTTTGCTCAGCTTAGGTTAGGTTAACCAGACGACTGGAAACAGGGCAAAACTTCCAGAAGATGAAACAAACGAGATGAAAGTCATTCATTAATCAGTGTTAGATGTGGTCGTAGACAGAGTTTGTTACTGTTGGACAGTGCTGGTGGCCCCTGTTCCCAGTCTTTGTACAAAGCTATGCTAACCTGCTACGAGGCCATAGTTGTATATTTAATGGTCAGATATGATTTTATATTCTCATTTAATTCTCTGCCAAAAAGCAAATGGCTTTTTTTAAGATTTCCTTTTTTTTTTTTTTGCATTTTAAATCAGGTTACAGTTTGAAGTCATATCTGTACACATTGAGAACATGAAATACCTGAAAATAACAAAGCTGTAACAGTAATAAAACTATAATTTGGTTTTCTATCATGGTATAAAAGACCTAAAGCAGCACAGTTGTTGCTATTGGTTCCAACATCTGGGATATAACGGAAATGTCAGATTTGCTCGTGGTTTATTTTTGCTTTGCGTGTGTTTGCTCATTCAATCATAGCGCATTTCTGACAGCACTCAAAGGCAGCATTTGTTCTCGTGTTTTGTTTTCCTCTCCGTTAAACCCTTAAGCCCCGAAGTGATGATAATGACACATCTCCTGGAGAGAAACGTCTTGAGCGGCTCCACACAGCCAGAACCTCTGTGCCCACAGAATGACTGGAGGCTGATTACCAGAGAGATCGGTATTTGTTTTTTTCGGTTTGTTGTCGTTGTTGCACAGGTCGGGCAGGTTTAATAGCCTGCACCGCTTCCCCCGCTTCAAAGACGTGTCACCCTGAGTGTGCTGTAAATTTGAACTTGAATACAGATTAAGAATTAAGATGAGTCCAGATTCTATGCAGGTCCAGATCTAAGGGCTCCAGCTGAAAGGAAATGAGGCAGGCGTCGTGGTGACATTAACACAGGAGATGGAATAAACACTGTTTTCATGTCTGCGGTGTGTGCGCCCAGTCCCAGAGTACTGTTTCTTGTGGTTGTTTCACCGACCTCTCTCTCATTTTCTTACCCAGAGTTCAGTTTGTTTCTCAGTTTGCAGAAACACTATTATCTGTTTTTTCTTTAAAACTAGATCACACAGCTTTGTCTGATGACAGTCGACCTTTAAAAGGCTTTACAAGTTTTTAAATTTCATTTACTACAAACCATGGCCACATTAAGGTTTTTCCATTTGTGTTTTTCCTGATAAAGTTATATAAAGTTGTAAGATTTGAAGTTTCTGTCTTTATCTGATCACGAGTTCTGCTCATTCTTCCTTTAACGCTCTATGTGTCTCCTTATCCACACAAGTAATTTACCATTGCACCGTGTGACTCATTAATTAATTTCATCAACACATATCTGCACCTAAAATGCCACGTTGACTTTTAAAAGCAAAGTGTTTCTGCAAGCAGACAAAAGAACTAATGTTTCACTTCAGAGTAAGATATTTTAGTCCATTTTTCGTCTCTTTCATGTCTTTCACTTTCCTCTGTTGAGCCCACCTCTCGCTTTTTTCCCTCCACGTTCCATCTCCCTCTTTTGTCGAGTTCCTGCCCTCTGTATACGTTCCCTGACGATTGAAGAGTGAACTGTATGTCATGTGTGTAAAATGTGTGATCTGATGCCAGTTGTGTGGTGGAATGCAGTTCGTCCACCCTCTCTGAGTTTTCTGTCCTTTCCAGCAGCGGAGAGGGATGCTCAGATGTCATGTTTGTGGAGAGTGGGATATGTGTGTGTGTTTGTGTGTCTGTGTGTGTGTGTGGAGTTATAGGAGGTGGTGGGGGGGTTACAGGAAGGAAGCCTTGCTGGAATATGATTACATCTCCCAGTAAACAGGGCAGCAGGAGGAAATGGATCCTGTCCTCAGGGCATCCTCATGTACATACTGAAGTCACCAGACAGAGTAATGTGTTACTGACACACACACACAACCTGGTAGATCACATACCTGAACACATCCTCACCTGGACATTGCATACCTGGCACATGTGTAAGGTTTTCCTATAGATGGGACCTCGCTTCAAAAACCAGATCTGGTCCAGTCTGTGTCGTCCTGTGGTTCGACGGACGAGAAGCAGCTTGATTGATAGATTTTTTTTTTTTTTTTTTTTAATTGACTGTGGGAGCAGTTGGTTCTGCCGTGGTGGTCTGTGGGAAAACCTGGAGCCAGTAGGATTCGGATGGGGTGTTTTGTCTTTGTACAGTTCATTTAAGATTTAAGAGTCTTTGAACGTGAACGATGCTCGTTTAATCGAGGCAGTTGAACGACCTTTACGTCCTCATTTGTTCATGACACAGTGAAAGACCTTGACCTCCGGGGAAACTGTTACGAGCTGGAAAATCTTTAATGATGACCTCACCCTGCACTAGTAGGTGTGAACCAGAAGCCTTTCCCACCACAGGAACTTACCACCCCATCTCATTACTTAGACGCCTTTGAGGCGTTGGTCCATAGGGCCCAGAAGATTATTGATGATTATTTTCATTAACCATTCATCTGCAGATGATCTTCTCCATGAATTGATTAATCATTGTGACCAAAATGTCAGAAAAAGGTGAAAATGCCACAGTTCACAGTTTCCCAGTTCCTGAAGTGATGTCTTACCCTAAGAACCCCATGAAGCCCAGTTTACTGTCGTCGAGGGGCCGAGATGAGCAGCAAAGACTCACATTTAAGCAGCTGGAGCCAGTAAACGTATCACATTTTTTATGCCTCAGCGTTGGCAAAAGCCAGAACCGGAGGTATTATGTTCCTGTGTTGTCCGTCCACACGTAGGGACAGACGGACGGATGGACTGATTTGTGGACGCGTATCTCGGTAACGCCTTGATGGGACTTCAATTTGGCACAAACATTCATTATGACTCAGTCAAGAACTGAGTGGGTTTTGGTTTTCAAAGGTTAATGAGACCTCAATTAATTATGAGACAAACCCCGAATTGGCAGAGGGATACAACCTCAAGGCGGTAATCGTACCTGATTTTAAAAGTGACTATATTTTCTGTTGGTCAGCTAACCACTAAATTAACTCATCCGGTGATTTCAACATATTTTACATTAAAGGCAACTGGCAGCAAACTGTGGCTCTTTCTACGAGCTGTATGTGAGGCTGGTATTGTCTTAGGCCTTTATGCACATTAAATGCAAGTCAACAGAGAATTCAGGGCAAAGCTGTAGACCAACCCAGCCGTGGTGTTTTGGTTTACTCTGCTCCTCCACAAATATTTTTTTTGCCTGCACGATTTGCTCATGTGTTGAAGCTCCACTCCTGACAAACACTGACAAATCATCGTTTCTCCCCAAGCACTGATGCTGCCGTTTGTGAGTCCATCAGTCGATCCTTGTTCTTCCTCTTTTTAAAGTTCTGGTTGTCCCGTTGGCCGGCACAGTGGTGCAGCGGTTAGTTGCCTCACAGGAGGAAGGTTCTGTGTTCAAACCCTGGGCCTGAGGGGTTTCTGTATGGAGATGGTATGGCTACTTCATGGGTTCCTTCTGGGTATTTTGACCCCTAAAGACAAGCACACTAGGTCAGTTGGTGACCGTAGGCGTCTATGTCTCCACCAGTCCAGGGTGTACCTTGCCCAAGGGCAGCTGGGATTGGCCCCAGCCCCCTCCGGCCTACCCTGCATGGATAAGTGGTATATATAATGGATGGACATTTCACAGAGATGAAGCTCGAAAACACTGTTTACTGTTGTTGTGTTTATTGTAGTCGGTCTTGTTGTGTTGTGATGACACGTCTGCTGTTCCTGAAACTTAGACAGTGCTCGAAATTACTTCCTGGATTTAGTCTTGGCCCAAAGTGGGAAGAGAACAGCGTAAACAAACGTAGGAAAGCTGTGACAACTCCTCTACAATGAACCAATAGATAGTCCTCTTCATGAGGTTTTAGCAGTAACAATTGTATTTCAATGAGAATAACTGCCTCTCTGCAAACTTTGCAGTTGCAGGGTTTCACTAATGGATTTTGGATTGGATGGATGTTTCTCTGCAGATGCGAGGAGCGTGTAAGGACATTTTTATTGCTGCTGTTGCTGCCGGCTGCAGCTGAAAAAGGGTAACAGGGTTATGACTATCACCTGGTTATTCCACTGCTGCCGGGAAAGTTTTTCATTCCGCCACACGTCTATCAAGTTTTCCACAGCTCGAAGGGAGCCTTGGGATTTATAGGTGGTTGGTGTGGCATATATCTGCTTTTTTATTCTGATGTTCTTGTCAAAATAGCAGCAGGCAAAGATTAGGGGAGGTGAGAGCTACACACAGAGTGAATGACATTTCCCAGCCATGAAACATCAGGTTTATAGGACACAGAGGCTGAGGCTCCCTGCAGCTTTGGTCAAATATTCAGCTGGTTCCACTGTTTCAAATTCAAATTGTTTCACCTGATAAATAGTTTTTCCAGTGCATGATGAAACTGCAAAAACAAAGATTTGTAAAAATCAGAAGCTGCTCTGTGCAGACTGTCGACTCCAGTTTGCCAACGTATGAGGAAGAGAGAAAGTTTTTGGATAAATAATATCCACGGGGATATTCTAAGCATAATAACTGCACCAGGAAAATCCAATACTTTCTCCTTCACGGACACACAAGCCCATAGAAATCATGAAGCTGCCTTATCATAAGCTTTTAATGTCCTCTGTGTAGTTAGTTTCCATGGTGAGCTGAGTGGAGCTGCTGTTTTAGGTGGCGGTGGCGGCGGCGTCCTCCCGCTCACAAAGTTTGGTCCATCAATATTTAATGTCTGGACTTAAGACAGGCAGGATCTTGTGAAATGAAGAAGCTTTGCTGTGTTTGGATGAGCAACGCCTCTTTAACGTGTGTTTTCTTTGTGCAGACACGATGTGAATTCAGTCTCTGTGCCGTTCAGGTCAATCTGATATCAAGGTATTTGTATCTTCCCAGTTTAAGCTGTTGAGCCGGTCTATAAGTGTAAGTTTATGAAATATCGTACAGATCATATCACAGGTGCAGCGCCGCAGTTTGGTTTGTTTAAAGTAAAAAAAAAAAAAAAATGCTATAATTTCTGTTTAAGTATTTTGAAAAGAGTCAGCAGGAAACACAAGGTCACGGGCCACACTGCAACTATCTTCAGTATCGATGAATCCATGGATTATTTTCTCTGGTATATTAATCTATGAGTCAATGAAATGCCAGATAATGGTGGGAAACTTTCCAGAGCCCAAAGATAGATGAGATGCTGTGTCATTTCAGCTAGAGCCATCAGATGTCTAAATTTCCTAAAGTGAAAAAAATGGTTTTAAAGGAAAAAAAAGGGCAGGTCCACCTTTAGGAATAGAACAATTTTATTGTTTTCCTGCAAGTTCTCGTATTTCTAAAGCCTAAAATAAGTTTGTAGATGAGGTGCTTTGCTAATTTGTAAGCCTGTTGTGTTACCTGCCAAAAGCCAAGACAATTAGACCATCTGTTTGGTTCAGATCATACCAGTCTTCGCCTACAGGTTTGAAACGCACACAAATTCACCAGCCACTGACAAACGTCTCACCACCTGTCATCCTGTGATATACAACACACCCTTTTGACCAATGTCAAGCGGGATACACCTGATCGACTTAGTGATGTATGAATTTGTGCGTGTGTGTGTGTGTGTGTGTGTGTGAGAGAGAGACAGAGCGCGAGCGCAGAGCCTTGTGGGTAACATTCGTAGACTCCCAACGCCGCCGGTGACGCAGTCGCTGGAACCGTGTGGTTGTAGATCTTGGGCTGTCGACCCCCACGTACATCAAACCCCTGCGCCTTCTGCTCGGCCCCGGCCCTCCACTGCTTTACCAGCTGTTTACTTTACTGTAGTCATGTAAACAACACTGCACACACACACACACACACAGAAGCTATTGACTCTCCCACCTTTGTGGTAAACATCATGGCTGAGCACTGGAAGGCTGGGTCACGCAGGCCTGGGAGAGGTTAGCTCTGAGGGAGGCCTGTGGAGTCACAATCAGACTCAGACTGATTTATTGCTTTGCTGATGTATTCGCCTTTGGTTCGAGCTATATTTGGAGTGTTTTGTTTGAACTCTTGAACAGAACTTATTTATTTCCTGCGATGCAAATGTTGGAGGGAAAGAAAGCACTGAAACCGTATATAATAAGATACTTACTAGTATTTCATCATATGTAGGGCTGGACTTTGATTATTTTCATTATTGATTCGTTGGTCAATTGTTTTTTGTTTGATTCATTATATCATAATATAAATATAATATATAATAGTTTTCTAAAGCCTGAGTTGAAATATTTAAATGAATCAAGAGTCTTAAATCCATAGATAATTAGTTTACGATAATGAAGGACTAATAAAACTGGACGTTTTAGAGGGTGGAGCCAAAACATTTTGGGCCTTTTTGCTTAGAAAATGACTTTTTTCAAAATAGTTGCTTGTCAGCTTTCTGTCTATCAACTATTAAGATAATCTACTAATTGTTTCAGGTGGAATTATGTATTTTACTTCTGATTATTGTGATTCGGTTTCTTTTTATTACACAATGCAGGTCTACTACTGCTTGTCTTTCTATTTTTTTATCCAAGTTGAGGATAAAAAGTTTCTGTGAATTTAGGATATTCAAATCAAACTGATCTAATTTGATGGAGAACATATGATTTGAGATGAGTTTGAAACACATCATCATTATATGCCTTTTATTAAACAGTCAACAGTTGATGGGCAGATAGTGGGAAACTCCAAAATCAGTGCCTTAAGCCTTTAAAGCCTCTAAAATCTAATTTGTCCTGCAGGGTCTCATACAACAACCTCTGTCCTTACACCCCTGATATGGATCAGGAAAAGCTCCAAGATTGCGACTAAAAACATGGAAAAACCTCAGGAAGTTTGGAGGGATCCGTCCTGGACACACACCAGCACCAGTAAAAACCAAATAACAGTATAAAGTAAATAAAGTACAAACTTTGGAAAAGCTCCGAAACTTCCGTCCATGTTAAAGGATTCCTCACCAACCACTCATGAGTCATATCACTGTTGTTTACAAATCCTGCTTCAAATTTTTGTGAAGCGGTGAAAACCCAAACAAACCACATATAAAAATGCAACAAATTAAACTCAACCACTGTGGTTTAACACAGGAAAAACACACAATAGTCAGACAAGCTGTGAAGTGAAGTGTATTCAGCATCATTCAGATTTATGTAATTCCTTACAAATCTATGTATTCATTGATTTAATAGAGACTATTTTATTTTTAATACTTCAGTCAGGGTTTATGGAGAATTTGTGGTCTGAACTGTGTCTTGACAAGGATAGAAATAAAATAATATATAAATACTTATTTTTAGATAATGTGTTAGGACAAAAAATTCAAATTGGCTCTCAAACACTCACAATTTGATTAAAATCGGGCTTCTTCAAATATTTGTTGGCCTAAATGTGAATTCTATTAATATTGGTTAGATCATTTTGGTGTAAACCTGGAGGGAGGTTAAAGGCAGTGACATGACCAAAGCCAAGGACAGGTGCTGCTGGAAAGTGAAGGACACTGGGACACTGGCTGACATCTGATTGGTAGCACACTTCAAACAGGAAATGACACGGGGAGGGCAAACAGGAAGTGCGAGGCAGAGCAGTAATGTTGTTCCAGTGTGTTTTCTTTCCCGTCCCGTTCCCATTCCCTCGCTCGCCGTGGCTCCACGCCAGGCTGAGAGAGGAAGGAGAGAGAAAAGGGAGTGAGAGAGTCAGAGAGAAGAGGGTATTCTGGGTAGTCCCAGAATCAAGGACAGAGCACAGAGCAGGTCAGATCCATCCCTCACTCCTCCTCAGCTCCACTTTCTCCTCCAAACATGTTTTCTTCTGGTTTCAAAAACCAAGATGGCTGAAGGACAAATTACAAACTGAAGCCTTTTAAAACGGCAGCTCATAAACCGATGGGTAAACAGTAAACAACAAGACACAAAGACCAAGCGTTTCAGAGGTCAGTGGAAATTTGACCAATAGCTTTAGACGTAGATCAAAGATAAGGTGTTGGACAAGTGGAAATTTTGACGTGATTGTTGAATTACATCCAAAGCTTTGGTCAAACTTTCCACATCCATGCACAGCTGCAGACTTTCCATTCATAAAGCAGTTGGGGTTTGTCCTGGCTCAGATCAGTTAGATGGGCCACACATCCACTCTGACCACTGTAAAAATCAGGAAGTAGAAGAAAAAAGGGAAAAAGGAGAAAATATAATGTGCAAGAATAAGCCCAGAGGTAAACATCCTTTTGGTTCATAGTATTGTTTCAAATAGGAATTATGTAAATGTTCCTAACACCAGATCTCCTCTCACAACCCATCTTCAAAACAAGACTTTATTTTGAAATCTAGAACATACAGTCTCTGTGTCCCAATTCAAGGGCCGCATGCTTCAGAGGCTCCGTTTGAATGCGTCACAGTTGGCGCGACGATGCAGGAGTCTTCACATGCAGCCAACAAATGTGTCCCCATTTTCCTGGGAAATCAAAGTTCCAACGGGATCCTGGATCCTTTGCAGCCCAAAACTATCCCATGATTCAAAAATACTATGGCAGCAAAAACCAACCTTCAGAGAGTCTGAGGATTATGCTTTTAAATGGAAGTATTGGGCTTCAGCTAACGGCCAGGACCAGACCTTCGTAGGCCACGTCCTCCCAAACATGCAGCCACTGAATTGGGACACAACTTGGTAAATGCACAGTCCCTGGATGTGGAGATGTGGGTGGTGTAAATAGGCCTTAACACAGTCAGATTCCCTGGGGACAATGAATGTCTGTAGCAAATGTCATTTCAAGAAAAACGCTGCCAGCTAATCTAAACACATTAGCACTGGCTTCATATCTGGTCTATTCCCACATGCAAATTTACACAGAGATAAACGTGACTCTGAGCTCAATGAAGAGCTGACAAGCATTCGGTGAAATACGGCGAGTCGTTCGTGTTCATATCGTTCCCGTGAATGGTAGCTCATTGGCATTCAGCAGCAGGACTCCGAGTGCCACGACGCACTGGAGCGCGGCAGGCAGCATTAATCAATGTGCCGAGCAATCAGCACCCAGCCTAATTCAATCCCCCTTCCAACAGAATGCTGCCATTAGGACAACAGAGGAGTGTGTGTTCACACCACTGTTATGTCTGTGTGATTTGTGTGGTTGCCAGTCCCTCTGGCAGCCACCGCCGACCCCAAACAAACCCCCTCTGGAGGGACAGAGTGGGAAGAGGAAGCAGATAGAAAGCATTATGGGGAGGAGCGCTGTGTAAAATTGGGGTTGCTGCTTTTCTTGCAGTGCAGGGGAAAAACAGAAGTCCAGACATGGAGCCAGAAAGATGACAGTGAAGTTGTTATTGTCATTTTTCTGTGGAGGGAGATTGTGGGAAAACAAAGAAGTGGCATTGAGCTGAAAAAACTTTTCATGCTGTCTTTCCTGTCAGGCGCCGAAGACATTCATTCATTCATGTTATGATAACTGAAGACAGTTCTTCCCTAATTTTGAGAAATTCTGACAATAAGGCTTCAAAGCTTCTGTGTGTTTTTCCTGACACCTTTTGTATCTCACAGCTTTCTTCTCTTTCTTTCTCTGGTAATATTTCACATTGTGAAACTGTTGCCAAAGCTGAAAGACAACAAATGCCTCCACTAGCACGTCTGCAATCACCCACATTCACAACTTTATATATAAAACTGCTGCAAAACCACATGACACATTGACAATTTCTGGGATTGTAAACGTGCAGCATTGTAGCCTGAGACAAGGCGGCCTGGAAAATGTTAGCGCTTACAAACTTTTTAAGCCAAGAAAATGTAAAGTGTTAGGGTTAGGGTCAACCTTCCTCTGCTTAACGCAGATTCAAATGCAGTTTCTCAGGATTACAGTAAAAATTGAATTCTGGACAAGAAACTCTCGAACAGGCACATTTAAAGAAGAATAGTATAAACACAAACACTAGTTTTTAACAGCTTCAGCCCCAAAATATTGGGCAATATAATAATATGATGATGATGATGATAATAAAATCCTATGTCATTATACACAGACAGAACATGACAGAACATTTTTAAAAATGTAATTTTAGACTTTTAATTATAACATTTTATAAATTATAAAGCATTTTTATGTAATTTTACCATTCAAATAAAAGGTCAACTTTTTAAGGTTTTTAATAATGTAAATTTATGCTTCTATGCATACAATTTCAAAATTACAATAATGGAACATTAAAAATTTTATAGGTTTAATTATATCATGTAATTTTGCAGTGTTAAAGTACATTAAGAATAACCAGGCAATAATATTTGGTTCTGTCTGATCCAGCAAAACAAAAAGAAAATCGTCTTCCTCTTTTCACACCTTGTCCCCCAGCACAGTTTAAATGATGCCATAAAATCTGGTGGGTGACAAAAATATATTGTTGCCCGACCCTAAGGCTTTAGTGGTCATTTCACGGCAGAAACGAAACTGCTGAACACCTTTAAAAAATATAGAGAAGACCTTAGTTGCATTTTTGATTTTATTCCAGTCAGTTTGTTTCAGCTTATACAGTTTGTCGGCTCAATAAAAAATTAACAGTGCACGGACCTGCACCAGCCTCCACAGTTGTTGCTGTGTTTTTCCAGCCTGTGCGCAGCGTCTCCTCTCTCCAACATCCAAGACTGAAGCTCTTATTGACAGCGTCTCGGTTGCCAGTTTGAGCGAAGGAGGCTGCCACTCTCATCTGGCGCGTAGAAAACAGAGGCGATGTCTCAGCAACTCGAGCAGACGCACAGTATCTGTCCGTTCTCAATCAAGTGAGCGTCGGGGCAAACTGGTCGAGGGCCTATTGATCGGGTGTTTGTGAAAGGGTCCCTGTATGACTGGACCAATGGGTGCTGTCAGGAGGAGACTGAGGGCTCCATCAATATCTTCCTGCCCCCCCACCCTCTAAACTCAGCTACAGTGATAGCAGGTCAATCCATATCTCTGCAGGTGCTCCTACCTCTTTCCTGTTCTCTCTCTGTTTCTATGGCTTTCACCTCACTTCCTCTTTCCTTTGTATTTGTGACATCTTTGAGCCCTGCAGTTTTGAACTATTAAATAATTAGATACTGATCCTCTGGAAGGTAAACGCACCACAGCAGCTGAACACAACCTGAACTTAAACCACATGTCACATTCACATTATGTAAATTTGAGCTGCTGCTACATCTTTCTATCAGTTACAAGTTTCCTGCTGCTCCTCCATGGTTTGGACTTATTTCCCTTTTAGGTGACGTACATTACTTGTTTTTGAAAGATAACTAAAGAGTGTAGTCTCTAGATTATGGATATAAATTACATCCTGATTTTTAAAATAAGAATAAGGACAAAATTCGTGATGAATTTTAATGAACTTTTCTTTGTTTTTCAGTTTATTAGTGCAAATTTGATGAAATTTGTTGTTGTTTTTACAGATGTATCAGTTATAAATAATAATAATAATCATAATAATCTATTTATAGAGGACTTGCGATTGTGGAAGTTTTGTACAAATAAAACACTCACTCAGTTAATCCAATACAATTCCACCGAATTCAATCCTGTTGCATTGGATGTGGAAAGACTGCAAGTCCAACAAACCCAAAAAAAAAAAAAATCAAAAACAAGTAGAGTAACACTCACAAGGAGCCACAGAGGACCAGCTGCTTTAGTCAGCAAAGCAGTAACAATGAAAAATACAACACATCCATGCACCGTTGGGGCACATCCACCTGCAGCGCTGCCGGCTGCAGCCGTGGTATAACATCACGTGGAAAACAAGAAGTGTGGTTGTTCTGATGCCTTTGGACGTTTGTGTTTCTCCTGCAAGGCTCATTTGTTAGAAGCAGGTGTCAGGGAAGGACTGTAGCTGTTAAAAGGTGGTCACCATTATGTTTGTAAAAGGCCAAGCTTTCACCTCGTGTAGTGGGGTCACAGCTTAGCAACAGTGGGTCTGAGGCATAGCAACCGCAGCTGCCGACTCAGTCCAGCAATGCTGTAATTGGACCCTATGACTCAGTGCCTGGAGGGTCGACACACTTACACAGACGCTCTTCATCTTTGTGCAAACTGTAGCACAAAGTATGTGTTTGATGGATGGAGTGAGAGAGAAGGAAAGAAGAGAGAGAAATAAAAGGGTTTATTTAGTGTGTTTTACAGTGGCTCCATTAGCATAAAGGATGAACATGGCTGCTGGTCTTGTTACGCGGCGGCTGCTCCTCTCTGCAAGCTGCTCCGTCCTTGGGTAGTTACCGTGCGCGGACACATGCGTGCACATGTGATCGCACTGTTGGTGTGTGCATATCTTCCCGTTCAACGTGGCACTGAGCATTACTGACATGGCGTGTTCATGTACCTTGAAGGTG
This sequence comes from Rachycentron canadum, assembly GCA_038496675.1. Taxonomy (NCBI): domain Eukaryota; kingdom Metazoa; phylum Chordata; class Actinopteri; order Carangiformes; family Rachycentridae; genus Rachycentron; species Rachycentron canadum. The sequence goes on along the minus strand of CM076669.1, from coordinate 2,045,915 downwards.
TGTGAAGTCTCGCTGCTCAAGGTCATTTTTGGGGCCGTCCATCTTTTAACCGGCTCAAACACAGACATAGTGGGACATTATTCACTGCTGGGGCTGCTGGGAAAACCAATTTAGATTTGAAACTAGAGAAGATGAGGAGGAGGAGGAGGAGGAGGATGGGCTGATAGAAACATGGGTGTATTTTTTTTTTTTTATGGCTGGTACCACAGACAAATGAGCCAATGATGATTCAAGGAGTCGCACACGATGCAAAGCTGCGTCAGTCAAAATAAAGCTTTGCATGTGCCTTCGTTTGTGAAGATGAGCACAAGAACCTTAACGATTAATCCCACAGAAGCGTGTAATATGCCTCATTGTATTTAGTGTGTTATTACTCCACAATGGTTGGAGCTGGAGACATACTGTTTTTTTTTCCTTAAACTAGAGAATCAGCTCTTTCTAACAAGCCCTGATTTGTCCTGTGTGACACTGACTTCAGTGATAAACTCATGAAGGAAGTTAGTTCAGATCTGGATCAGTCTGAGCCTTTGACTGGAGCTTTGCTGCTTCACTTCTGTGTGTTTATCCATCCATTCTCATCCTCCATCTTTGATAGTGACGTCCAGAGTCACGTCTCTACATGGGACACTCCTATTGGCTCCAGTGGGTGATGTCACAGCCAATCAGAGTGTCTCCTTCAGAGGCCTAGCTGTCAGCTGCTTGTAGCCAAAGTCAATGGGATCAATCCTGTATTTTTCTGATCTCAGAGTGAGGAGAAGTTGCTCTGAGTTTATTGTAGTGACAGAATAAAGACAGAGAGACATGGACAATAAGATATTTAGAGCATTAGAGGCTTTGGAGCTGATTTTTCATCATTACTGCTCCAAAGAATGAGCAGAACTCAGATCAGATAAAGAGAGAAACTTCAAATCAGCCCTAGAACAACACAAACACGTGTGTAACTTTCTGTGTTGAAGTTTTCTTTGGTTATTATGGTTTACAGTGTTTTTATCTAGAAAATATGGAAAAACTCGATGTGTGTTTTTAGTTTTCTCTTGTTCTCTGAGCTACTATCCCCTATTACAGTGAACCGAGTCTTTATTGAGTCACAAAGATGATTAGCTGAGGTTGAGCTGATTCTGAATATGTGTAGCACTTGGAGAAATGTTTAAAAAAAGACAACTTAATGTGTATCTGAAAGGGTAAAACAGTCCAAAATAAAGCACGCTAGTAGTTCATCTGGTTGAGCTCATACCACATGCAAAGGCTGAGTCCTCATCGCAGCCGACCTCGGTTTGAGTCTGACCCGTGCTGCTATAAGTCTGCTATAAAATTTAAAAGCACAGATAATCTAACCAAAATGGTGTTGTGTATTGGTAAAAGATATCAGGACATAGGGTAGATCCCTGAGGAACCCCAAAGAGATACAATACCAATGATAGAGGATGAGAAATTTCCTGTGAAACTGCCAAATTACTTCACCAGAACTACTTGTCAGATGCTCAAAGAGCTTCAGAGACCCCTTCCACTAATACAAGGTCAAAATGGCCGGGGGTTAATTTAATAAAGATAATTTTCCATAACGACAATGTGATCCACTCCATCAGCTGTAGAAACGTCCGGAAGAATTAAGAGAGCACCATCACCTGCTTCACTTCCAAGAGTAAATCATTTACGATGCGTGTGTTTCTTGATAAAATGGCAGTTCTGGAGAATTTCATTGGTAATTAGCTTTTTCTGCCTTGAAAATATATATCGCAGTGACAGAGGGAGCGAAGACAGAGACAAAGACAGTTTAAAAATGTGAGAGGGCGTAACCTCAGGATGACAGTGTTACTGCTCCTGATGGATGTAAATCACCACTGGGACACATCCATAGATATACACTCTCATCTCTCATCTCACATTTATCCCCCTCTTTCACATTCTGCTCATGTTCTCAGCTTCGCGGTAAACGTACACAATAAAAAAAAAAAAAGAAAAAGGCAAGGCGAGGGGTGGGGTGGGTGACCGAGACCGAAAGTGACACACTTGTAATGGGGGAGAAAGGAGGAGGCAGGAGTGGAGGAAGGGAGGGAAGGAGATGCTGTGGGTGAGTGAGTGGAAGGGCTCATTAATTTGAATTTAAAGGATGTGAGGAGAGGACGAGCGAGCGAAGCAGCAAGCGTTCGCAGAACTGAGGGAGGAGAGGGTGATGGGAGAGAAAGAGATGGATGAAAGAGTCGGGAGGAGGAGATGAGAGAGTTGGACAGTTGAGAGGAATCATCACTGGTGAAACCGTGCATCCACTGGTCCACAGCATCCAGGTGGTTTTGTCTTCTTTCTTTCTTTCTTTTTTTTTTAATCTGCCGGAGCCACAGAGGAAGAAAACAGACGTAACAACAAAAGGAAGAAGAAGAAGAAAAGAGAGGGCTGCTCTGTTCTGCTTCTCCGCTGCCGACCGCCAAGCGGAGAGTGTTTGAGATCACTCCAGCTGAGCGGCACAACACACACACATGTCACCGGCGAGATGAACACATTCAGTTTCCAAAGAGTCGCCTCAGCAAGCGAACGTCATCTGCGACTTTCAGCAGCTGCCGTTAGTTGAGTTGAGATTTCAAGGCTGGTTCGTGTGAACCGGAGGTGGGATTGGAAGCAGGTGAAGCAAGTGTGTGTGTGTGTGTGTGTGTTTGCTGCTTGAAGACCAGCTGTTTGAAAGAGAAATCTGCAAAGCATATGCTGAAATCTGGAGGAAGAACAGGAAGCAGATGAAAGAGGATAAGAAAATTTGAAGAAAAAAAGCAGTCAGCTCTGATCCACCTCCACCACCGCCCAGGAACAAGCACCACACCTCGGACCAGAAAAGCAGCTTCTCGTCTTTCCTTCAGGATGCTGAAACCAAGATCCCCAGGAGCTGGGAGTAATGTGGATTAGAGGGGGGGACGAGTCCTGAGGAGGAGCCGGGGAGGGGATGAGGTTGTGGAGGGTGAGAGGGCAAGAATGGGCCGCCCCTGCCCTGTGGCACCTCCGGCTGCCTCCACCACCGCCTCCCCGTGAGGATGCAGGTCCTACAGATCGTCAAGGAGCTGGTGTCGCCTTCCAGACGCAGGGCAGCAGCCAGATTTGGAGGTGTGTGCATGTGTGGTGCATTGTTGGTCACATAATGATCCAAAAACATCACAATGAATAAGAAACATCAGCCAGTTAGTGTTGTCCAGGCTTTAATCACTGTCATTCTACAAAATCAAACAGGCTTTTGGGGGTAAAGCTCAGTGTGAGGAGTGGGCACCAGTCCAGAGGATTTATGAGCCTTGTGAATGTTTGCAGCAGGGTTAGACCAATATAAGTGGCAAGCAAACCATTTTAGTAAAACTGGTTATTGGCCAGTTAAGTAGCCTCCCTTTGATATGATGCTCTGCAGCTGAATTATTGTCCAAATGCTGAATTTAAGCTTTTCCAACCAGTTCAGCTTCACAAAGACTTGGATTTAGGCGAAGTCTTCAGGGGTTCAGACCATTTTTTTTTTTATGAAACCACCACTATCATCATCAAATGGTACAAATGGGGAAAACAGCACACACCCTAAAGAGTCACCACTCCCTGGCTAACTATGTGGAGCTAGGAGCTCTGTTTCTGATGAGAATAATAATCACATCTGGTAATAATAACATCTGCTGACTGTCAATCAACTTGTTCCGCCTACAAATGGAAAACAAACTTGTAATTTGCTAACAGCGATGTTTATTGTGGCAGCAATTGAATAAAGTGCTGCAGGAAAGAGTCCTAAAACCAGGAAATTAGTTAATTGGCATTTTAGATTTTCTAGCTTTTCTTTGAATGGGTTTTTGTTTAGATGGCTGACATAAAGTCTGTGGTTAATAAGACATTTTCATGTTTTACTCCTGATTTCTTTAAGGGTGTATTTTTCTTCAAAAAAGGCTGGTTGCTAACAGGGGGCTAACTGAGACTACAGAGGTTGTCGGGAATGTTAAACTTGACTCGACTCACCACTGTGAGCACAAACTGTTACTAACTCTCTAAGAGGAAAGGCTTTTGTCGAACAGGTCAGAGCTGAATCGGTCCACGAGTTGGGGATTTAGTGGTGGTGACACCAAAGTCATACGACCATGGTGTCAGTGGTTTTTAGCCTAGCATTAGCTTTTTACTTGTGGTCATTGTATTAAGGCTTCAAACATCAGAGAGCGGGTCATTGGTGAGGATTATCCTGCTGCCGTCCCAGCAGCTTTTTGTCAAGATAAGGTTCCCTGCAGAACCTTATCTCTTCACATATAAACAAATGTTCCAGCTAGAACCTCCCTCGGGTGTGAGCACTACTCTGGAGAAACCAGAGGTCCGAGCAATTTCCAAGCACAAATGTTTTAGCCAAATTATGGCTAGCTGCACCGCTCTCGTGTCATGCTCAATGCCAATGTTACAAGTTACATTACAATAGGATTTGTCTTTCTTTTGGCCTGGAAACAGTCCGATGTTAATTATTTTGGGCTGACTGTCATTGTGGAAGGTATTAAACTTATTGCAGTGCCGTTGTGGGATTTCTCTGAATGGACAGGACATTTCCCCCAGAGCCACCACTGTAATAGCTCTGTTGCTGTGGGACATAAGTGCGTTTGGGTGTGCGTGTATGTGTGTGTGTGTGTGTGCCCCGCAGCTGCATTTCTCTAGTGTGCAATGAATAATGAAGCATGGCGCCCACAGTAATGGGACACGCCGTGACCCCCCACCTCTCGGTCTGTGTCCTGATTGGTTCAGCCTGTGAGCGTAATTTTTTTTTTTTTTATTATTATTCCGATTAGTTTATCCAAGCCTTTTGCCTCTGCATGAGGATGAAAGCCACAGTTTGTTGACTTCTTGCTTCAGTGCTCTTCAAATAAAAAAAAGGAGCAGATTTGCATAAATTTAACGAGGGGCTGATGGGCAGGTAAATGGCCGCTTCTCACAGGTTTCTCCTAAAATGTGTTGTAATTAGGATGCCGATGGTAATTTATGATAATATTTCCTAAGTAGCTTCATTTTGAGTCATAATGCCGGGGTCTGTGTTTACCTAAATTTGCTGAGAATGTATCCGGCTGCGTCTCCCTGAACTTGAGGTAAATGTCAGAAGTTATATTTTGCATCAGCCTTTCAGTCTCCTCTTCTTCTTTCACAGCCAGAAAATCTTCTGTTTATTCTGGAAAAACAACATCCTTTTGTGTATTTGTGCCATAAAGCACTTCCCTTGGTGTCACTACAGCTGCCTTCAGTGTAAGAGGTTTGACTTTACCGGCTCTAAAAGGGGGACTCACTTTAAAAGGCTTTTATTCAGGTGGAAAGCTCTTTTTGTCTCTTGCCAGCTGGCTTTGATAACAGCTTTAATTTATCAGCTAACCCCACTAGTGCACTCATGGAGGAGCAATTAAACCAGAGAAGCAACCGCTGCAGCTTGGGCTCCATTGGGGAGTCAATATTTTGGGTAGAAATTGCTTTTGTCCTGAATCATTGCCAGCGAAATGATAGATGGAAGCAGATGTTTCAGGCACATTCAGGCTTGCAGGTGTTTTATTTATTTTTGGGCGGCGACCAAGGTCAAATTAGTCTTTTGGTCTCACTATGTACCATTGTTTCAGCTAAGCAACATCTTACCCTCTTGAGCTGATGTGCAGACTAATCAGTGATCGTTTTAATGGGGCCAGTTCATCACCCTGATCTAATATACTGTGTTTTTATACTGTGTGCTGTGACAGAGTTGCCATAAATCAAGTAAAAGTGACAAACTCATCACAATTTTTTCTTTTTTTTTTTTTTTGTGCTAATGCTTCTGTTGGATCCATTTAAAAACAGCCACACATCCGATCACCTTCCTCTCATTGTTCAGATTACTTATCTGATTGGTCAGGGACCTCAACCAGCTGCAAGTGTGACCATCAAGTCCCTGCCAACAGACGAGCAGCTATAGGCTGTATTTAATGTGAAAAACTGACTTGACACTGCTGGTACATTTGTAAATATAAAGAGTGGTGCACCGTGAAAAGTTTTCAAATCTTCTGATTAAAAACGGGAAAAGTGCTGCAAGCAGAAAGTGATTTAGGATTTCTTTATTGGACTAAATGTTCTGGTAACCAGCAGAAAAGCTGCACGTGTTTAAACAAACAAAATGCCCGTCCATTAGCGTCACTTCGAGGTTTAGCGTTTAGCGTTTTGAAGGCTAGCTGTTTCCACCTGTTTCCAGTCTTTATGCTAAGCTTGGCTAATTGTCTGGTGGCCCCAACGCTCAGCTTCCACAGTAGTGATATGGATTTTCTCATTTAAATATTGGCAAAAAATAGGAATAAACTTTTTACTATAATTCAGGAGCCACATCCTTGGAGATTGGTAATGAATCTAGTGAGAATTGGGGCCATTTCCCCATAGACTCCAACACAATTGAATTGGGACAGATTTTATATCAACACTGAGATCTGTTTCAGTGGGAGCCAGAATCTGAACCCAGATTATTGTAGTATTGTGATACCATTTAACATTAATTTAATTTTACTATTAAATCTATGGTTTGTAAAATTAAATGAGCTGATAATAATCACACTGAGAGTATTGCTTCATAAAGCTGGAGTTGAGAAACGAGGTGTTTGTGCAGTGTTGCTTAACAATGATGTAAAACATTAGCATCAAAAGGTGTCAACTACACAGTCAACAAGCAAAAGTGAAAAACCGAATCTGAAGAGCAGTTAAAAATAACTGAAGAGGTGAGAAACAGGTCGGCCAACATGGCAGTGGTCTTGTTTGTTTACAGTAGCCGCTCTAATGCCACTGACTTAATGTCATAATGATTTATCGATTTTTAAAAAGCTACAAGTGGAAGTTCTGCCACGACCAACCTGCACTTAGCCTCCGACTCCAAAGTGCAGCCACTCACGGCAGCGCTGCGAGCGCGCAGACTTGATGACAAGTGTGTGTGAAAGCTACTGCGAGGCAGGTAAGTGTGTGTAATCAGCTCTGAAGGCACAGACACTTAAACAGAAAGAGCGTCGCAGAGATTTTCTGCTGCTTTATCGACTGCCAGGGAACGATTCGCACTTTCCATTTGGCTGTCGCCTTTATCTCCGTCCGTCAGCCCGGCGGAGGAATTCACCTTGTCTCCTCTCTCGGCTCGGATCAATGCAGGCAGATTTAGAGATGGCCTCCGACTGATGCGGGACACACACACATATACACGTAAATAAATTCACAGGCTCCCTGCAGAGCTGTGCCGAGGTGTGGTGGTAGCAGATGTTGGAGTCCCATGATGAGGGTGGAGCTCTGAGACTGAGTCTGACTCATGTGGGAGTGAGATGCTGAAGAATCAGCCAGTTGTTTGTTGTAATTATTACTTTTTTATCATTGTCAACTCAGTTACTTCTGAATTTGTTCCAGATTATCAACATGACAGAGTGAAATATTCCTTTATTACAGAGCATTTTATTCCTCTTCCACCTTATCAAACTAACAGAGTGTAAACATGGGACCACATTTTGATGTTTGATGTCTTTATTGGACAGTGACAAAGAGTCCAATCAACTGGTCAACTTTTAGAGATAATTTATGTTAAATTAAAAAACTCTGAAAATGTCATAAAAAAACCACATACCATATATTTCCTGTTACCCTTTTTAATCCTCCTAATTGTCTGCTGACCCGTCAGATTTAACAGGCCTCCCCTCAGTCAGGTCCTGACCTCCTGTTGACGACCTCTGTTTAATGGCGTGGAGGGATGGTGGTTATTAGGGGCACCTTTGGCTCAGCGGGGTCTTCTACTAACTGCTCGGTTGGCGGTTCGATCCCGAGCTCCTCACGTCTACACGTTGAAGCGTCGTCCTTGAACCCCAGTCTTCAGGCCGGGACTTTGCACGGTTGTTGGCTGCCGCCGTTTTTGTCCATACACGTTATATTGGAAGCAGAGTAAGTGCACTTGGTTCGGTTTAGTATTGATTTCACTGCTTTACGCCTCATCAGCAGAAAGTTGTTTATTTCTTTCTCTCTTTAATAAAACAACGTACAGGTAAGGATTTACCTTGGAGTGGCCACTGAAATACCTGAGGAGGGAAACAAGTTGCTGTGTGAATGTAAAGTAGAAAAAATGTGTATCATATTTTTGTGAGAATATTGACTTGTGGCTCAGCTACAGTTGCCTGCAGGAGCCCTGGGGCCTAAACTTCGGCCCTCATTTAAAGCTGTTTGTAGGGTGAAATTCCCCTGGGACCTCATTATGACTCGACAAATACTATCAGAGCGCTCATTAATAATTTGCGCTGCAGCCTTAGTGTGTTTCTGTCTGAAAGAAGAAGGAAACTGCACAGAAAGAAATAAGGGAACTAAATGATAATTCATGTAAGAGTTGACCAGTAGTGTCGGAGAGAGAGTCGCTGCTTTAAGGAGATTTTAAAACTAGGTTGAAATATTTACAAATATTTTATTAGCAGTTGACTTGTAGCTGGAAAACTCAAATGTAGTTTGATATCAACATTAGAAGTGTATGTCACAGAGATAATCATTGTTACTTGTCTAAAAATAGAGCAATAACTTAATGTTAATATTGAATCATCTACTGGTGCTAAATTTTAACATTAGACCAAAATTTGTACTGAAGGATCACGGGCTCTGTCTGCTGATGAAGACCACGAGACGCACCTGAAAGCTCAAGAAAAACATTGCAGCAAGTGGGTATTTAGAAGAGGTTCTTTTATTTCATGTTTTTTTAAAAAAAACACTATGACTTCTTAAAGTTCGGCTGCTGATTTACGTAGGTTGACTATAGTTGATCAAGTCTAGATTCCTGCTGCAGTTTGCTGTGTCCCATTTCAGGGGTTACATCCTTTGGAGGTCTACAGAGGCGTAGCCTCCGAATGCTGAACCGTGATGAGACGCTCTACTCTACGGAGGATTTGTCTGTTTATTTCAGGCTACTGTTTTATTTGCAGACAATGCCATATTCTCTTTCTGAGAAGTGATTCATCCAGATTCAACAGTGGTGCGCAATGAATCTTGGGATAGGTTGGGAAAGGATCTAACAGGTGGATCCTTCGGGGACAATGAAGGACGCTGCTGCATTTGAAGGAGTCTTGAAAATGGGATGTCCTTGTTGAGCTGCTATGACGCAGCCTTCGAAGGATGTGAATTGCGGAGCAGCTATTGATCCTGGCCTTGACTTTATAGGTCCTTTGCCAGGGAGTTGCACCCGTTCGACACTTGAGGTTTTGAGTCAGTTGTTGGCTCTGGATGTTTGGTAATATCGTAGTTCTCTACGTACATTATCTCTCCAGCTGCTCCAAAGCCCTGGAGGATCAGCAGGTAAAACCGGTTCTGTACTAGCAGAGCTTTTCTCTGCACCAGAGTCTGTCTGGTCCCTGAAGCGAGGGGAGGAGGAGCAGTTTTGGATTTATATCAAGTCTAAAGCCAGACTCTGCTGCTGCCAGACTGCAGCCTCCTCCTGGTCAGCACCCTCGACAGCTCGGTATCTCTCTGCATTATTCAGCAGCCCTCGTACTTCTTTCTCTCTCTCGCTCTCTTTATCTCTTTCTCTGCTCCTCTCTCTCCTGTGGAAACGGATTCACATGCTGTGCCAGCAGCTTCAAACAAGGACACTTCTTGGTGTTTTGCATACCAACGTGTGAACCATCCGTGGGCATTATGTGGGTGTGTGTTTTTTATGCGTGGACACAAGTTTCAAGGGAAAAGCCACATACTGGTTTTATAAAGGACGGGCAGTCAGGGCAGGCCAGACTGTCCAGGTCCAGGCCTGGGCCCAGCGGGTGTCGGGTTGAAGCCGCCTGCTGACATCCACGCTGTAGCAGCTGGGCTAATTGCCTGTCTGTCCTCCCTAAAGGGCACGGCTGCGGTACACTTCATACCGCCGCTGTCAGCCTTCCTGGCAGAAAGGGGCTTGAGTTTAAATCTCAAAAATGCTGTTTTTCCCCTCAGTGGCTTCCGCTCGGGTTTGTTTTATATCTTCCACTGCCAGTGTCAGATTAAGCTGAATGTATTGATCCCTGCTCGCTGACTCACAACTAGTCTTATTAAATTATGTACCAAGTGGCTCTGTAGCATGCTCACGTGCACCGCTCACTGGAGAACCAATGTGGATTCATCTTGTCAGCGTCTGAACAAAAAGGTCAAGATTAGCCCCCAAAACCTCGCCTCCTCTTCCTCTTCTCTCCCTCTGCTTTGTTTCAGTCATCGGGTCCAATCTCCTGTCGTGCAGCTGAAGCTAAGATAAATGCAGTTGGTTGTTTTTCGGGGCTTGCTGCCCCAGACTTGTCCTGTCTTGTTAATGGCAAACTGGTGACAGTCATGATGTTGGCACCGAGCGCCGCGTGTTGTGGTGATAACAGCGTCTGTTGGACGATCAGCTGCGTTTGAGCAAACTTGTTTTGTGGGCAGAGTATAACGCTGCAGCTTCAGCAGATAAGTGGCAGATTTCAAAACGGCATGCTTGGCTGTGTTGTGTCTGTGGATGTGTGCGTCTGTGTCTGCTCTACAATGAAATGTGTCACTCTTTGCACATTAAAAGCAACACTTATTAGCTATTGCTCCCTGTGTTTTCTGTTTTTACAAACCAGGAATGTGAATCCTTTCTTTATCAATTTCCAGTCAATGTCCCGAGATGCTCTCGGTCCACGCCATGTCTCATCTGCACATGCCCGGTCTTTTATTTTGACGGGGTTTAAATACCGTGGGATTGGTTGCTGCACAGAAAGAGCAGGTTAATAATATTCCAGTGAAGTACAGAGGTCAGGCTTTATATATTGTTAATAGCGTGCAATGGCAGTAAAAAAGCAAAAAACAAGGAAGTGACTTTAAAACCAAACCTGAACCAGTAAGGAAGTTGGGCTGTTGAGGAACAGTGACTTTTTTTTCACTTTTAGTGATGAGCTGCAGAAGATGATGATAATGATGCACTTTTTTTTTTTTTTTTTTTTTTTTGCTCTTGTTAGGCTCAAAGTGCGTTAACGATTGAAAAGAAGTTAAAAGACGGAGTGGGTGATTTAAACAGAAGGTACAGTTTCAAACTGCATCTGAAAAGAAAAGGAGGGAACGATGATCTGAGGATTATTTCTCTCCTGGGACGACTCGTACCTGCATTTAGCGTCGCCTGCCTCTGATCTGTACCCACATTTAGCCACTTTGAACATTATGACTGCATCTAATTATGTTCCAGGCCGCTGCGTCGCCCACCGACAGACACTTTGATATTGATTAATATTTGCCTTGTGGGAACTCGCACTGGAGCTTCAGTCTCTGGCTGATGCCGAATGCAAATAAAGATGTTAAAGTCATTAAAAACACGACACTAAGTTGAGCAGTGGGGGGTCGCAGCACGATCTAAAATACCAGCACTGAGCTTTGAGTAATAAATTATTTTCAGCAATTATTGAAAAAATAATTGAGCTGTTTTATAATAACCATTTTATCGACTGCGTTGGGGTGTAATATATGATTTGTACATCGCTCTCTGCGAACAAAGAAGATAAACAAGCCCTCGTCTCTGAGTGAGTCTGGGTTTTTAAATCAGCATCACTTTACTGAAGCACTGGATAAAGCGGGCTTCGAGAAGAGGGCGATGACGCCTGAAAGCGGTAAATATCCACCCTATCTTTGATCCCGCTGACCCTGGAGCTTCAGAAGTGATAACAGCACTTCAAACTCACAGATATTTCCTGTACTGATGCAGCAGAGAGATACAGCCCAGATGACGAGCCAGCTCCTTTTTCTTTTTTTCAGCCCCACCCACCCTCTCTGATTCGGCACATCACGTCCACTCCATACTAAAGTTTTAATGGGAGCTGTTTATCATTGGACTGTCATCATCTGCCCCCCCCCCCCCCCCCCATTCAGCTCCTCTGTCTCTCTCTCTTTCTCTCTCTCTCTCTCCTATTCAGCTTCCACTCATGTTTGCTTGAGAAACTTTCCTGCACATTGTTAAACTGTTAAATTGGAACATTTCTGACATAAATAAAAACAGAAAAAGAGTTTTTCTTTTAGATTTAACTGAATCATCAGTCGCATTTTACTTTTGTGAAAGTTTGGGGGAAAAAAAGTTGTGTGGAAACAGCGATTCCCTCTGTCCCGCCGCTCTCTCCCGCTCTCTGTTGCGTTGAATGGAGCTTGTTGTGTTGTTGCGTTTGGGTGGGGGAATGTTGTGAGTGGGACTGAAGTCAGATTTCTGTCTGTCTGTCTGTCTGTCTGTCTGCAGCTACAGTTACAAACAGCAGCATTGTTGTCAGCAGCGCCTCTGATCTCACTTCTCGTTGCCTCTCGCTCCTGTTTCCTCTCTCGTCTCTTGGCGTGCGGCGCTGGGTTAGTGACAGTGATGGGACGAGGTCGTTCAGGTTGTCTCTTGCTGTGTCGGGACCCGGTTGAACTGTGACCGATGCGGACTAAGGCTCTTAATCTCTTGGAGGAGCCTCTGGACGGACTGAAAAGAGGTAAACGTTGAGGAGGAGGATGTTTCTGTTGATGTGATGAGAAAATGAACTGATTCTGAACTAGTGTCTTTATTGATTTAGGTTCAGAGACAAGATTTTATCCTAAGAGGTTTATAAAATCAAATTTAAATGTGTTTGTTTAAGGGTAAAACCTGTGTGATGGTTGGTTGCAGTGTGAGGAAAACAATAGTCAGTGTATATAGTGAATATTTTCCTTTCTGTCTCTATATCTTTGATTTATTTCTAAACATTGGTACAAAACTCCAGAAATCCCTGCGCTGACCCTCAAGTATCATCTTGTGATTGATCTTGTGAAATTGTTAGAATTTCCAGATCACGTGACACAAATATTCAGGATGACTCGGACGATTAGCGCCACCATCAGGGCAAATTTACCCGTAAACTGTGTTTCTGCGTGTTTGAGTCATTATATAGAAGAGACGATACATTTATTGCTCTGGTTTGAGTTGAAGTAAGTAAAACTTTGTCAACAGACAAATCAAATATTGTCAGATGATTCTTTTGTCCTGACGCCGTCGCTCTAAATATGATGCCCTGAGATGAAAATGCTAATATCCGATGCTCATGGTGGATAATGATGTAGTGTGAAATGTCTGCTGGTGTTCAGTGACTCACGCTGCTTAATGGAAGGCGCTGCGTGTTAGCATGCTAACATTAGCATCGCTGAGCTTCTGTGGAATAGCAGCCACAGCTTGATGGAAGGTCATATTTTGTTCACCGGGTGGTTTTTGGGGTGTTTTTGACCACGTATCACTTTTTTACTCACTGTGGGCTCAAGTTTCACTGGAATATAAAGTCCTGCACCTCAATGGAAACACAACACCCATGGCTGGAGGCAGAGAGAGCCCAGAATGTCTGATCATGTGATAAGTCACTAAAATAAACAAAATTGTTTTTTCTTTGATGATTTGTTTCGCAAAAAAATTTAAAAAAAAANTGTGTGTGTGTGTGTGTGTGTGTGTGTGTGTGTGTGTGTGTGTGTGTGTCCAGGGGTTGTGTCATGTTCGTGTTGTTGAACGCTGGAAGACTGGGAGCTTGTTTTGGAGGCACAGTAATAACATGTAATAGTGAACAGTGACGTGTCTGCAGTTGCCTCATCAGTTGTTTGTTGTGAAGTGGGTGACATCATTTCTGTGTGTGTGTGTGTGTGTGTGTGTGTGTGTCTACAGTCACTTCTTATGGGGGTGCTACATGTTTCAGGTTTGCTTTAATTAGCAGCAGTGTTGTTAAAGATGCTACACACAGTTTTAATTTCATCCTCTGGCTTCAGTTCAGGCACAAGGAAAGTGACGGTACAATAATATAACAACATGTTGCAGAGGGTTGCATCACGATTCAGGTGAGTCTGTGACTTTATAAAGCACGACAATGTCACAGTGTCTCAGCAGCTGCAACAAGCAATCGCCAAACATTTGGTCTGATGTTTAAAATCACTTTGAATTCACTTTAAAAACACGAAAGGCTTCACTTTTGTGCTGCTGTGTTATTTAAATTTCCTCTGTAGGATCAGTAAAGGTCCGACTTATCTTATTTTATCATCATGAAGGTTTCATATGTCAGGACATCCAGCGTTTGTATCCGTTTGTGTGTGTTTTAGTGGTTAATTGGACTCCTAGGTTGTGTATTTGTGAATGGAGGTCAGGTTTGGCCTGAACGTCGCAGATGAATTAAGGGAAGCTTGAGAACAAGAACAAAAGAAAGGAAATTAGTTCTTTTCTAAGCAACCTCTCCACTGCTATTACTGTCATCTTCATTGTCATTGTTACTATTATTACTGTTGTTCCTCTGTTTGTGCAGATAGCATCTACGAGAGGGCGAGAAAGGCACAAAGAGATGGTTGAAGGTTTGAAACAAGCAACGACTCCTTAACAGGAAGAACAAAGAGGCCTCATTACAGCAGCCAGACAGGCTGTGATTACGGCTGTCGCCTCGGCCGTCATCAGTGTTGGTCTTTAACAGCAGTGATAATGAGGAACAAACACACAAACACACCTTGCTACTCTTTCCTGTCACATGCTCCGAGTTAGATTTGACTCACATTTTTATACCTGGCTTTAAAAAAACAAATCTACAGAGTAAATTTTCTATATTCAATCAGAATCCGAACTTTTACATCTTCTATATCAGCAGTATGTGTGTGCATCGCCCTCCCGCTGTGTGTCAGACACTATTGATGCCGTTTGAGATTCAGGGCCGAGGTCTTTTTTGTTGTAAAGGAATAAACCAAGACATGAGGAGATTTTAGTGTCAGTAACAACAGTTATTTTCTTGACTATTCGGTTGCTTTATAAAGAAATACTAAAAAAAAAAATAATGAGCGGCCGTCCACAAATCACAGATATTCAGGAGACGCTCCACAAACATTTATTAGGTGACATTTGTAGAATACGAGTTTATCCAACAATATTTTAGCTCATTCTTGAACTTATCATACACACTAATGTCAGAATATGTTAACAGCACCTGAAAGCAGCATTTAGACTGGAATGATTAAATAAAATCAAGTGACCAGTCAATGAATTTATTCATCTTCATCTTATTTTTTTTTGTTGTTTTTTTTTTTAATTCAACTTTTATCTCTTTGTTTCCACCTTCAGAATTAGAGATGAGATATAATAATAGAAAATGTTTGACAGCCGTTTCTTCTCATGTCGCTGTCAACAGTTTTCCATTAACAGCTTAGAATGAGCAGGTTTTCACTTTGCTGTGAGACGAGAAACATGGGAATCGCAGACAGAAACAAACGGCGACGAGCAGCGAGAGCTTCCTGTCTGACAACAGCACTCGTGTCACCTGTGAAGTGGTAAATGCAGCTGGGGAAGTGGCACCTTACTTCCTGAATTCTCTGAGTGTTGCGCTGGTTTCAGATGAGCTGTCGTGCGTGAACTCTTCTGACTTGAGCAAAGTCCCACGGGACATGAAAGCAGCGTGAAGCGTGCAGGAGCGAAGGGCAGAGCGGGGGTGGGCAGCGTCCAGCTGGTGACGGACGGGGACATTTTAATCACAGCGGGACCGGTGGACAGTTAGATGGAGCTGACACCGGCCTCAGTGCTGATGGGGGGGGGTTCCAAGAGGGAGTTTCCAGCCTTGTAATGAAGGATAAGCAGGATGACAAGTGTTGTTTAATCTGTAACAAAAGAAAAGCAAATAGTGGTTAAGGTGAGAACGTAGGCAGTTCATCAAAGTGGACGTAGACTCTGGGTCTGTGAAGCGAAGCCAATGCTGAAGAGCCTTAAACCTTCATTCTCTCTAATGACCATCAGGTGGCGACTCCACTGGTTGTTACAGAAGTCAGATTGTATTGAAGTCTATGGGAAAATGTCCCTACCACATGGAAACAAATTCAAAACAAGCCCCTGGTCCTGCCCCCAACAGGCAGGACTCTTTGCTGCCACATTTCCTGTCTCTCCACACTAATATTCAAAACATAACCTTTAGAAAAACTACAATCTGAGATTGTAATAATATACAAGTAGTGGACAAAACATCTTTATAAACGACTACAAACTCACAGGACTCGCAACGAGTCCGGCAAGAGCCCCAAATAAAAACATACACACAACCCCGATCTCCGTCATGGATGTCAGAGTGATCCTCCGAGCATGAAAAAGGGTCTAATTGCATTTAGCTTAAGTCAGGCCACTGTGGAATACTAATATGGCTCTAAGGGCTCAGAATTAAAGCAAAGCTTCAGTGCAAAGAAAGGACTGAATCCTATTTCCTCCCCAATTCCTCTCACTCTCACTATGGGAACCACAGGGCCCCCCGGGGTGGACTTCCCAGCAGAAAAAGGCTTTTACTGTATTTGTTTATTTGCCCCAGACAGTTTGCCTTGTTGGGTCCTCGCCCACTGTGTGTGCTCGGGGCAGCCCACAGCGACATGCCTTTCACTCACACACACACAAACACCATCCTGTCATAAAAATGCCAGCCGCCTCAATAAGGAGCGTGTTTGTTCGGAGCGTTTTGGAATTCCAGTCCAGTCGAAACCCCAGAGACCTGGACAGGAAGTCGGAGAATGACACGAGTCAAATACTTCCTGTTAAAGGGCTGAAAAACTGGCAAAAAGAAAGGAACTGGGAATATTACATAACTGCTGGGATTTGAACAACATGGGGTTTATGAAGGCCAGAGAACACGCGCGCACACACACTCACACACATATTTGAAGACAAATTATAGTTAGATAATTAAATAGGAAGAAGAAGGAAGATTAATTTTAGCCCCGCCCCCTCCGCCGTAGTCAATAATGTTCTTTGGTTAAGATGATTCTGTAAAAACATCGTTGTGAACCCGGGGCCCTGGAGTTGTGTGGGCTCTCACATCTCAGTAGCTGACACGATGAGGACAACGTCATTATAACTGACAGTAACAGACAGTAAAGTTTAAAAATACAGTGGCAGAACTTGTCTGAGCTCTCCCTCACTGTGACTTTCAAAATAAAGGCAAAAAACTACACAGAACAAATTAACCTGGTCTCTGAGTCTTTGAGCCAACTCAGCCTTTTCCTGCTTTCTACCTCCCATGACTTATCAAACATGAACCAAACAATGAGACAAAAGCGGGACCTGCGGCTTATTACCAGTTTATTACTCTGCAGCAGAATATTGTTGTTGTTTAACGCTAATATTGCAGCAGGAAGTTTTTTGGTTTTTTTTACATACAACATTATACAGAGCTGAAGACCTGATGTCACTTCCTGTTTCAGGAAGAAGAAGAGGGCTGGATACAGACTGGTTAGTAGAAGTTAAAACCCTCAGGTTATAAAGCAGCTGTGATCAATATTTGTTTATGAGCAGTAAATCACATGGGTTCACATGAGTTTCCGTCTGCGTTTTAGTTTATTTTAGTTCTAGCAGTAGTTTTGGTTTCCTGTCTGGTTTTTAATATCAACCCACAGTGACGTCATCCATTGGTTTGTTAGCTGCTGTTTTTAAGCCTCCAGTTTGTAATTTGTTTGTCTGCCATTTTGTTTTTCTGAAACCAGAAGAAACCATATTTGGAGGAGAAGGTGGAGCTGAGGAGGAGTGAGGGGTTGAGCTGACCTGCTCTATCCTGATTTGGTGGTACAGTCTGTCAATCACAGTGTAACCACGCCCCCAATTCATCCCCTGCTTTATGGTCTATTTTGCTCTAAATGGACCATCATTTAAAAAATGAACATCATGTTGATGTTGAAACTAGAGACTGAGACAATAAACTCATGAGGAAAACGTTTACTGAGCTAATAAATCAAGGGAGAAGTAGGGACATTTTCCCATAGACTTCAATGCAATCTGACTTCTTTTTACTGCCCCCTGGTGGTCATTAGATACAATGCAGCAGCAAACATCAGTACATTATATTAGAATAGATTTAAAGTTTGCTTATTAAAGGACACTGTGCAGTTTCCACCAAACCTTGGTGTGTTTGTTACCATGTAGTGTTTCCCACCGGCTGCTCCTCCTCTCAGCCTGGAGGTATGATTCATTACACACCTCCATCACTACGCGCTGTATTCAACATAAACACAACATGACCCCACTTAATAGTGTGTGTTTGTGCCAGCTTTGTTAACACACATCCGATGTCTGGAGTCTCTCATGGTCGGCTGAATCAGGAAGTGTTTGTGTGTGTTCACGTTAAGACAGATAAGAGGGTGGAAAGTGTTGTGGGAAATGCAGATTTACAATCCTGAGGTACTCAGTGAAGTGTCTGTGTGTGTCTGTGTGTGTTTGTTGTGAGTTATCACACACATTTGTGCTCACACGGTGTCATGCGTGGGCTTGGAAAACACAAAACAGGCCTGCAGCAGTGCGACGTCTCTGTCACAGCAGCTCTCAGCTTAAAGGAGCTCCTCTCATCAGCCTGCTTCATACGCACACAGACACACACATTCACACACAGACACACATTCACACACAGACACACACACACACTATTCATTGAGGTTGAGGTCAAGCTGGCACACAGGCTGTGCTGCAGTGAAGTGTTCCTACTGGCCTCACCAAGCTTTCTCTGTGTGTTTAGTAGTGTGTGTGTGTCTGTGTGTGTGTGTCTGTGTGTGTGTCTGTGTGTGTGTGCGTCCTCCACGTCAGCTCTTGGCCCTGACACACTGAGGGAGAGTTGAAGCAAGTTGAAGCAACACAAAGCTCGTCTGTCATGATGAGAATCATCTGACAACTGATCAGACAACTTGGAAAATGTTGAGGAGGAAATTTGTAGACGACTTTTACCAAGATTTACTTGCTAACATTAGTTATTATCAGCCTGTGTTGGTCCAACACTGTGGTCCAGTGTGAAATATCTCTATATCTATCTTTTCTTTTTATCACAATATGCGATGAAACCATAGATCATCTCCTTCCTAAAATGGATGGCTGTGAACGTTGGTCCGGACGTGCACAGATGTTTGGGTATTACTCCACGTCCAGTGGTTTTTCATGATACCCTTACATATTTATTAATGTTGAGCTATTTTCAAAATAATGCAAAACTGGAATTCACAGGATACTTTCCCAGGAATGACTGGGAAATGCTAACATAGCATGCTAACATGTTAACTTACTGTTACCTAAATAAGAAACTCTTAGTTTTTTATGTAGTTTCCGCTACAGAAAGCAGTAAATTTAACTGTCTGACATTTGTGAATTATCATTTTGTCAGATCTTAACGTTAATTAACACTTAACACTAGAAATATGTGTTAGCATGTTGCCCAGACATGCCAACACATAGCATGGTAATATACTGATGTTAGCATACTCTGCAGCCCAGTTTGTTCAGCTTGTTGGAAACATGATGTGAAACTCACCTGTAATTTAAGTAAATGAAAAATTTTTAACCTGTTGTTGTTTTTGCTGCTGGATTTACAACCACACACATGCATGATGTCATCAGTTTTAAAGAATAATAAAGACTTAACTCCTTATTTTGTCTTTAAAAGCCCCAAAACATGACTAGGAAAAGTCGGATCATTGTCTCACTGAGCGCAGAGACAGTTTGTTAAAGTTTGTGTTGTAACTTGTCGACAACTCATTCATCTTTCCCTGTTTTCTCTCCCTCCCTCTCTGTGTTTCCTCTGCAGCGTCTGATACCGAGCAGGATGCGGCGGTGAAACTTGACCAGGAGCGGGCTGAGATCGTTGCCAAATATGACAAGGTACCGTCTGAGCTGCCAAATTCCAGTCACTCAGTCACAGTGAGACTCGCGGTGAAACGCCTTAATAAATCTGCACATTGCTGCCCATGAAATACAAGAAGAACATTGTGCAGAATCTGCTGCTCCGTGTTTTCAAAGGTTTTCATTTATCAAGGCTGTGATTTCTGTGTGAGAGCAGCGTCTGAATGAAAACCAAGCTTCATGGGTTTAAAAGGCACATTTACAGATGGATAGATGGATATAACTTTATTTTTAAGTTGTGAAGCAGCTCAGGTAAAAAGACAAATACGACAAATCATTTCAACAACAATAACAACAATAAAAACTGTGTCAGATAGAAAAAAAAAAAGTTTAAAGAAAAGGGAAAGGACGACGACTCATTCATTCAGGTGAATGTGATGTCATCCACAGGAAGTGACTTTATTTGCTGAAAACCAGGAGAAAATAAAAAAAAAAATTTCTTCGTAATTGATTCGTACTTTTCAGTGTATTAGTCACAGGAAGTGCCGCTCACAACACACTCATGATGCCGTTGTGGTGTCATCAGGCTTGTCTCAGCACGTTTGTCTGAGATGTTTATTTTTCAAATGTTATAAACTGAAGGTGTGGAAGTTTGGAGGATGGAGCAGTTGTTCAGGATCTAGTGAAAAAATGCCAATCATATCTGGTGCATTGTGGGAAGTGTAGGAAGTGTAGGGTTTTTGGAGGGAAAAGTCAGGATGTCTCTCCTCCTGCTGTTTTAGTTTGTGATTGATCTGTCACTCTCATTTGATTCATATAATGTCTGACATTTCACTATCTTCGCCTGAAGATCACTGAAAGGATTAATTGAAAATCAAAAAAGGTTCCGATATAGATTTTAAGTTGATCATCTAATTGATTAATTGACTCAGTTTCAGCTCTAATCTCTTGAACAATGTTTTCCATCAAAAACCTATTCGCGAATGACTTATCACAAATAAATATGTAAATGTAATGTAAATTTTGCATGAATGTTTTTCACATTTGTTTGTTGGTGAACAACAAACAAACAAATATTGGCCATTATTCTGTTCTCAAACCTGTATTTATCCCCAAATATCAATATTAGTATTGATCTTTCAAACCGAGCTTCAGTCAGACTCTGTTCTTTGTATTTAGAACAATAAAATCAAGACAAAGAGGATTATATAATCATTATGTCGATGGGTTATTATTAGATCAGTGGGTGTAAAGGTGCTTAGTGTCGTCCATTAACCTGTCAAACGTCTGTGTTTTTATGAAGAAATATCTAGAATATCAAATAATATAGAAGAAACATTGTTGAAATAATGAAAAATAATCAAACGTCAGCTGTGATTTTTTGTTGTCGTCCTATAGTTTCTTTAAATTTACATCAATGTCTGATGAGTGTGTGCGTGTGCGTGTGTGTGTGTGTGTGTGTGTGTTTTACTGTATATATGTGGATGCTTCCTGAGTGACACGTCTATTTCACAGCCCGGCGGTATCAGTCGTACCAGCCCACCACGCTCGGTTTGTAAATTAGTCTTTTTAATTTAGTCCAGCAGGCTCCATAATCAAGCTGCCTCATTAAGACTGAAGAGACCATGGAGGGGAGATGATGGAGGCGTGTGTGTGTGTGTGTGTGTGTGTGTGTGTGTGTGTGTGTGTGTGTGTCTGTGTGTGTGTGTGTGTGTGTGAGAGGTGGAATAAGACACAATCAGAGGTGAATCAGTGTCATTGTTCCAGTTGGAGATGGGTGGAGTTTAATGGAGTCAGTTATCGTGCCGACCACACGCCCAGGCCTGACTACTGTCTGTTTTCACTGTGACAGCTGATGCTGATGGTTTTGGATCGATGCCACTGATGGAAGATGTTTGGAGCCAATGTTTAATCACTTCCTGCTCAGCCTGCATCAAAAATGTCAAATTTTAGTCAATTCAACATCAAATCCAATTTATAACTCAGCTTCTCCACTTCGGTCCAAATATCTCAACAACTACTTGGTGGCTCCCCGTTAAAGTTATTACATATTCATTGTCCCCAGAGGACGAATCCTACTGACTTTGGTGCCACAATGAGGCTGATATTTGTGGTTTAGACTGAAATAGCTCAACAACTGCTCTGTAATGATCCTCATGACAGTTTGCACACACATTCGTGGTCCCTGTAGGATGAATCCTTCAGACTTTTGAGCCACAAAGGGGTGGGTACCCATGAAAGTTTGTACACATATTCATGGTCCCCACAAGATGACTCCCACTGTTCTTGGGGTCACAATGAGGCTGAAATTTGTGGTTTAGACTGAAATAAGTCAACATCTATTGAATAAATTGGCTTGTTTAGACATTCATGTTCCCCTCAGGATGAACTTGATCGTGATCACCAGACTTTTCCTCTAGCGCCACCATGAGGCCAACATCTGTGGTATAGAAAACATTAGCATGCTAACAAGCTAAACTAAGACATTGAATGTTGCAAAAACTTGCTAAAAATGCTTGTTAGCATGTTAGCATTTGGTTCAAAGCACCTCTGTTTGGCCTCACAGAGCTGCTAGCATTAGCTGCTAGCATGAAAAACTTTATTATTCAACTTAGATGTTTTAACTTTAAATGAGGGAACATCTGACCATGGAAACCTGATGAGATGTTCTGCTCTGGATTTCATGGCAGAGGTTGTTCAGTGGTTCAGGATATAAAGAAACTAATAAATTCTGACACACAAAACTATGTATATTTTCACAGACTCTTCTCAAATCTTTCTTCTGTTCTCATGAAAAGGGCAATCTCAGATTTATTGTTATGAATCTGTAGCAGTCATATTAATAAACTGTGACCACGCCGCACTGAAAGAAAGCACACACGACTGAACTGTGCCGTCCATCACAGACCTGTGGTGACACACAATCACAGAGCGAGAGCTGAGCCCCGCTTTAATTTTCCCCTGAAATTGATTTTAAGCAGAGAGAGAGATGATGAATGTGTGAGCCGGCGTTAGGGTGACGGCGTGGCGACGGCGTGGCGGTCCCGACTCCGTGGACGCACATGTCCGGGTGAGGTGGGATAAAACACTGAGGTCTTTCGAGTCTTTGGAGATTGTGCATATGTGTGAGTTATTTATTTAACTGGTTTAACTGGTGTGTTTCTGCTGAGGGAGGTGGAGCTTGAAATATTTTACCTCCACATCTGGTCATGAGACAGATGTGTGAAACCACAGATGAGCTCCTGTGTCTGTCTCTGCTACAGTTTGAAGTATATTTTTACACAGAGGAAACAGGCTGATGTTTCTGTACTGTGAAGTCTGACATTTGTGTTCTCAGTACACAGACTGTCTGATGACTCTGTCTTCACATCTGTATTTTTATTATGTGATTTGATGCAGTTTGAAACTTGCAGTCAAAGCAAAAATGTCACATTTCTACATTTTGCAGTCAGTGAAAGGTCGTCTTTGTCTTTCTATCGTATCCCAGAGCTTCATAACCGTGTGATCAGGAACCAATGTACGTATATTCACATAATATATAAAACAACTAGGCAATAGAAATGAAAACAAAAGTTCATAATTCTTCTCTTTCCGGTTATTTTTGCACTTCATTGAACATCGTTTCATAGTTTCAAAGAATAAATAAGCAAACAGATGCAACTTTCCTGTAATTGCTTTGTAGTTGTTCAACATAATGAGGCATAAATTGCTGGTTAATTAAGGACTTGTAAGAACTTGGATTGCACTCGTATCAGCAGATAAATGAACAGCTGATGAAACTGTCCATGCAAATGAAAATGACAACACCCAGCCAAGAAAGGAGACACTTTACTGCCTTTGTCATGTGTGTTTACGTCAAAAAATATATATATTCTCTAAGTTACTGTAGCTCTAGTGTAGATGAGACGTGGGGAGCTGTGATGCAAAGGAAGAGACTTGAGGCAAAGCTACTGTCTGAGGTAACTGGAGTTTAGTTGTGGTGGCTATTTTTGTCAAAAATCACATTTCTTCTCTGAGTCATAACTGAACACAGACATGATGTAAGTATTTATAGATTCAGTGTGACTTACACTTTCCAAAGATATCATTGTCTGTCATGTTCATTGTAAATAAATAGACATAAATTAGACTTCGTCCAGAACTCCTCTGACAACCATCACATTTTGAAGTTGTCTTCAGTGTCACAGTCACCCAGCGTTAGCTGTCGGTTCATTCATATGTCCATTATAAACAGGAGGTGCTAATAGCTAATTGGGGCTGGAGTTGTGGCCCATAGCATAGTGGCAAACCTGAGATTTGCACATTTGAATTAAAACTTTATGCCCTTTATTCATTATTAATTATTCAGTCACTTTGATATTCTCTCCATTCTCTTCTCCACATAATCCTCTCTCATACTTCACCTGTTTTCTATTTCATTTGGTCCATGATGGTGAATTAACTAATGTTTTCAGAGTCGGACGGTGACACAGGTGGTCGTCACAGCGCGCACACACACACACACACACACACACACACACACACACACACACACACACACACACACACACACATCTCAGCTATTTCTCAGATTCACCAATTAATCAATGAGAAAATTACAAATATTACTTAGTTTAAAATTGTATTTTTCATTAACAACAGGATTGTTAATACTGTTTTCATTCAATTGTAAATGTAAATAAAAACTTCACTTGAACATCACAGGCGAGTTAAAGTGAGTCTTATTTATATTGTTTTGCAAAAACCTGTCAAAACTACTTATTTTACACAACTAATAAATATATATGTGCAATATGCAGTTATTTTAGTAATTAATTCATGATTAATCTAATTATTTTATCAATTATTAGTTTATTCCATAAAATACTGAAAGATGCTCTTTAAACCTTCCTACAGTCTCAGATGATGGAACCACTGAATGTGTCATTTTACCTTAAAAACTGAAATAACAACTCGAGATCAACTCAATCAGTCACTCACTTTAACTCTGCTTTGGTTTTTATTGTGTCATTTCATTTTTAATGCTCATTAACCAGCGTCACTATGAATGAGCCAGTTCACCTTTCATCCCCCCTAATGACGTAAAACATGAAAGCAGATAAACAAGGAAACAGAAGAAGAGTCGTTAGTTGTGTCCAAATTCAGAGGCTGTATTTAAAGACATCATCGTTGGCACAACTCGACTTTCTTACTTTGAATGCGGCTGACAAATGTGTCCATCCTGCAAAGGACCTATCCCAAGATTCATTGCACCAGTAATAAAAACACTAAGGCAGCAAAAAAAAAAAACACAGCAACAGAGCCTGAGGATCAATTTTTAAATGTAAGTACTGGGTTTAGTTAACGGCACAACTGTTTAAACCAAGGGCCTTAAAACGTGCGTGTTGTTAAGGTTGCGAGGCAACAGGAGGCAACGGTGAAGTCAGGAACAGCTGATGACGCAAAGTGAAAATCCCCCGTAGACGCACACCGTCTCATTTCGGTTTGGCCTTCGCGGTCTGCAACGGCTACGAACGACCAAACCTTCGCTGTATAAATGTAAAATGGTGGAAACGAGCTCGAGCTGATTCTAGATGCGCTGCACATGCATTCATCTCAGCTTTAATGTTCCTCTCTGTTTCCTCTTCTCCTCCAGGGAAAAGAGGCCACTGTGGAGCCCTGGGAAGACACGAACTTCCACCTGTACAAAGCCATCGACCGCTTTGGCTTCGTCCAGTAAGAACAACACACGGCAAAACATTGCATCCTGTTATTATTCTTATTAAGTAAATGAGTAAGAAGAGCAGCGCCACACTGAAGAAGAAAGGGACATAATGAGAGGCTGTGAGGACGAATGTTGCCCAGAGAAGAGTGTGTTTGTGGCTTTGGCCGAAGCTGTGATGCTCTTTAACAACGTGTTATATATATATAGGCTGGCACATGCAGACAGGAAACAGCCCGGTTACCCACAATCTATCAGGATAGAGTGGCATGGTGGAGGGACGGAGGAGAGGATGATGGAAGGAGGAGGGGAAAAAAAAAACAAACAAACCTCAGGGTTACATGATTGTTTCAGACAAGGACAGAAGTATCCTGAGGTGAAGGTCAGTGACTGGGCAGCTGACCAGGCCCAAGGAGGAGGCTTGAGACGGGGCAGCGGAGAACCAGTGATCTCCACGTACGAGTAGATGTTAACTTTACAGGCGTTTTCACACTGGTTTCAGACTAAAGACCATTTGCTCCGAAGGGTTCGTGCACAGAGCCTCCAGTCAACCACATGTTAGCAGAACAGTCGGAGTTGGTTCAGTGAGGCAAACAGCTGATTCTCCAGTTAAACCACTGCAGAGCACGAAACTGCTGAAGGAGAAAACAATTTAGAAAACATTATGGACATATGGTTTTTGTTTGTTTGCTAATTTTATTTACACTTTAACTTTTATTGATGTTCCAACCTTTCAGTTTGTTTCAGTTGCTTGTTTCCACTCATTTTGAAAGTGCAAATTGAAAATGTGCATAAAAGTAGTTGGGTAGAGTCCACAGACGAAAAAAATATGTACGTAGCCCCTGTGAGGCTCAGAGAGAGCTGCTGCGCTGTTGCCATCTGTGCAGCGCCTGACGCCACCAAACTTCCTTGTCCAAAAATTGCCAAAGAGGCAGGGCAGAGACTGAGCAAGCACATGCTCAACCACCTGTCACTCAAAGTGGCCGCAGACACAGTTATGCAGAACTTTCAGCCTTAATAAAAATTAAACAGATGAGTTATATAAAGATTCACACCTGGCACGGCCGTCGTGAAGGAGGAAATCGGCTATAGAGACTAAAACTGTTTGTGTACCAGGCTGTGAACAGGTTTGTTTCTGCTGTTAAGTCGGACATTTTGACGTGAGAGTCTACGGGGACTGACTCACTGCTGGAGCCAGACTCTAGTGGTCTGGAGAGGAACTGCAGGGTTTGTTGACTTTTAATTTTTTTTATTTTTCAGCCACATTGTGTAGGATTTAAGGAGAATGGGGGAACATCCATGGCAGGTTGTCAGGTGACCTTATTAAAGGTCTGTTTAATGTTTATTGTGTTAAATAGCGAGTAGTGCTCAGGAGATGAAACCAGAATATTCACTCAATCTTTCTCGAGGGAAAGCCGCTCTGCCGCTGCACAGACTTTCAAACAGATAAACAGCTAAAATTGAGGAGTGTCTAATGTGTTATTTCCTGTTTGTGTGACTGCTGACATGTTTGATGTTCCCTCCTTCTGATAACAGTAAGGGGAGCGAAACGAGCACTGACCCGGATATCGCTCAAGTCGTTTCATCACTCATCAGTGTTTTTGGGAGGAATCTGACTTTGAACATTGTGTTGAGCATGAAACCTGACAACTGTCAGACAGGCTGCAAAGTGATGTTTTCCCTCTGACACGCTTGTTTATGTGCAGGCAGGGTTGACGAAACTCTGACTCGTAAATGACAGGAAAGACGCAGGAAAAGCCTGAAAATAAAGTGGAGCTTTAGAAACAGGTCCAACACTTATTTTCCCTCTTTTCTCTTATTCATTCCCTCTTTGTCTCCTTCTCTCCTCAGTCGGGATGAACTTCCATCCTATGACTCGGTTGAGGAGAAGGTGAGTGATGTAACTTCTTTCACTACAGTATCTTAAACAAATATGGTCCCAGCCATACGGCCTGTGAATGATATCACCACACTGAGGTGAACAAGCAGTTTGTGTGGAGAAAAGATTAGAAAGTGAGTTCATTTACAAGCCGTGAAATATTAAGTATAATTCACTAGTAAGAAACAAACAGCACCAGGGTCGAGGGAGGAGGATGAGGAAGAGGAGGAAAACAGGAAAATAGGTTGAGAGGGAGGAGGCAGGATACCAGAACGAAAGAGAGCAGACGGTTAGTTTATATTTATGGGAGGATGGATTCAACCATTATATCACTGACCCCGACAAATATCCACCTGTGTCATCGATTGGCTTTTTAAAAAAAAAAAAAAAAAAAAAAGCAAATAGTCCCAGAAAAAAGGCAAAAAATAATTATTCTGGCAAAAATAAATAGATAAATAAAAACTATTTGCTAATTTACCTTTCGGGGCTTCTGTACTTTTCTGCATCTGGTAAATAAAGTAAAAATACATGGGTGTGATGTTGAACTGAGACTGAAAACACCTGAAGCTTCAGGCTCCAAACCACAGTAACAAAGGTCTTGACCTTTGTTCAAACTGACATTCGTTTAGAAAATACCTTCAGATTAAAAGGTGACTCATTTTCAACCAAGAACTATGGTTTAATTTGAGTTTTAAGAGTCTTATCATGAACACCAAATCTCTTTATTATTAGATTTTGGATATAAAATGAGTGAAAAGGTTTAAATGGGGGGGGGGGGTCACCATATTGGGACACAACTTCAAACCAGATTTAGTTTGTGTCATAAATTAGAGAATCTCAGCTGCTTCAAAAGACTCAGATCGCCTCCTTCCTCTTTAACCGTTGAGCTGCTCTGACACTGATTCCCATCGGGGCGAAAACGACAGAGAGGAAGTTATTAATGTGTCACGTCTGCTTCTCCACGCAGCAAAAACACACGGAGGTGGAGCGGACCACCAAATGGCTGAAGATGATGAAGAGCTGGGATAAGTACAAGAACAG
Source organism: Rachycentron canadum (assembly GCA_038496675.1). Classification (NCBI taxonomy): domain Eukaryota; kingdom Metazoa; phylum Chordata; class Actinopteri; order Carangiformes; family Rachycentridae; genus Rachycentron; species Rachycentron canadum. The sequence goes on along the minus strand of CM076669.1, from coordinate 2,017,760 downwards.
TGAGAAGGTGATCTTCATCCTCATCCTCCTCTTTAACACACTCTCGCCTCCATCTGTCCTTCAGTTAGTTTCTCTCACTGGACTCACAGATAAAAATAGACATTTAACAAAAGTGATTTAACAACAATTTAACAACATGTCGACCCTGTGATTTGTTATTGATGTTATTTACAGTCTCATCTGGTGAGTTTAGTTTATTGTAGAGTTACTATAACTATCAATATGAAAATATTGATTATTGCTGCTTTCAATTTGACACCAATGATAAAGTAACACAATCAGTGAGTTATAATATTAATGTCCCGCCTCAATCATGTGGTTCCTCAGTATCGGCCCCACAGGGGTCGTATCGGTCATCTGCCCTCTGCTGCAGTTGTCCTCTCTCTCTCTCTCTCTCTCTCTCTCTGCCTCCATCAAGGGCAGTTGGAGGCAGGTGGGTATCAGTTATCGCTGCCTTCATTAGTGCCGGTTTAGGTCCAGGTTGGGCTGTTGTGTTGCCTGCAGCGTCTCAGTGTCCTTCATTTGTTCGTGTGGTTTCAGGAGGGACTTAGTTTGTGTCGTTGTGTGTGTTTGTGTGCGGTTGTGTGATGTGCCGGGGCTTTGAAATGTGAAATACAGTCATGTCTGGCACTAAGAGCACAGTCAGACTCACTGCCTGCTCTTTGTTTCAAAGAAATGTTTACGGCGAGTAACATCCAAGGACACAGAGGAGCGTTTACCCTCCTCCCTCCTTCATCACATCACTCTCCGTCTCCATCCATCCATCCTCCTCCTCCTCCTTCTTCTTGTGTCTTTCTTCTTTAAAGCTTTGGGGATTTTCTGTTTCTTTTGGTCTTTGTCAGCCAGCAGTCTGCTTTCAGCTCAGCGAGGAAACAGGTCACGCTTGATGCGTCTCTTATTTTGTTTCCTCACTTGCCAGCTGCGAGAACATTTAGCCCGCAGTAGGAAAGTACTAGAGAGCCGAGCAGATGTAAAGCAGTCATAAGCTTTTTTTTTTTTTCCCCCTCCCCCTCCTCGCGCCACACATGATGAGTTTGGCTGGAGGTTGTAGTGTTTAGCAGAACAGTAATAACACTGCACCGCGTTAAACCTCGCACAGTTGTGACATGATGTTGAAGGCCGGTCACCGCAGCTCTGAATGTTACAGGACTTAACGGGAGCGTTTAAAAATAAGGGTCTTAAAAGGACAGAGAGCGGTTTGGACTTAGTTTTATTTCTGAATAAAAAGGTTAAATAGAAAGAACCGTTCAAATAAAAGTTCATGTGTGTTTGATATTTACAATCGAGACAAACTTGTCAGATTATTATTCCTCCAAAAAGGATGTTATTAGGTCTATATTTGTGTTTTTAAAAGCTTTTTTTTAAGGACTTTTTTTGAATGAAGTCTGATTTCTGAATTTTACTTTAAAAAAAAGCCGGAATTTGAGAATTTAAAAAATATATATTTGTAATGTTTCATAAATCATGTCAATCATTCATCATTCAAACTTTCTTAGGAGAAAGTTGAAGATAAACACCAATGAGTTTAAATCTGATTTTAATGAGTTTAGATCTGATTTTAATGAGTTTCTGATGTAAATTAGTTTAAATCTGTTCCTAAAATAAATTTCCTGTAATTTTTTCAGTTCAAATTTGTAAAATCTGAGCCTCACACGTGTAAACAGTAAATGCAAAGAAAGACTTAAACTGCACAGATTCACTGAAATGTAAATGTTGACACACACACGTTCAAACACGCACACACACACACGTTCAAACACGCACACACACTAGAAGGATGATTAGACTAACAGATGCTCTCATTGACTCGCTCATCAGAGTCTAATTACAAGGCTGTTGCACCAGAAACTAGTGAATCCCAAGTGTGGTGGTAGGAGTGTGGGCTTTGGACACCACACAAACACACACATATGCACACACGCACACAAACGTCATTAATTCTGAGATGATCAGCACGTTAGTGCATCACACACACTGACAAACAGACGAGCTGATTAATGACTTGTCCTTGTTTTCTGTTTCACACATTTCTTTTCCATTTTAAAGCAACAGAACATCTGACAACAATAATAATAATAAATAAACTAAATAAATCCTGACATTTATTCTCATCACTTCTGAACAAACGATATATTTGATTATTGGAACAGCTGCCGAGTGTAGTTTGTATAGTTTGTCTCTTATTATTTCTTCTGTATTGATCAGTGAAGTAGTGCTGTAACAGTTAACTATGGTCTGATCCATCTGAATGGATCCTTATTAAGTTAAATCTCCCTGCTTTAAAATGTGCTGTAGATACAGGCAGACGCTGCTTGTCTTTTGAAGACGGGGGGGGGGGGTCGTCGTCATAACTCCTGATTAATTGGCTGAACGATCGATGATCTCGCTCTCTGGGGGACTGGGTGGATTTATGGCGTGTCCGAAATCTCGGCTGCTGCGGTTTGAGCCGCTCCTGGCTGCTGCTAACAGATCCGTGCAGCTTGTTTCGTTACGTCTGAGCTTTCTGTGAAATCAAACTGAACTTCACTGCAGAACAGACGGACCGGACCATCTGTGTTCCTAGACAAAGGTGAACTACATCTCCAACATCTCAGAAGAAAGAGCTACTTGTGAATTATCCTCCTCCTGAACAACACAAACACGCTTCTTATTTTTTGTAACTTCACCTAACTCGAGCAGCGAGGAGCTACTTTTAGTCTGAATACTGCCCCAACGGGACTGACCTTCTCATTCATGTGCCCTGTTGGCAAACCTGTACAACACACACGCGCACATTTACTACCCCAACACCCCCCATTTCTGCTGTATAACTGTTCCAGCTGGGTGGGTTTTAATAGCTGGAGACGGAGAATTCACTGCTGCGATTAGCTTCGCTGTTCCTGCAGTTTGGGCTTTAAGACTTAATCTTCCCGGAGTCCAACTGATTTTCCGTCTCTTTGTGGACGTTGAATTACTCCGGACTTCTGCATGCATAGCAGTCTCTCTCTCTCTCTCCCTCTCTCTCTCTGTCCACAATCTCTTCTGGAGCTCGTCCAGCCAGATGGTCCTGGTTCACCTTCCAAAGCCCTTTGCATTTTTTGCTCAGGGAGAGCAGAGAGTGCATTAATGCACACGCCGTTTGTATCTCTGGCACCTTTGCAAGAGAGAGGGCAGCTTAAACTTGTAGGAGTCTATACAAAACCAGAAGAATAGGCGAGTAAATAATTGGTTTGTGGAGCACTTGAGTATCAAAAGGCTCCAAAAGGAAATCATCAGAAATCTTCCTACGTAGCATCTGCTGAAGAAATTTGGTTCAACTGTTACAGGAGCCTGGCAGCTGTTAGATATTAGTAATGCAGCCAAGGGCTACTCTCATCTTCAGCTTTTATTTTATTTCTAAGGTTTGCTATTGCTACATAGCTAATGTTTGCTGTTTACTGACCTGTCTTGCTACAAGTTTCAGCCATTAGTGTGTTTACAAAGGGTTATAATACGTCTCTGAGCAGCTACTTCTTCAGACTGGACGCTGCAGTGACTCGGTATCGGAAAGTGACAGAAAGCTAGCTTGTTAGCGTGCTAACCTCAGTACAAGAAAAGAGGTGACAGGTGAGTTATGACTGGTACTTAAACAGCTGTTAATGCTAACGGTGGCTATGTAGTGATGTCCATAAACTGAGATGACGCCTTTAAATGATTTGTTTCGTCAACTCAGAAAGATTCAGTTTCCTGTGATACATCAAACGTACGTCGAATGTTTTTGACTTAATAAAGGACGATTACACAGCCTCAGATTAAACACCATCAGTGGACAACTACTGCTTTAGAACGAGCCGTCTCTGTTCAGTCGCTGCTGAGGCTTTGAGATACGTTTACAAAAACAGAAGAGAAAAAGAATATTAAATGTGAACAGAAGCTCAGGTCTTTCATGTGATGTAGCTTTGGTCAGAAAAAAAAAAAAAACCACCTGATATTTAATTAAAGGCCCGACTAAACCCTGGATGAAAACCTCGACTTTGATCTAAAGGTGGAGGCTGTTTCTGAGGTGCATGACGCGGTTCCTCTTTGAAAGCCTTTCTAACAATGACCTCCTGCTGCTTGTTTCCTTCCAGCTGGTCAGGAGGATATATAAGGGAATTCCCCTGCAGCTCCGAGGGGAGGTTTGGTGTCTGCTGCTCGATATTCCCAAAATAAAAGAGGAGAAGAAAGACTTCTACGAGGTAAACACTCGACACTCTCTGCCTGCCAGCACTTGACAGTCCTGCTCTCCAACACCAGTTTATAAAACCTCTCCGGCGCAGCAGCCTTCATTACTGCACAGGCCTCATAAAGATTCATAAGCGGAGCCTTGGCTTTATTTGATTTTGCTGAGCTTCGGTTCTGTTGTGGGCAAGATGTGGGTTTGGAGGCTTAATTGTGTTTGTGTGGAGAACTTTTGTTGTTGTTGTTGTGCAGCGAGACAAACTTTGGTTCTCATTAGAAAGTTTAAGATGAAAGGATCAATATGCCGCTGCCTTCGGTGGCTGTGGAAGTGTTGTAATTATGAGCCACCGGCAAACAAAGTGCAAAATACAAACTGTTAAAGAGAAGATTTCTGTCTGCAGCGTCGGTTATAATCCACTTTATCCTTTGAGAGAGTAAAATTTAATCTGGTTGGCACCGAGTGTGACAGATTAAACATCAAAAACACTGTTTGATAAAACTGTTATTGGATAAATCTTTTAAAATTCTTTCAAAACCTTGACCCACTTTAAAATGTCAAAAATGTTGGCTGCCCACATCTGACGCTGTAACAACACGGAGGCCAAATAATACCTTTTTCAGAAAGCTGCACATTTGAATCTGAGTCCTCTGAATACGAGGGAAAAAAAAACAATCAAAGTTTTAATGTTGATTTTTTAATTTTTTTTCATTTTAACATTTCATTTCATTACATTTTTCATCAAAATGATAGTTTTCCAAATGATTTCACAGCCCAGCAGAGTTCATGAAAAGTTGCTGGATTTTCTATTTTTCAAAGTTGGAAAAGTTTGAGTTTTTTAAATTAAATTTCATCAGAACGACTCTTCGACGGTGGAGATGTAATGAGACTGAACTGATGCAGCAGAACTTGTCATTGCCACATAATTTGACCTTTATCAGACTGATCTCTGCCTTTATTCTCTTTTTATTATACTTTTCCTACAGAAATTAAAAGCCAGAGCCCGAGGACTCTCCCCCGACATCCGACAGATCGACTTAGATGTGAACCGAACCTACAGGGACCACATCATGTTCATGCATCGCTACGATGTGAAGTAGGTCCCTCCACGATACGGACATGTGACATAACAACACAACAGCCTGAGCATTTCTGCGCCTTAATGTAGTTAACAGGAGACGTGTTTACATTACGGCCTGCTCAAAAAAGTAAGTGACAGAAAATGTTTTCCTACATGGCTGAAGAGGCAAACACCCCCCAACCTCCCCCACATCACAAGGAAAGAAACATCACAGCTCTGCTCTCACTGTGTCTGACTCAGGAAGCACCACAGGAGTCAACACTTAGCAACGGGAATAAAGTCGCACTTTATATAACTGTATACTGTCAGACCAGAGCATAAATAATCAAAGGAACTATCAGGTAACTGTGCTCTGACTGACTCCTGACATCTGAAGCTTTCCCAGTGTGGAACTGAGAGGTCTCGCATCCTCTTTCTCTGCATTTTGAGCCACAATCAAACGAGGTCGACGCCAGTTTTAATGCTGTTGTGAAATCTTTTATTTACACACTGTTCAGGAGTTGATGTTCATGTCCGACTCCCTCCACCATCGACGCTTCTTGCACTTTTATTTTCACAAGGATTTGGTGCATCAGACTTGTCGATTGTGCACCTGAGAGGCTGACGTGCAGAAACTCAGCCACTTGTGTTTTAACAGGAAGTTGGATCTGTTGGAACACAGAAGCAAAACTCTGAATGATGATCTGGGATCTAATCTGTGGATCGTTTTCCACGGGGTTTGTGTTAATTGTGGTTTGTGTTTGTTGTTGTCAGGCAGCAGGCTCTCTTCCACGTCCTCACGGCCTACTCCATGTACAACACGGTGAGTCTGCAGCTCAGTGTCTGAAATGCTGGATTTACAAACTGTTGCTTTAGTTTTTGGATGAAAGTGGCAGATTAATCTATAGGGAATTAAAATACAGTTCAAAGAACATAAATTCAGGAGGATTAAAACTTAACACAGGTCAGAGTTAGGACACGTATTTTATAAAAACTAGGTGCACGTGCAATAACAACAGATTGGTGTGTGTTTGCAGGAGGTGGGCTACTGCCAGGGCATGAGCCAGATCACAGCTCTGCTGCTGATCTACATGAACGAAGAAGACGCCTTCTGGGCTCTGGTCAAACTACTGTCGGGGCAGAAACACGCCATGCACGGTAACACACACACACACACTTAGATATTTTAAGGTGTGTCACGACCTCAGGGTCCATTAAAGGCTGTTCTAGTTTAGGTTCAGATGAAACCCTCAGAGCAGCTACTGATGAACCTCATGGGGCGATGTCATCTGCATTTACTACTGCAGAAGAGACGGGGGGGGCAGTAATATAAACTGATAAGGTCTTTGATACATCAAAACGAGCTGCTTAATGATATTTAATGTGCGTGTAAAACAACTTAATACTGCATTAATAATATTGCTGCTTCTGAAATGGGGTTGATCTTATCCATGGACAGATCGTCCCTGCACCAACGAGCTAAAACCTCCATAAATAGCCCTGATCACTTCACTCAGGGATATGCTTTATAGACTATAAACACACAGACACATTTATATACATACATGTTTTAAGGGATTATCACAATCTGGGCCTGAAAGCCAGGGATATATACAAGCATCCAAGGAGAAGACATGGACTTCCAGTTTGGCCATAGGGCTGTTTGAGCTGCCGCCGCCATGAAGCTCAGCTGGAACATATTAACATCTTTGTTGATGCTGTTGGCTAAATACTCTATGTAACTGCAGGATGGAGGATTAGACACAGCTGAAAAAAGATTGTGATATACCACAAGTTGACATCTGACAGCCCAGTTAACCCCGTCGTCCCTTCTGTTCTCACCTGTAGGGTTTTTTGTCCCTGGCTTCCCGAAGCTGATGCGTTTCCAGGAACACCACGACCGGATCCTCAAGAAGATGATGCCCAAACTGAAACAGCACCTGGTGAGATCTTTAAACAGACACAGCTATAAATGACTCAGGCACTTTGTACAACTGTTGACATTTAATTGTTGGTGTTATTACAACATCCTTTGTTCCCTGCTTAATGTACTAAAATAGATTTTCTATCTGCTTCGTTTGCTCTGCTGCAGGACAACCAAGAGGTGTTTACCAGTCTCTACACCATGAAGTGGTTCTTCCAGTGCTTCCTGGACAGAGTGAGTCCATTAACAGGAAGCTCACCACACATATGAAAACATGACACAGCTGATCAGGACATTTTAAAGTTTCCTGTAGCCGGACGTTTGATTCCTCATGAGAAAACACAAATAAATCTCTACCAAGAGAAAACTGCAACAAAAGTATGATGAAAAAAGACCAAACCGTGAATGAACAGAAGCTTCTATGACGTCCCCAGTAAATGCACGAGCTCCTCGTTTGAGGAAATAACTTACTTACTTGCGAGGTGTTAGAGAGACAACAGTGAGATGATTTTCTAACATCTTTGTTCTGTTTGGGGTCAGACTCCCTTCACCCTCACCCTCAGGATCTGGGACATTTACATCATGGAGGGAGAACGAGTGCTGCCTGCCATGTCCTACACCATCCTCAAACTGCACAAGAGTAAGACAAGTGTCTCCTCCACACTGTGCTACCAGCTGATCCTCCCCTCTTCTAGACAGAAAGGCTTTTAATCTGATTGTTTGTGTGTTTGCAGAGCATCTGATGAAGCTGTCCATGGAGGAGCTGGTGGAGTTTCTGCAGGCGACTTTGTCCAAAGATTTCTACTACGAGGACGACTTTGTGGTCGATCAGCTGCAGGCGTCCATGACGGAGCTGAGGAGGGCGAAGCTGGAGCTGCCCGCCGCAGGTACTGACACAGACACAGCAGATCAAGCTGTGATACGGAGAGTTTTGTTGACTTTCTTGATTTTTGGTGACAAAGCTGCAAGACAACCAAAATACTGTTCACTTCAAATCTGACTGAAAGCATCACGCAGTTGGTTATATTTCACACACTCATTCTCACTATTATTGATTAAAAAGAAAGACTCAGTTAACAGTGACTATAGTTAGTGGCCAGTATTACACAGACAATAAAAACACACCTGTCCAGATGTGTCACCACACATCAACACACTGTATCAGCTGACCTGGCTTCCTGCTGACCTTTAGCTTGTAGTTGAATTAGTAGTGGTGTGTGTCTAATCTTCTGTCTACTCATTAATCTGCCTTCTCTCCCTCTTCTTTCAAACAATGTTAGCCAACAACAACAAAAGTGTGGCCGTGAGTGGGGGCCACATTCCCTCCTACAACAGTAACTGGTGGGCTATCCTGACTGGTCTTCCCTCTCCATGTCTCTGTCCATCTGTCCCTCAGTCCGTCCGTCCTGTCTGTTGCCTGTCTGTCCAACAGCACTCGGGTTCCTTCTTCACAAACTAGTCTTCCAGCTGTTTTTTTTTTTTTTTTTTGTTGTTGTTGTTGTTTTTTTTCTTAAACCCCCACATACTATTTTCTAACTCGGTTCAGATGCATTGCTTCAGTGCTTTCTTGGAGTCCTGCAGTGGCCGGCTCCCCTCTTCTTTTTGTACCTTCAGTTTTTTCTGCCATGTTTTGACTCCAAAGTGCAGCTGTAGTTGTAAACATTAACCTCTGCAGAGGTCTTTCAGGTGACATGTGCCCCCTGGTGGCCAATTACAGGCTGGTTTTGAAACTAGAACTGAAGTCTAATCTAGTGCTTTATCAGCCAGCTCTTCCTGTTTTTGGTCAGGTGATAAACACACGGACGATTTTGTCCTGCAGATTATGATAAAGAAACAATATAATCAACCTGACTTCTCTCAGATGCAGCTCACAGCTCTGGAAAGACTTAAAAGTACACACTTCTATTTGTAAAGATGGATTAGTGTGTCGCAAAAGTGTACTGGCTGGATCTACAGCTGTCACCTTTGTGTTGTTTTCCTGCTGTATTTTACTCACTTGTCAGTAACATCAGCAAACAGATTTTTGACTTTAGATTTTTGTGTTCTTCCAGAGCCCAACACTGCAACAGTAGCTGTCTGTTCGTTTCTCTACCCGCTGACAAGATAATGAGCCTCTTTTTCCAACACTGGAGGCTTTTGTTAAACTTCCTTTTTAACAACCACACATTCTGCCGTACAGGGGGATATTTTTTTTTTTTATCCAAATTTCATGTCTGAACCGGCTGAACTGTGAGAAATGACATTAATTTTATGGTTATGCATTTTTTAAACATAACCAGGCCTAGTTTGAGCTAAAAGGTTGTCATCTCCTCTTTAACTGACCTTCACTGAGTGAGTGGGTTCAAACATTGAGGAGTCAGTGTCTGAATTCAGCTCTTTTCTGTCAACGCCAGTAAAAACTGAATTGAGGCCAATATTGGGTATTAACTTTGAGAGCCACAAATAGCTGATCACTTCATATCAGTGAATAGACTCAATTTGTCCTTTCAGGACACTGAGATAACAAAAGGCTCTGCACATCATCCAAAGCTTAAAACTACAACATTTTATGAGCAAACAGAGAATTATTTGAACATGATTTGCTGGTGGAGGCCTGTTTGACAACCCTCTCCCTCACACTTTCATACAAAAGGAAAAATAGTATCTTTTATATGATGTTACAACCTTTAAAATCCAAAAACATTACTTCAGTTTTATGTTCCTCAGACAGCATTAATAGTGCCACGGTGTGAATGCAGCTTCCTTAAGGCAAGGTTGGGTTTTAAAGACTGTACCTTTGGCAGTTAAATACTCCTTCACTACGGCGACATGATTCCCACTTTCTCCTTCCTCCAGCTGTGTGAAATAGAAACACCTGGCCTTAGTCATGTAGTAAAGAAGACAAAATCAAATGTGTTTAATCTCAAAATACTGCTTGTATGGGTTCAACTCAACCACAGAATTCAGGCTTAACCATATACATTTATTAGTGTGGCATCTCCCACTGATTTAAAATGATTTAAACACACACTTTTTTAGAATAATTAAAATGAATAATGATATTTCTTATATTTTTTGTTCTACTGTGTGAAAGTCCTTCGTTTTTATTTGCTTATATTGTTTTTTAATGCGCTGCAAAAAAAAATCCCTGGTCTTAAAATAATCTAGTTTGATAAAACGGTGCGACAAAAGTAATTTCCACACAACATGAGTTTAAAATAATCTTAATATTTTTGAGTGTTTGCTCTAGATTTGCTATAACTCAGGACAGTATTCATTTATTATCTCTGCCATTTCAGCCTAAACAGCTAATTTCTCTAAAACTAGATTCAGGGTTTGAGTAAACTGCATCATTTATCTAAAGTTCACAGGAGCTGTGATGAGGTTTATTTACCTGTTGTGAACAGAGCAGCCTCCAGTCAATAAGGGCTCCCTAAAAGAAGAAACACAACTGTGTTAAAATGGTACAAAGATCCAACATTTTTGCATCAATCCTCTTTTAGTTGTATCAAATTATTTAGACCAGTTGTCTGGCAAATATATTCAACTAGACATTTTCACTTTTTTCACATAAACTGAGCCAATTCTGATCAATGCTGCTGAGTAAGAAGAGGTAACATAGGTTAGTTTCCACTGTTGGGTCAAGGTCAGGGGATAAACTTGTCAAGGACAGACACTTTAATCTGTGCATTCAGTGCCAATACGTTCATTTCCTGGATCACTCCCACAGCACTTCCTCTTCCTCCAGCTGCTGCCTCCTGGCCTGACTCTGGTGATCACACTTTCCCTTACAGTCCCCAACACATCACCATCACTGTGTCTCCACACTGTATCTGGTCTTGTGAACTGTACTTTTAATTCCTTTGTGACATAAAGCAGTAAGGTCTTTGTCCATCACTTGGCTCATGTTCTGGTTGTAGTAACTGCAACTGTAAGTTAATTAGTCTAAGTGAAGAAATATTTCTGTGGTTTTGATGTTCGGTACATTTTTTTAAAAGTACATTAATCAAGAACTATTTCTGTATGACCTTTTGAGTCCAGGGCTACTGCTGCTGCTAAGTGCAGCTTAATGAAATGGAGTCAGAGTCGATTTCAGGGACCACTCAATTGACTGTCACTTGCTAATTGAGCCCCTCCAGCAAGCTGGGAATTAATATTAAACACTGTTTCTGATGTTTTTTTCTGTCCTTTGCTCTGTGCCTGTGGAAATGTGATTATGTGTCGTCATGAATGTAATTCTCCTTTATTTTTACCTCTCTATGGCAGTGGTGTTGCATGAATCCATGTCCCTGTTGTGACTCTTCATCTGATGTGAATCAGCGCCACAGTGTGTTCAACCATCACCATTGAGCTTTGGTTTCTAATGATTTTCTAATGTGTTTCACCTGTTTTCATTTTGCAGGTAAAGAGGATGAGTTTCCCAAGAAGCCCCTAGGGCAGCTTCCTCCTGAGCCGGGTGCAGCAGTGGGGAACCATGTGGGCAACGGTGAGAGTTACGCCGAACCGGCTGAGCCTCCCAGGAATCCAAGTCCTGTACCAGACCGCCAGCGGGACAGTAGACCCCCCAGCCGTTCACGTCGGGATTCGCTAGATAAACCATTCCGCCACCACAAGGCTGACAAGAGGGATGCCCGTTCCAGGGGATCAGGGGAGATCCCCAATGAACAGCAAAAACAGTCCACATCCACCACACCTGAGAGGGGGGTAACACCGCCCTCAGCGCACACCCCTACACCGCAGTTCACCACGGTGGATAGAAGGAAGCCTCAGAGCCATGCCACCGCCAACCACAACTCCAACGCGGCCTCCAGCTCTCACAGAGACATCACGCCCCGTTGGTTCAAACCCTCCGAGACAAAACTGGAAGCAGTCAAAGCGGCAGCAGCCCGGGAGCTGAGCAGAGGAGCATCACCAGCCCCTTCCAGTCCAGACGACCCTGCTCTTCTCCATCGCCAACCACGCTCCAAAGGCTTCATCCCTGGCTCCGACCGAGGCTCCAACGCCTCCCAGTATGACAATGTACCAGGGCTGCCGGAGCAGGATTTAGAAATCTTGGAGCTTGAGAGACCTCCGTCCAGAATGAGGACCCCTCGTAGTGAGACACCCTTCAGTGTATCATCCCTCCATCAGGGCAGCCCCGGCCATGGACCCAGCCTGGCAGGGAGTGTTGTCTCCGTTGCATCAGGGGCCAGGGCGGCCAAACACCCTCATCCTCCGTTCTCCCACAACAATCCAGCAGGGGTGCAGGCCAGCTACCCTGGCAGCCAGAGCCAGTACCATAGCCCTCCCAGGCAGCCATCCCCAGGCAGAACTACCACCGAGGTGCCCATCTTCCATCCAGCTTATAGCGTGAACCTGGACCACAGAGGAGAGGACAGACTCTATGCAGCACCCTCCCGATTTCCCTCATCCTCCAATGCGGTGTACAGGGAACAAGTGTACGCCACCACCCAGCGGCAGCCCAACAGCCACTCCCCAGAGAAGGCAATTGTGAACCACTCATTTGCCACCTACCGCAGACAGACGCCACCCAACTCCACCCACAACCCCCAAAGCATCAGGCCTCCTCTGGAGCACTCTCTGCAGCTGGAAACCCAGGGGAGTTCCACCCCTATCTACCTGCAACAGCTCACCTCCACCGCACAGGTCTGCAGGTTTGAGGGGCACCGGAGAGGCGAAGCAAACCTGCACTACCTACCAGAAGGAGGGCCTCGTCGGGCTGCAGACGGGCCCCTGTGGGCATCAGAGAATGAGCTGCCCCCTCAGTCCCCAGGTGGAATGCCCCGCTCACCCAGCTTCCAGAAAGCCCAAATGTCTCCCCTTAAGGAGTTCACTTTTCCCGCCAACCCAGACGGCCTGCTTCATTACAGGACACAGTTCCAGGAGCAGCAGCCCGTCATAAGACAACAGCTCCCCCAGCTGTTCGGAGGACAACACTACAGGCACGCACAGGAGGCGTTTGCCTTGCAGGAGTCCATGCTGCTGTAACTGAAAAACACGGAGAGACAGTTTAAAAAAAACAAAAAAAAAAACTGAGGTGTAGTCACTGACACTGTGGTAAAGACGAGCAGTTGTCCTAGTTTTGTTAGGGACCTGGTTTTGTTTCTGCTCTGTTGTTCTTTATGTGTGAAGTACTGACCTTCTGACTGTCATGCTGCATCGTAATGTTGCAGGACACACCAGCCTCTGATGTTTTTACTGCTCACTTTCAAAAAAGAGAAAAAAAAAAACTGACTGAAGATTTTATTTTATTTTTGGATGTAAATCATTAACGAGAGGTGACAGTATATATCTTTTAGAGTCTGATATGTACAGTGGATTTTTTGTTAATATGCTGAGTTGTTATCAGTAGCAGGGGAACACTCCCCTGAGAGAACAAAACTCAGATTTATTTTCCATCTTTATTTTTTTATATGTTACAGATATTTACATTAGAGATCAATTTACTCTATATGCTTGTGAATGTTACTTTTCAAAGAGAATAAGTAAAACTATGTCCAATGATACCATTTAGAAAGCAGTGATAAATAGCTCACTGAAAGTTTTTGATTTCCCTTTCAATTCTGAAGCGTCTCCACTGTCGGTTCAGTTAAAATTTTCCAAACTCATCTGAAGTACAGTACATTGGGTATTTACACATAAGACGCCAGTGTAGTTTTTAATTAAATTCCAATTCTAATTAGAGACTCAAGTAATAGAACTAATTTGAGAGGGCTAATAATATATATATATTTTTTGGTTTCAATCATCTGATTTGCGATGTAAGCATAGTTTTGTTTTTTTTTTTAATTGCTGTACTGTAGCTACCACATCTAGAGCACAGGCACCAGGAGATGGATGTTAACTAGTTCCAGTAAAAAAAAAAAAAAAAAAAAAAAAAATTGCTTCACTTCATTATGTCTTATTATTCTCAACACTGTCATATCAACTACTGTTCAGCTGCTGGCACTTCCACTGGCATAGTCTTCTGACACACACACACACACACACACACACACACACACACACACACACACACACACATACATACACACACACATTCTCACTACATATCACAAATGTGTCAGTCAGTCATTTTAACATTTAATAAGTCACAGTCTCTGTTATTATTCCTCACTCTCTGGTTTTGATGCAGTTACTCTCAAACAGTATTACTATACTGTTCATTACATTCCCTAAGTTATCTCTGTTTTTTGTTAAATGACTAATTGCAAACCATTCTGATACTTTGCTTAATAAAATGAGGTGGGTTGAAAATGAAACTTTGGATCTTTGGTACTTGCTTTCCACTCGCTGTATCACAGGCATTAATATCCTTCTAATCCTATTCTAATATTTATTTCCACTGGGTTTTTCTGCTGCTTTCCTTTTTCTTTCCTTAACAATTAAACTCTGCCCCCCGGTGGGACAGAGTAGTTTTGCAGTAATGTTGAATAAAGGTGAAGATTACTTTTGCAGGGGAGCAAAATGAAATCACACACATTTAACTGCTGTTTTTCCTAAGTTTTATAACTGTTCATTAAATACAGTATATTTGGGCTGTGGAAATCCAGGCGTCATCATCAAACTTCATTTGCCGAAGATGAAGGACTGCTTTAAAAAATGAACCTGAATCATACAATTAGAATTTGTGTCATTTTACTTGTATAATTACATTGAGTGACTGAGCCTGAAGAGCATAGTTTTGAATTCAAATTATTATTCGTTTGGAGTTTAAATTCAGTACATTTGAAACTTGAGTTTGATATTATGACATTTAGCTGCATTTGGAATTTAACTTTATATAAACTCATATATATATATATATATATATATATATATATACTTCCACATTAGCTTCTCGATTGAAGTTCTGCTGACTGCGACACAACTGGTTTTTGGGAAAGATTAATTAGAATCAACATAATTAATTCTATTTAATCAGGTTTAGTCCAAGTCCCTCAAATGTGTATTTATTTAGAGCGCGTAAGTAGATTCGCTTAAAAACTGAGCTGAACGTGAACTAGCATAGCAACACACAACAGCAGCAGCCGGATGTTTCACTTAAAAAACATTTAAGAGCAAATTCACACTGAGCCAAGATAATAATCATGTGAACGGAGACAGCCGAAAAGTTCCCAAGTTCAGGACAACAAGAAGTTCAACAACACCGAGAGGAAAAGACGCCATGATGTCCGTTTGGACCGACAGCTAACGGTCGACCGCGCGCTAGCAGTTAGCCGCTAGTACCCGTCAATTTTTTTTTTTTTCCCCCAAATTATAAACCACCAGCGGTTTTTCAAGAAACATTAAAAATGTCGCGAAACAACACTCACCCGGTTCAGAACGAAGGGTTCCGTCCTTATGGATCAAAAGTCACTCCGTCAGTTGGGCGACAGCCGTTTTTAGCTTTAGCTTTTAGCGAAAAATACCTGTTTACTAACGTAAAGCTAACAATGACGTCACAAATCAAAAAAAAAAAGATGGCGACAGGACGTGACATATATAATTTCTCGTTGACGCTGAAAAAGTAAAATTAAACAATTAAATGTATTACTATTTACATGACAATAGAAATCAGTCTCATGTAAAAATAAGTCATATCTTGTTTGAAGTTGTAATCGCCAGCTGGTAACAAATCGTCTAATGAATGAAAAAGATACATTTTCTTGTACTTTGGTCATTTAAATTCTTTTATTGTGAAATTTTTTAATGATACTAGATGGCAACATTATAAAACTTGACGTGATGCAAACTAGAAATAACCTGCAGCCTTCACCAAGTATAATTTGCCATTTGAAAAATTAAATTACAATATTATTTAATACCTTAAATAATCTGAGATTATTAATATCTATATAATGATCTTGATGATGATGATGGCACATGATTTAATAATACTATAGTTTTATGGTCATAAGGTTTTACCATATGTTTGGTATAAACACTGTTTAGAGAGAATATGCAAATTACAACAAATGCAAAACCTTTCATTGGCACAAATACAGGAACCAGATATTTACTAACAAAGTTAGAATTCATCCAGTGGAGTTTCATATCCATCCAAGACTGGACAGAGTTTAATCTGACGGTTACCTAATATTATCTATGCAGAATGTGATGTTACTTCCAGAACCCTGGACATTCGCACTAACCCCTCTTAATGTATAAGCGTATTTATTGGCGAAATACTCTACATAGAGCAGCTTTGTGAGTCTATTATTCCATCAACCATCTTGAGTCCTCAGGATGGTATCAGTATATTTCCCTGCCATCTCCACACTGCAGCTTTTAAGGCACACACAAGTCTGAGCAACAATGAGAAAATCCTCAGGGAAGACGAAGTCAACAATTCAAACTTCAATCCGTACACAGCTACTTTTGAACGGTTTCAAAGCCCAATCACTGACTTGGGGCTGGTGCTAATTATTCCACACCAGCAACTGAAAACCATGTGTACCAGTCAGGAAAATAACAAATTCATACAGTCATCTCCTGTGATGAAGGTCATGCATCAGTCATGGGCTTTTTCTGCTTTGTTGCTCCACACTGGCTTGCGTTTCTCTATGAAGGCCCGGATCCCTTCCTGTCCATCTCTCAGAGCCAGGTTGTCGACCATCACCTTGGAGGCGGAGGCGTACGCTGCATCTCGACCTTGAGCCATTTGTCTTTGGAGGAAACAAAGGAGCGGAGATCGAGGGATGCTGATTTTTATGGTGGACGAGGTTACTGAATGAGAATAACGTTTTACTGTTGGTAAACTGCTACATACAGATTATTAGGTTTGATTTAAAGTGAAATTCGACCCTTCAATTGTTCCTGTATTTAAAAAAAAAAAGCGTCTGTTTTCACTAACCTTTGGAAAGTGGCTTTGCCGAGGGCTACGACAGGTCGACTCGCCTGACACACCCGCTGGGCAATGGTCATGGTTTCCTCCTCCAGTCGCTCCTCTGCCACCACCTTACTGACCAGACCATGCAGCAGAGCATCATGGGCCGAGATGGGAGTTCCTGTGAACAGCATCTCCATGGCAACCTGGTAAAAAGAGGAGCAGAGGTGTATATCAATTCCAGCTTAATTCTCCAGTTTTATAGGCTGTTGTGGCAAAAATATAAATCTGATAACAATATATCATCTGATTTATTTATAAAATAAAAAAATTCTGACGTTACATTGATGAGAAAACTTCACAAACATCATCCTTTCAGTTCAGTGGAGAGTTTCAACATCCTGTAGTTTAAATACTCATGTTGAGGAACAAAGAAATTAACCACCAGCTGCAAATACCTAAAACAAACTAAACTAAATAAGTTAATAAATAAGCTCTTACCTTCCTCGGCACAGCTCTGCCGATGGCCACCGCCGGCGTCGAGCAGAACAGACCCACGTTCACACCCGGAGTGGCGAAGGTGGACTTCTCGGTCGCCACGGCAATGTCACAGCTGGCGACGAGCTGGCAACCAGCCGCCGTGGCAACACCATTCACCATGGCAACCACAGGAACAGGTATGTCCTGTATCAGTGTCATTACCTGAAGCACAAGAGCCACCGAGTCACGTGTGTGTGTAAAAAATAAACAATTATTAAATATTAATTTAATTAAACTTATCAGTTAAATTAGTGATATTATATTAGTTTGTGTATTAAAGCACTGGTTTTTAATTAATGGTAAAAAAGAGGCTGATAGTATGATAGTGTGATACGGCCCCAAACAAAGTGTGCGAGAGGGGAGAGGAAAGACAGAGGGAGAGTAAAAAGAGAGATAAACTCACTTCTGCGCAGGTGTGAAAGACCTTTGTGTGATATTCTCTCCCCTGAGCTGACGTCAGCTCCTTCAGGTCGTGTCCAGAGGAAAACACTGGACCTTTGGCTAAAAACAGACAAGGATAGACTGACATCCTTCTCTCTCTGTCTCTGTCTCTGTCACACACACAGACAGACACATCAAAAACACCTACCAGATATGATAATAACTCTGAGGTCTTCACTGTCTACGTCAGTCAGGATGTTCTCTCTGAGCGACTCCAGCATGGACAAAGACAGGGCATTCCTCTTCTTGGGGTTGTTCAATATTATTCTCCTAAAAACAGATCGAAAGATACAGTAACAACTATATATCACAACTATAGACAATGTCTTCATTTCTCCTCTCAGTGTTTTATGTTATGTTTCGTCAAAGCTTTGAGAAACTGTTTCACTTCAGTTTATTACAAGAATTTTCCTTTGAGCTGTGCAAGGACTGGCAGCCATATTTGTAGTTTATCCTCTTCATTTCCTTGTAAAAAAAACATACAAGCAAATCCAAAAAAGTTACACTTAACTCAACCTGATTCTGTCTTGTTTGTGGACGGATTATTTTCCACTTCCTTGAGTGAACTCTACTTTTGTTCCAAACGTTATTGAAAAAGTTAGTGGTTTAATGCTCAAATAAACATTTCTGGGGGGGAAAAAAAGTCCTGTAAGACCTGTATTCATAATTTTTATTAATTGTAATCTGTAATTATATTTTTCAAATAATTATGGCAGCCATTATTATATATGATTTATTGATAAGTGTATGTGTAAAGTAGCAGAAAATTGCAGTTGAGTATATTGATACTTCAACTTTGCACAATGTTTTCTGCAAATTAAAGTACTCAAAGGTATAAAGTTATTTATCAGAGGCGCCAGTGAGAAAGAAACTGTTCAGTACTTTAACTTCAGGTATGTATAATATTTTCTCACTGTTTTGATGCTAATTGAATAATGTAAGCACATTGATAAATCCATAGAGACATCCTAAGGTTGATATTACAAACATTATGCTTTTCACAGGAATAATAAATAAGACGAATTTACCTTAAGACCCTGTTATGTGTATTAAAGTATTGTATGTTCCGCTGTAACACAATGTTGTTGTTAAAATCTTTACTCTCTCCTTAAATCTGCTGTTTCCACCTGTCAGGTTCTGTACGGAACGGTTCTAAGACGACGGACACATTTAGTTACTGCACCTGATTCCGTCGTGTTGTTGTCTCACCGTCAGCGGCTCCGGTTCGGTGTGAGAGTAAAACCGAGCCCCGGTCAGCAGCGTTGATGTCCGGCTGAGCTGCAACGCACCGGCGGCTCTGCTCAGTAACGTCCGGGCCATGTTTCACCACCGTCACCGCTTCACTTCCGGGTACGACGACGTCAGACACGTGGTGCAACGTAATAAATCAAAAGACGCAAATTAAATTAAATTAAATTAAATTAAATTAAATTAAATTAAATTAAATTAGCAGTTCGCACAATTTCTGTCTGTTATTTAGAAATTGGTTGGTTAAAATTGATTAAAACTAAAATAAAAAAAATACATTTGTACTAAAACTTATAACTTATAATAAAAATACATTCTAACTTTGAAAGTGACTAAATGTCTATTATTAGGATTTATTAACTTCCTATCAACATTTTCCTAACATAATATCTGATTCCCACACAAACTGATGCCCTGCAATAGATTTAAAAACCTGGTGGTACAACACCAAATATTATGCTGGGATGCACTTCAGTTACTGAACATTTCAAATTAATGACCTTTATTTATTTCTATCAATTTAGTTTTATAGAATTCTACATTGGTATTTATTCCAAATTAACTGTTTGTGGTTAAAACTATTATTTTTCTGTTTGTAAATGAAAAGCAAATAAACAAATCATATGTCTTTCATGGTAAATTTTATTAAAATAATTTGAAATTAGAAAATATGAATAATCAGGTGCAGTTGCATTGTTAGACAATTATTTATTATATATTAAGTAGCTAAAGCAGAACTGAATAACAAAAAAAAATATTACAATTTAACTAAAATTTAAAAAAGGAAAATCCAATTTATATTTATAATTATACTTTATATTTAAATTAATAATTGAAATTTACCATTGAATTGAAATGTTGAATTAATTTGCTATTGACAGAATTAAAAGTGAATGTCAGATAAATTAGTATTTTATGATCAGAAAGTTCAATGTTTTGGTTCAGTCAAGTTGCTCGAATCATCAGCGTCTTATCCAGTTTACACTTGATATCATCATCATCATCATCATTATCATCATCATCATCATCATCATCACCATCACCATCAGCATCTCTAACTGTGATGCTCCACTGTTACAGAAACCTGAGATGCTACAATATTTACTGGGACTTTGCTCCAGGTGCTGATATATGGAAACAGCCTCTCGGTGAAGGTGTGTGAGAAGGTGTGTATGAGTGTGTCGCCGTCGGGATTAAAAAACGACAGCCGTCCTCTGTCGTAGTCCAGGTGGATTCTGATCCTCCTGGGCCTCTTCTTCACTGACACGTCAGAGCCTGTGTCTGACGGGGAGAGTGATTTGTATTCACCATTGCAGAACATCAGCCTCCACAGTCCAGACCACGGGTTTCCCTTCCTGGGGCTCGACTCTGCCAACACACCCAATGAGAAGGCGGTGTTGTCTCCGAGCTCCAGCTCCCAGCTGTGAGACCCCGAGTTAAAGCCCTCAGATCCCACGACAGAGATGAAGTGATCGATCCTCTCTGGGTTTTCAGGAAGCTGCTGCTTTGTGTCACCTTGTCTCACACTGGTCAGATCTTTAGACAGGATGAGGTCTGGATGAGCCGTGTTTGGATCCAGAATCACAGGACTGTAGGAGATCAGCTCCTTCATCTTGTCCCAGATGCTGAACCTCAGGTTGCCCAGATGTTTGGCCACATCCATCAGGGCTCCTGATTCCAGCTGTGGATCATCAGGCAGATGTTGCTGCTGGACTCTCTCAGCTGCAGCCTTGTAGTTCTGCAGGAACGAGACGTCTTTAGCTCTCAGCTCCTTCTCTGTCGCTCTGATGGTGTCTGACAGGGCTGTTATCTCACTGCTCAGAGCCACAATCTTCTCCTTCATCATCTGAGACTTCCACTCCTCCTCCTCCTTCACTGCAGCCATCCTGACCGCCTCTTCCTCTTCTAGAAACTGGTGAAGCCTCTTGAACTCCTCTTTGATCCGTTCCACTGTGTTTTCTGTTTGGACTTTAATGTGCGCAGCTGTTTGGTCGCAGTTACCTTTAATTTGATGAATGAGTGACAGTTTCGTTTTCAAGGGCTTTAAGAGATCCTGAAGTTTTTTCTCCTGCTTCCGCACGGCTTTGTCCACAGGTTCGAATCTGTGTTTGCTGTGTGTTTCTGACTCTCTGCAGGTGAAACACACCGGCCGTTCGTCATCCAGACAGAAGAGCTCAAGGGGCTCAGAGTGCAGAGCGCACACAGGCTCTGACTCTGCTGCTGCAGCTCTCTCCTGCTCTTTACATGGACTCTGTAGTTTGAAATTCAGAAGGAAACCTTTGGAAGATTTTCTGCCACACACTGGACACTTAAGATCTTGTCTCTCGGCCCAGACACTTTGCAGACAGTCTCTACAGAAGCTGTGTTTACATGACAGGACGAGTGGGTCTTTAACGGTATCGGAGCAGACAGGGCAGGAGACTTCCTCTTTTGGTCTGGCAGCCATGTCCAGTGTCTCTTTTCTTAGTCTCACTTTTCACAGCCTCGCCCTAAAGCCCTTATTTCCTGGTTAAGTATAGTATATTTACCAAGAGCAGGATTCCCAGTATTCCAAGTATTCCCAGCTGTAGTGTAGCTTTTCTCCGTCAGCACAAGTTTTGCATTTGGACTGAAAACAAAGTCGACAATCTCAGTGGATAACAACAACAATGAGAAGCTTTTTTTCAAATGGCCACTAACTTATGGGAGGAGACAGAGCGTCAGGGTGACTTTCACTTTCACCTTCGTATAATAGACACTTTTTTTAGTTTATACAACCATAAAACAAGTGACTCACTGAGTATAATTAAAAGTAGCATTCAGCTCCAAAGCCTCTAATGCTCTAAATATCTTATTGTCCATGTCTCTCTGTCTTTATTCTGTCACTACAATAAACTCAGAGCAACTTCTCCTCACTCTGAGATCAGAAAAATACAGGATTGATCCCATTGACTTTGGCTACAAGCAGCTGAAGTAAACAGAAGTAAAGCAGCAAAGGCTCAGAGGGATCCAAGTCTTAACTAACTTCATTCATGAGCTTATCACTGAAGTTAGTGTCACACAGGAGACAAACTGTTTGTAAAAATGTGCTATACAAATAAAATTGTTTATTTTTTTTGTGTTTGCCTTCGAGCAGGGTTTGTCCTGTGCTATTGTATTAACTAATAAATGAATGTGTTTCTTCTCTGGGATCATTGAACAGATACTGAAACATATTCAAATGAAGAGACGGAGGTTGTTAAATCTTCAGCTTTATTGGTGACTGGGTTTGGAGACTTGATGTAGCTGTGGTGGAGCTCTCCTTCACACACAGATCACCAGCCTCAGGAGGGCGGAGGGGAGTCCCAGTCGTGTCCCACTCGAAATCAACGTCTGGACTCTGTAACAAACCTCGACCCCTGCTCCGACCCCTGGGAGCCACTGAGTTTCAAAGGACAAAGTCTGGACTGAGAGAATTGTTTTTCTTTTGTCTCCTTTATTCTGTCTTTTTTTTTTTTTATTTCTGTCCATAAAATAAAAGGTTCACGTTTTGCTGTTTCTTACATTAAAGCCTCAGTAACACTAACAATCTACAACATCATCTTATTAACAAAGGAGCTGACAATCATCATCATCATCTGTTAAGCTTTTGATTATTTTTAATTAGTCCATTAATGTGAAAAACAAGGTCCCACAGCCTGAGGTGACGTCTTCCAACTGCTTTTCTCTGCTGGTGATAAATGGATCACCAAAAGAGGAAACAGACGGTGTCGTGGTTTAATGTGTGTCTCAGGCTGCAGATGTGTGTTTGTGTTGCCCTTTAATTGTTTGATGAAAGAGTGAAAAATGGTCGCCACTGTTTCCCAGAGCCTCAGGTGACACGTTCAACAGCCCAGAGAGAGAAAGAGCTTCGGCTTTGAGGAGAGGAAGCAGGTTTTAGAGGCTGGAGCCAATAATGGACTTAAATGATGTAACCGATGATGAAATTCAGCGTCAGTCTTTAATCTGTGAGGGTTGAAAAAAAGACATTGATTTACGTTGGACAGATGTTAAAGCCCAGTTCACAAAAGATAAGAATTCAGCAGAACCTCAGGGCGTCCGAGCTCTGAACCGAATCACCAACCGTGGAATAACATTAGCCGTGAACATGTTGGGACACGCGTCTAGACAAGGCGGGAAACAGGAAAAGAAGTCCCATCAGCGCAGGAGAGATACCAACACCCGCGAACCTCCTTCCCACCAGGAGGAGCAGGGCGGCCAGCAGGAGGCAGGCCTCATGTCAGGTGACGGCGTTCAGGGTCTGGCCTCCGTCGCCCGGGGTGAAGAACTGGACTTTGGGCGTGACGATCCCGGAGTTGTTGCGGCGCAGGCTGCCGCTGCTCCCCGCGCCTTTACGCATGGAGTTGTTGCGTCTCATGGAGTTACGCTTCCTCAGCGAGTTCTGGTGCGACAGTTCGCTCTTCTGGAGAGTCTGAATTAAGATGGACGGCTTCTCGTCCAGCTCCCGGGCGCTGCACAGCGGCGTCGCCACCTGAAGGGACACAAGCAGGACGTGATGCATTTGTACTCAGTACGACAGCACGTCACAGTTCGGGCGACTTCGTACCTTCACTGTGTTCCCGAACTTGGAGTAGTCCACCGAGTACACGCCCTCCTCCTCCGTTACTATGGGAACGAAGCGGTGACCCCACTGGATCTCCTCGGAGACGTAGGAGGTCCGGGCCTGCGTGGTGATCCCCGTCGTCTCCACCACGCCCTCCAAGATGACGATCACCTCCAGGTCGCTGCACTGAAGCTCCATGGCTGACAGGTCGTACAGCGGGCTGAGGGCGAGACAACACACACATCACGTACTGAGCCTGTGTGTGTGTGTGTGTGTGTGTGTGTTTGTCCAGTCTGTTTGTGTTTCTGTAGCTGTGTGTTCTTTATGTAATTACAGGCATCACATTGTTTACAGTGTTTTTATCTAGAAAATACAGAAAAGTTCAGTGTATTTTTTGTGTTTTCTTGTTTTATGAGCTCTTTAGTCTTTATTGAGTCACATATATAATTAGCTGAGGTTGAACTGATTGTGAATTTGTGGAGGTTTTTTTTAAAAATGTGTGTTTTTTTATCAGGAAAAACACAAAAAAAGTCTGGCTCATAAAATGTGGCTCTAAAAGGGATAAATCTCTACAAACTCTCTCTCTGTGTCAGTGTTGTGGCGTCTTCATGGTGGGAAAATGTCACTGACTGTTTCTTGGTTTCTGTCCAGCAGATGGACCCAGTGAGTAAGTTTCCAACTTTCCTCCCCTTCTCTCCAAACTGTGAGCAGCTCAACCAGGAACGATTTTCCTTCCTTATATTGTTCATCACGGATACGTTTAAAAACACATCAGGGTAAATCTTTCCAGTATTTCACCAGAATAGAAACAGTCTGAGGAAACACTTGCTGCTGGACTCAGTTTAGCCGGTTGTAACCAGATCCAGATCAGAGCAGGTCCTGGGTCTTCGTACCTGTTCTTGTCGATGACGTGGCAGATGATGAGCGGAGCCAGGAGGAACAGGCTGTTACTGGCCACGGCGCTCTCCGTCTGGACGTCGATCTGATGGATGGGGATCACTTCCCCCTCCGGTGTGGTCGTCTTCCTCACCACCTGCACAACCACAACAATTCATCATGTGGTAAACAATGATAGAGTCTGACAGGAATTCCCTCTGTAAAACTACAGTAAAAACAGCTGACGGTGATATAAGTCAGTTGGTCAAAACAGAAGAGGGGGAGTGGTGAGGCTGAGGTAACAGTGATGAGTAAATGCATGAATTCTAAAAATGACTGGAAGCCAATTATTGTAGCTCCGCTCACTGACTTAACCCATTTATAAACAGGGTCAGCTCATGGAGGCAATTGAGGTCATTCTCAGAGTCATAACTCAGTCAGAGCTGAACATACAGACGTGAAACACACATGTTTAGATTCAGCCTGAGTCACACTTCACCGCGACACCACCGTCTTTAATGTCCACTGTGAGTCAAGATTCATAAATCCACTTGGAAATAATAGAAAAAAGACACTTCAGAACTTGCCTGAGAATCATCACACTTTTAAATTATTTGAGTGTCACAATAAATCAGTGACAGTTGTGTGAACACACATGAGTACACTGCAGACAGGAAACGCTAACAGCTAATTCGGCTTTTTTTTTAGCAAGTGGTGATGTCTCTCATTGGTTTGTGAGCTGTAATTTGTCTGTCGGCCATCTTGTTTTTTTTAAACCCTGTTTGGAGGAGAAGGTGGAGCTGAGGAGGAGTGAGGGGTGGATATGACCTGCTCTGTACTCTATCCTGATTGGGTGGCACAGTCTGTCAATCACACTGTAGCCACGCCCCCAACTACTTTCCTCTAAATGGACCATCATTTAAAAAATGAACATCATGTTGTATTGAAGACTTGAAACTAGAGACTGAGACCATAAACTCATTAGGAAAACGTTTACTGAGCTAATAAATCAAGGGAGAAGCAGGGACATTTTCCCATAGACTTCAATACAATCTGACTTCTTTAACAACCAATGGCGTCGCCCCCTGATGGTCATTAGATAGACTGCAGGTTCTTCAGCAGTGGCTTCACTCGTCTCTGGTCAGATGTAGTAACACACCTGTAACCTGACCGTGGCTCCGATGATCATGCTCTTTCTGAGATCTCCGATGCGAATCATGAAGCACAGACGGTTGTTTCTGACGGCGATCACGGCGTGACGGCTGAAGATCAGCGTCTCTGCTCGGCGGTTCGACTGGGCCGTCTTCATGAAGATGCAACCTGAGACAAAGAGAGAGAGAGAGAGAGAGAGAGAGAGAAAGGGGACCCAGCACAACAAGGTCGATGATCAAAAGTTTGGAAAAAGTTGGAAACCGAACATCCTCTTGCCTGAATTCGGACACATCGGCGTGTGCGTCCTCGTCCTCAGTGTCGCAGTTTGCGAGTCTCACCTAGCATGACTGCGTTGATGATGAGCCCCACTATGTTCTGCAGGATGAGGACGGTGATGGCGGTCGGACACTGCTCCGTTATCATCCGTCCTCCGAAGCCGATGGTGACCTGGACCTCGATGGAGAACAGGAAGGCCGAGGTGAACGACCTGTAGCGAGAGGTTTTAGAACAAATCGGTTTGTTTGACTCACATGGTAAATGGGTCCTTTGAAGCTTTAAAGGGCTCAAACCTCTGAGCGTTGGCAGATACGATGGAAATATTTTTAGAAGAGAAAAAAAAAAAACTTCTCCTGCAGCTTTAAATGTTTCTGATATTTAGTGAATTCATCTTAAATCTGTTTGTTCCCATTTAAGGCATCGCTCTGTTTCTGTTTGCTCTCACAGCTGTTCCACATCCATCGGATTTTCATATTCAAGTTTTTTAGAGCTGGTTTCAACAAAACAACAATGAAAAATACTTTCTCACTGAAATCAAAGAATTTAACTGTTGTTAGGGATCGAGTTCCTCCAAAGGTTCACGGGATAAATCTGAAGGGTTGTGAGGATTAGTGGAAGAGGAAAGGGGAAAAAAGGAAGTTGCTAAAAAAGGAAGTTGCTAACAACACAAAGCTGCAGGGTTAAGGTCAAAGGTCACAAACCAAAAGGGTTGGAAACCGTTTTAATCTTTTAAATATGATGTATTTTACACATTTATGTTTTTTGTGTAAGCTTTTAATCTGAAAAGTAACAAAATGAGCAAAAAGTAAAACATTTCTCTTTGAATTATGGAGAAGAATAAAGACGTAAAATATCTTACAACTGGGTTTAAATACAGCTGAGTTAATGCACTAGTCAGGAGGAGGAGGAGGAGGAGGAGGAAGATTGGGGGTGGAGGCTGAAACACTCCCTTCTCCTCCTGTAATCTTCACTTTGTTTCCTCTGGAATCATCAGAGCAGAAGTTTCATAACTTCCTGTCATAATAAATGTTTCTCTTCCTCCATCCAGTTTACAAAAGGAGGAAGAGGAGGATGGATGTTGGGGGTTTGAGGATGGAGGCAGATAAAAGAGTTTTGGCGACACCAAACACATTAAACAGACACGTTTACTCGTATAATACAGGCGCGGGTTTGCGTCGTTCTTACTTGACGTCGGTGACGCAGTGGGTCCCGTTCCGCTGCTCCGTGTTCAGGTCCCCGTGCGCAAACGCCACGAGCCACCAGCTCATGGCGAACAGCAGCCAGCTGCTGACGAAGGTGGTGGTGAAGATGACCAGCGTGAAGCGCCACTTCAGGTCGACCAGCGTGGTGAACACGTCCTGCAGGAATCGACCCTGCTCGCGGATGTTCTTGTGCGCCAGGTTGCACGAGCCGTTTTTGGCGATGAAGCGCGCCTTGTTGACGCGGTCCCTGAACACCGGCTTGCGGGGCATGCGGGAGGCGAGCCCCGGCAGGCCGAACTCCTCCGGGATGATGCTTTTCCTCGCCAACATCTCGACGGTGACGGAAACGCCGCTTCTGATTTCAGCGCGTCCTCAGTGCGTCTTTACGCGCGGACACGCCATGTCCACCGGCGGGAAAGAAGAGACGCGCGCTCCTCTGCAGCTGGGCACATCTGTGGATGCTTCGCAGTCGCCGCCTCCGGCTCCTCTGAGGGCTGGACGGTCTCCTCTCCTGTTGACGTAGTCCAACTTCAGGAGTCCAGACCCGGTCAGACCAGGGGGCTGCTGCATTCACGGACCGTCGGAAAACGCGCTCAAACCAAACCTTTAACACATTAATCACGTGTTGAACCACTGCGTCGCACTTCACTCATGAATCTAAAATGTGTGTTATTTTTTACACTAAACATCTATTTTGTCTGTTTTATCAACAGTGGTCTGAACTTCTGCAGCTTTTCAGTTTGGTTTTGTTTGAAGTGAAAACAGGTTGGATCAAGTTAAAATTTCCGTTTTTCCTCTTTCTCTCTGTGTTAAAGCAAAAAGACATTAATCATCTTTAAATTACATTAAAATAAGAGACAGACAAACCGACTGTTAGTGCACTTTACTAATAAATGACCATTTTGTCCAGTTAGAAATTTAAGAGTTGCTCTAATTTAAATAAACAAAGTTCTACTTTATGTTTAAGATACAATGTCTGTTTTGTGTCTGACTATATTCTGCTATTTAAATACATTTTCTAAAAATGCAATTGTACACATTATTATTATATTATATCATTATACGATTATATTTCTTTATCCTTATTATTGTTTAAGCATATTTATATTTCTGTATAAATGTAAATGTTCCCATTGTGTGATTAAAAGGAATTTATTCTTTTATTTTTATAATCAGAGAAAAAAAATAAAGAATTTAGAAACATAGTTAAACTTGGCACATATATTTTTTTCTAACATATTTCTTTATCTAATCTGAACTTTGTCTCGTTGTCATTATTTATTCCTTGATTTTTAATAGATTTGAAATATTCAGCAATTTGTGACTTAATCACCAAGTGGCGCCATTTAGCAGCGTATAATGTGTCAGCTGATGTGTCCGAGGTCAAGAAAGAAACAGCTTCACTTCACTCAGCCATTTTATTATCATTATTCAAGTGTAAAAAATTAGGCACACATAATAATACTTTGTTATATGTTTTAAAAATCCTGGGCTATACAGGCGACAACATACAGAATGTACATTTACATACATTTAGATTTGTTTTAAAAATGATCTGTACGCGTGAAATGTCTGCATAGCTCTGGTGATGTGTGCGTCACATTTACTCTGTGTTGCATCAACATTAAGGTGGAAATTCACCCACATTTCCACGTGTGCTTCGAACCTTTAAGTCTGTTTGTTTCCCAAAACTAAAAATGTGAAAAGAAGATGCTTAAACTATGTGAACATTGTTTCTTTCCACAGAAAACAGTTTAATTTTGAATAACTTCTACTGAGAATTCAACACAGAAACATGCATCCTGCTTTTCATTAAGTTTCCTGAACCTCTATAAAAGAAAATTATTTGACTTTCCACCTTTTTTCACTCTGTCTCTCGTCTTATTTTTTTTGCTCTGACAACCAATCAAAGACAAATCTGGTTCGGTTTGGTGTGAAATGATGAATTTACAAGGCAGCAGGCTGCAGGTTCTGGCTGTAGAAGCTGCATGGAGACACATGGAGAGACACATACACACTAAACTAAACACAAAAGATTTATGAATCGCACTAGAGTAGCCAAAAAAAATGGCGGCTGAATGAGGATCAAAGAGGAGAAGATGGAGAAGCAGAACTTGGAGCGACTGCAGAGGCAAAAGATGAAGGATTAGGGAAAAAAAAAAACTGAGGCTGAGAGAAGCAGAAACGTTTGACATGACTCAACAGTCAGAGATTTCAGTTCAAGCAGCAAAGTTAAAGAAACACAAACCTCAGCTACAGCTTCCATGCACTAACCTTGACGTGGACATGTCAGCTCTTTGTGGGAAGCAAGTGACTAGACAAGTTGTGTAACAACGGAAAAACCACCCGACAACTTCATGAGATGAAACATTTGAAGGCTCAGTAAAAAGAAAAGAACAAAAAAAAAGACAGATGCTGAAATCGAGGCAAAAGAATCTTTTTGGCTTTTAGTCTGTACAGTACAAAGTCTCATTTAAAAAGCAAAGTATAATCAATACACAATAATACAAAGGGACAATAGCACCACTCCCAGAGAGATAAGTTTGTATTAACGTGCTAAGCTACGACTGTAAACTGTGAACTGTTTGTGTTAAAGAAACACAAACTGGTGTCTAATGTAAAATAAAGAGGATTGTAAACTAATATATTCAATGTTGGATCCTTATAAAAACATATACTAGAATATGATATTTTATCATAGTCAGGCTCATAAAATAAAGGCAGTTGTCGATTTTATACTTGGATTTTCATATTAATCATATATAAGAAGCGAAGTATAACATAAGGTGGCCATATTTACCCTGTTTCCAGCCTTTATGCTAAGCTAAGCTAACCAGCTGTTAGCTGTAGCTTCATATTTTATCATTTTAAAGAATAAGCATTAAATCTCAAAATCTCAAAAGCTATTACATTAAAGGAATAATCATTTCTGTCTTTATGTTTAGAATTGACGCAGTTTTTAATCCTAAGATTTCGACTTGTTACGGAAAATAAAAGTCCTAAGCGTCCGTGTGGCCGTAACCACATATCCAACGTTCACCATCCAGTCGTTTGTTTTTTACTTTAACTACACAACTACATCTTCAGCGTAGTCTTCTCGTGGTCATGGTGAAGAAATCTCAGTGATAGATCTTCACCTTCAAGTTAGAAAGTTGTGGCAAATGTGGAGCAATGTCAGAATTTATTGTAGGTTGTGTTTGTTGTTGCCCAACGAACCTAGTGCAGATATTCACTTTCCTTTCAGCTCAGAGAAAAAATATCTCTTTAGCTGCTAGATGCTCCAGGCTGAAGACAGTGTAGTTTTTTTTTTTTTGGGCTGGGAAATCAAAACAAAAAGCTAAAAGAGGCTAAAAAACAAAACAACAACAACAACAACAAAAAAAAGTGGATTTGTCGCTAAATAAGCAGCGTTTTTCATATCACGTGCAGCCGTTTGACTCTCAAAGCGACGGGAGCTGCTGCTTGGTGTCTATTGTCCCCGAGGATAATAAGTTCAGCAAAGCATGACCGCAGACAGACAGCGGGTCCAGCGGCTTCAGGCCGAGCCCTGACACCCTACAGTGTTTGTACTAGTGTCGGCAGAGAAACACAACTGATAGACCAAAGTGTCAGCTTTACTGAGGAGAATACATACCAGACACAAAATACAGCTTTTACAGATCTGAACCGCTTTCGAAATCAACATGTCTGCTGATTATAATTTACAGAATTTGACCAAAAGTCGGCTCTGGTTTTGAGATCAACCATTTTTCCTGTGTGAGCATGAACAGTTTCTTTTTCTTTCCGGTATATTTTCAGCCTTTTTTCCACCACAAGTTGGCAAAGATGTGACGCTCCCTTCGTTTGGCTGCTGCTGACCAGAAAACTGGGTGATGTAAACACGTAGAAGGTCGGTCTCGCGGTGGAAAGCCCAGATATGAAGGTGGACTTTGTGAGGTCTGATGTCTCCTCGTTGGTGGCCGAAAAAAAAGATGGCGGCAAATCCACCAAAGTAGAATCCCTTAGTCAGACTTGTTCAGAAGTGGAAGGTTTCAGCTGGTGGTGCCAGAGAATCAACTTTAGACTGGATGTATCTTCAAGTTGTGCCAAAGATATGTCACCCTGTCCTTGTGAATGGCATGTGAATGCAGCATCAGATTATTAGGACCCTCCACTGAACACAGCGGCTCTATCAGCGTCACTTCTACGGCAGGACTCAGATATTCAGATTTAAAATCCTTTACAGTGAGAGATTGCAGAGTGCACTGATGCCTGCAGCTCAGAAACACTGGCCAAAGCCAACATTCAGTCATTTTAAGAAGGTTTTTAAAAAACAAAAACAAAAAAACAACAACCTTCTCGTTGCATAATACAAGTGAAAAAGAGTATAAACTGATACGAGTGCTGAGTAATCTAAAAATTATTATTATTTTTTTTTTTTTTACAGAAGATTAAAGACATTTGAAATTCTATCAGTATAAAAAGATCCTGACAGGACCTGAAAGTTCAGCTCCATCTAAAACTACTGGACTCTGAGTCCGTAGATAGTCAGATTTAACATTTACACGGCTTCAAAACCTGAAATCAGCCATGAAACCCATCATCATTTTTCTTATTGTCCACAAAACAAAAAACAAAAAGGAAGTGACCACGTGCCCAGTCTCTCAACCTCCGTCGAAGATATGTTTATAAAGGTTCAGTGATTCCCTGAACCAGCTTTTATCAAACAAACAGGTGGGAACTGTGAGAGGAGTGAGACACTTCAATCTTTGATCAGATATGTTGACAATAGGAAAAACACAAACACTGATGGGGTTTTTTTTTTCCCTTTATCTGATGTTTGGCTGGTTTTTCTCCTCAGAGTTAAGACGCGGCGTCGCCCTGACCACAGATGGACGTAACTGGCTCAAGTGAAAGGGCCCCTTCACACTGATTTCTCACTAAACCTTTAACTGTATTTATTTCCGCAGACAGGTTTTAGTCATTGTCGATGTGGTTTTGTACTTTTCCAGGAGGCACCAGATGTCAACGTAACGTCACAAACCCTAAACCTCACGACCAGAGTGTCAGTATTTTACATCATGACGACGTTGGCATGAGCCACAACTTAAAATTCTCAACATATCAATGGTTATTATTATATACAATGTGAAATTAATGTTGTCCTGATGTTTCTTTTCTTTTGTTCGACCCAGATTCAACCAATTACCAACGACACTGACAATCTGCAGGGTTCATTGTCCTGTTGCTTGTGAATTAGTCATTAGCATCATTCATCTATTTGTTTTCATCTTTAACAGTTCTAGTAATAATTTGACCTTTGAACCCTTTATGGTGCCTTACCCTCTGAAGCCCACGGGAGTGTTTTTGGATGAGTTTTACCATTTACGTGGGACGTTGCTGCTTTAATTATCCATCGATTCTCAACATCTAGAGTCACGTCTCTACATGGGACACTCATGCGATCAATCCTGTATTTTTCTGATCTCAGAGTGAGGAGAAGTTGCTCTGAGTTTATTGTAGTGACAGAATAAAGACAGAGAGACATGGACAATAAGATATTTAGAGCATTAGAGGCTTTGGAGCTGATTTTTCATCATTACTGCTCCAAAGAATGAGCAGAACTCAGATCAGATAAAGAGAGAAACTTCAAATCAGCTCTAGAACAACACAAACGTGTTGAATTTTCCTGTTTTATGGGGTATTATAGTATTACAGTGAACAGGGTATTTATTGAGTGATATATATAATTAGTTCAGGGTTTTGCTGATTCTAAATACGTGGCGACAGGAAATGTCAATAATTTATAAGGGAAAACAAAGTAAAAGTCTTAATGTGGGCCTCAGAGGGTGAAATGCTGCTGATCCAATCCATAAATTTACTCCTGCTTTCAATTCAACGAACAAAACACATCTGTGTTTGTGCTAAACTCCTACAGCCTCATTGTGAAAGCTGAATA
Source organism: Rachycentron canadum (assembly GCA_038496675.1). Classification (NCBI taxonomy): domain Eukaryota; kingdom Metazoa; phylum Chordata; class Actinopteri; order Carangiformes; family Rachycentridae; genus Rachycentron; species Rachycentron canadum. The sequence continues at coordinate 1,984,578 of CM076669.1, read as the reverse complement.
AACCGTATAAAGAAATGTTGTGCGATCTTATCATCAATCACTGTATGAAACGCACCAACTGGTGACCGATGGTGTCTCTGCTTCTGTTTCTCCTTTCACTGAAAACACAGAAGCTTCTCCTTAAAAAGACAGTGTCTCATTGTATCGTCTCAGACGTCCGTCCACCTCAGAGTAGATCGACCGTCTGAGCCGAATGAAAGAGCTAATCTACATGTCAGCTTTGACGAAGGAAGCAAACATCCCGTCCTCCTGCTCCAACAGGGTCTCGGGTTTGTCGTACTCCAAAATGTTCCCTCGCTTCATCACAATGACCAGGTCGGCCGTTAGGATGGTGTGGACGCGGTGCTGGAGGCGAAGAAGAGACGGTTACATTTACATCAATGGTTATTGATGCCAGTATTTTCCAACATATGATTTAACCTTCAGCTCTTTTCATTAATTAGTTAATTTTGGTTAAATTTTCATGTTACTACAGTTTTATGATTCTAATTTTTATTATTATGATGCATTTTGTCCCAAAGAAAACTGGTTTAATGTGGAAGCCCAGGTTTCTTGATGAAAGTCTCATAATTTCATCTTCAGTATATTATGTTGTTACTTGATTAAAGGTCAGTTTAACTCCTCTGGTCTTTGTTTTAACTCTTACAGGTGGATCTCAGCCGAAAATATATGGGATCAAACTCACGGCTAAATCTACCGGTTTAACCTGGGACATCGTTGGGAAACACCTGCAAAACCACAACACAACCTGAACCTTAAACCTCATGATGCTAAACTGGTTCATCTTAACTTTTATCAACAATTTCAATGATGTAAGGACACTTCAGGCTGAGGCCATATTGTGCTGCATGTACTTGAAATATCTATATATATGGAGCATGCAGTATTTTTCGGTACCAACCAGGCTGTCAGTGGCAGTAAGGCGTCAGCAGACCCGGACCAAGACCCGGACCCAGACTCAGACTCAGATGTGGAAGAGAAACAGAAGCAGGTTGAAAAAATAGTGGGAAGAGAAGAGACAGAAGAGAGTCGAGCTGAGCCAAAGTGGTCTGTACTGGCCCGGGTCTACTTGTGAGTCCTCACTAGCACACTGAAGAGGCTCTCCTCCTGTGCTAGCAGGTTGGGACCAGAGTCACTTTCCACCAAGATCCCTGAGGAGAAGACCAACACCTGCTCGGCCTCCAAGATAGAGGACACGCGGTGCTGGAGGCGGGACGAAGCCACGGAGAGGAGGAGGACGGGGGAGAGGGTAGAATAAAAATCAAGGATGAGAGGAAAAACAGGGGGAAGATAAGAGCAGAGGTGCAGAGAAAACGAAGGAAATGGGATAAAAATAAATGCAACAGAAAAGAGAAGATGGAAAAGAATAGATTAAATAAGAGAAGAGAGGGGGGGAATAAATAAAACAAGATGGATAGGTGGTGAAAAAGGGAGAAAAAGGTCAGGTAAGGGTAGGAAAAGGAGGTAGCGGCAGAAAGAGTAAACAAACAGGACAAGATAGTATCACAAAGGTCAGAAAAAAGGAAAGCAGATTCGTGACTGAAGAGCCCAAGAGGATTTTATGTTAAAGACTAAATGTTTTCAAAATATGAACTAATGTTACGTCTGGAAAAATTGGTTAGTAAGAAACGTAGAAGGAAAGGATACAGGAGAAGGATGCATGAGGCGAATATCACGTGATAGATTCACATAGATCTCAAAGCTGAAGAGCTGTGTATCTGTATCTATCGGCACTGAACAAACTTCGACCCTCAGACAGCTGCAGGACTGGACTGTGTTGATAATCTGGTCCAAATAAAAGTCATAGTTTACACAGAGCGGAGTGAAGGACTTACTGCAATCGTAACCACTGTTCTGTCTGCGAATGCAGTCATCACAACTTTCTGTAAGATATTCTCCTGTAAACACAGAAAGAGGGAAGAGCATTAACGTTATTTAGATAATAATCATGTGATGAACATGAATGAACAGAATCAGTAGGAGTAGGACTATTAAACATTAAACATCATACAACTACACGTTTTGATATAACACACAGACACACAAACACACACCGTGGCCATGTCTATAGATGCTGTGGCTTCATCCATGATGAGGATGCTGCTCTTCCTCACAAAAGCTCTGGCCAGACAGAAGAGCTGCCTCTGACCGACACTGAAGTTCTCACCTCCTTCTGTCACGACTGCATCTACACACAGACAGACACACAACGACACAGTCGTATTAGATTACTTATTAACCCTTCATCCTAACGTGTCCTGCAGGACTTCAAATCTCTGACTGCTGGTGGCTCAGGGTCTTTGTATCTGGGTACCTAGACCTCCAGGCAGCGCCTTCACCATGTTCTTCAGCTGTGCGATCTCTAGCGCCTCCCAGAGTCGATCATCAGTGCAGGTCCTCTCCGGGTCAAGATTAAACCTGCAACAACAACACAACATTTACACGTCATGTGTCTGTGATGATGAGCAGCTGTGTCAAAGTAAGTCATGGCTGGTTTGGGTTAACTGAACACATAAACTGTGAATGTCTGTGTCTGTACTCTGAGATCTGATCTCCATGAGACTCCTGTTTAAATAAAGACTTATAATAATAATTAACTCTGAACCTGAAAAGTAAAAAGTCTGACAGCTACATTTCGAACGAGCTGCAGCTGAGAAATAATTTTTTCACTCTGAGCACATGAAATTAATCTAACAATCTAAACAGGATGAAAACTAAAACACAAATGACTTGTTTGATTGATGTAGTGAGGATACAGACAATAACATTTTAATACATTCTTAATTAGAGGAAACTTGATTTAACTCCAGTCACTTTTTGTCATCACAGTCTCTGGTGGTCACAAAGCAACAAGGTCACAGATTTACAATTTTTCTTTTTGAGCTGGAGGAAGTTTTGAGACATCAGATCCTGAATATCTCAGAGAAAAGAAGTCAAATGATGCAAATTACTGACTTAATCAAAAAAAAAATTAAGCAGAAACAGATGAAATAGTAGAATGAAAAATGATCTTGCGTAGTTTTCTGTTTGTCACACAGAGTTAATTATATATTTTCAAGAATAAAAGAAATAATCACCATGTGTTGCTGCCAAATGTGTGAGTGAAAATGTGTCAGAGCAGCAACATCTACAAAAACAGTGTGAAACAGTTACTGTCGACCATTCACCCCGGACTTATGTTCACACACACACTTATCTGGAGCAGAGTATCTGTCCAAACAAATAGCACATGCTCTTTGTCTTTTATAACAAACACAGTCACTGTATTGTCTAGTAACACAAACACACAGAGGTTGTGAGTGTGTACGACGGAGGATGAGGAGAAGGAAGACGGGTCCTTCATCCCTCAGACGACCTCCTCAGTCCATGACGTCTGTGACAAAAGTCAGATTAGGTCCCAGCTGGAGTTCCCACTGCGTTTTCAACCACTCACCCCGCAGCTGGGACGACGTGTCGTCATGTGACAGACGCTGCTCTTTTTCCTGGAGCTTCTCTGTTCACTTGTTGCTGTAGTTTTTAGAGTTTTTGCTTCATCTGACATGTCACTACTATGTTGTATTTAGTTTTTTTTTTGTCTTCTAAATGGCTAAGATCTAATTCTGTGGTGTTTAGTCTAAAGATGTGGTTACTGCAGATCAGTGTTTCTCAAACCCTTTCAGACCAAGGACCATTTAAAATCATGGACCACCGTATCTGACTCTGTTCAGGTCTTCAAATCCGTTTTTATGCCTTAAGATTCAGTTTGATGAAGTCTTTTATAACTTCAGGTGTTGTACCTGTTAACATCCTACCACAGGTGGTTCGGCCTCAGTCTCGATAATCCAGTCAAACCCAGTATATTCAGTCTAGTCCAGGTCGTCCTGATGAGATCACTACACTTTCTGAAATCACTTTGATGTTTGTTTTCCTCAAGCACATGACCTGTGGACCCCTCTCTTCCTCTCTTTCCATCCTGCCCCTCCTCTTTCTTTCTTCCCTGCTGTTACTCCCTTAACTTCACTATTATCTCCCCAAAATTGTCCCAACAATTAGCAACTTCTATTGTGAACTGGTGGTCTCAGTATCGCTAGTAAAACTCAACAGCTTGTGTCTGTTATGCCTGAGGTTTTATTTGATAAATAAAGGCTAATGATAAATTAGCACAGTCCCAGATCAGGCTAACTGTTAGCTTTGTTCACATTTCCTCATTTTCTGTGTAAATCGTGACACAAACAGTAAACTGCCGACAGACAGAGGAGACAGTCGGTCAGTTACACTCTGGTCGAACAAAACAGTCAGTTCAAATAGTAAAAATGTTTAAATTTACATACGTTGGCTTCAGTGTGTGTTTGTTTACCTTATTGATCCACTAAACAACACAGGATCCTGGAGGATGATGGAGAGTCGCGACCTGAGAGTCTGCAGAGGAAGTTTACAGATGTCGATCCCGTCAATGACGATCTTCCCTGGAAAATAAACACAAGGGCACAAACATTAAAAAACAACATTCATCTATTATTTTTTGGTCTCGTTTCCTCTAAATGGAACCATCATTAACAAATTAACATCATGTTGTATTGAAGAGTTGAAACTAGAGACTGAGACCATAAACTCATTAGGAAAACGTTTACTGAGCTAATAAATCAAGGGAGAAGTAGGGACATTTTCCCATAGACTTCAATACAATCTGACTTCTTTTTACAACCAGTGGAGCCGTTCCACTGACTTAGTCTTGATTTATATTTCATTGCCTTCGCAGCTTTGATATCTCATCACCTGGTCAAGTAATAACTGGTCAATAAACCCCATGCAAACGGCTCATTATAGTCATTTTGTGCCTCAGTGTTGGCTGAGAGTTTGTGCTGTTCTGCTCCCTCTTCATTGGCCTTGATGAAATCATTTTATACAAAATGTCTTAAATAAATATTTTCTGTTCTGTTTAGTACAAATGTTCCTGTCACCCACAGGCTGCTCTGTTTTTATTTCACTGCTTTATAAGGAAATGCTGCTGAAACAAATGTCTTAATTTACAGTTAAATGAAATGTCTGCCCAGTTGTGTGTGTGTGTGTGTGTGTGTGTGTGTGTGTGTGTGTGTGTGCGTGCGTGTGAATGGAAAAAGTGACTGTGTAATCTCATCCTTGTCTGAATAATCTGTCTTGGAGCAGTCATCATCGTCCAGAGAACAAACACAATGATACTATTACAAGTCGCTTTCAAAATCCAATAAATAAAAAAGAGAAAAAAGACTTTACAGCCGTCGTCTTAAAGAAATGTGACCTGAGTCTGAAAATGACTCGTTCTTATGCTCTTATCTCTCTTCTCTGATAACAGTCTACTTCAGATCAGGATCTTAAAAGAACAAAAACACCTCTCACTTAGACCTGCACCAGTATTTAAAGTACCAGTGTTTAAAAAGACACGAAGGAGGAACAGTTAAATAAACATTTCCTCCAACATAAACACTCACTATAATGCGGGCTGGATGGTGGATGTTTATGAGACGAAGCAGAACGTCATTTACCTCCTTGTAGCTAAAACCACCATTTTATCTCCGTGCATTTTGTCTCTGAACTTAAATCACCCATCACAGTTTTACTTTATTTCCTTCTGTTATTGGCAAACAAACAAGAAAAGGTGCATTTGTTGGGCACTATTTTCATCGGCGGATTAATCCACATTTGGTACTTTAGTGAGTTTAAGGCAGCAGGACATCGTCTGCAGTGTGTTAACAAATAATATGCTTTCATTTAAACACATATCACATGACCACTTGGAGACAGACACTGGGCATGTGCGAGCTGGTGTCAACAGGAAGCAGATTATCTCCTCTGTAGTTGCGGAAAATACAACAAATGAGGAACAGTAAAGCCAGATCCATCCGCCCCAGCTGATACTGGACGAGGACGGGGTTCACCCTGGACAGGTCGCCTTTCTGTCACAGGGCTGACATGTAGAGACAAACAACCATTCAGGCCTACAGACAATTTAGAGTCACCAATGAACCAAAGTGCTTTTCTTTGGACGGTGGGAGGAAGCCGGAGTACCGGGGGTTCAAAGCCGGAACTGTCCTGCTGTGAGGCGACAGTGCTAACCACTGCACCACTGTGCCTGTTAACGACAGTAATAGCATTAAAATGCAGAGCTGAACAGAACAAAAGCTGCTGGCAAAGTCAACAAGGTCAGTGACTCTTTCATTCATCCTCCATGTTGTTTCATCGCTGGAAGTCGAGGCTGATTAGAGTTAATCAGGGAGCGACCGAGGGGGTCAATGTCTCAACTGTTGCTCATCCACACTTACGACAACATTACGACAACACTGTTTAGTCCGACAGGAGGAAATGCAACAAAAGGAGAAGCGTTTCAAAACAAAGACATCATGTGGACGTGGACTTTTTTCAGTAGTGGAAACAATGGAGCTCTATGGCAAAGAGGAAAAATGATTTGGATACACAGGTTTGGGGTTTGGTTCTTTCTTTTCTGGGATGGGATTTGTTGACAATTAGAAAACCTGCGACCCCCCTGTTGTCAGATTTTTTGTGTTCGAGCGATGTTCCCTTCCCAGACTGATGACGTAAAACCTTCCAGTACTTCACAATAAAGAATAAGTTCAGTGAAAAGTCAGAAAAATAAACCATAAATTGTTTTTTTCTTATTATTTTCTATTTATTATTTTGCAACCCCCCGAGGTCCTCCTGAACCACAAACAGACGTTATTTTTCTGATCTTCTGTATCGTATATCTCATGACTGAGGGGATGTTGCGGTGTCTTTCTCCCACATGACAGAAGCAGTTTAATTATTGTGGATAATTCAAAAGAAGAAGAGAAAACATTTTCAGGTTCTGGTGACTTCAGAGCTCAACCGCTGCCTCTTCAAGCTGAATCACAGTCACCACTGAGGAATAAACATGCCAGCCTAATGTCTCTGGATGTATAGTTGAAAAACCAAACACTTTGTGGATGAATGGACCTAAATCTGTAACGAGCTGCAGTGACTAACATCAGATTCACACAGGTTGGTATTTCAGGCCGGGAGTGATTAGTGCTGCAGACGTAAACTAAAAGGGTGATAGTGTTCAGAGTTTAAGGGGCTAAACGAAGCAGGAATAAACACCAGGCAAGGTTAAATCCACCGTAAGACCTGAGTGTAGCTGCTGTAAATAATCTGATGCTGTTAGTTCAAGTGTTTCTAAAATAAAGAGCAGTTTTCCCAGAATGCCCTCCTCCCTGCTCCCCGAAGATGTTCAAACTAAAAACTGTTTAGATGTAAAGACTTGTCAGCAGGAAGCTGAGGACAAACGGGAGCTTTAACACATAGATTTAAGAGAAAAACCACAAACAATAACTTGTGATGTGAGAAAACTCAGCGATGTTAGACGTCTGTTATATCTGTTAGTTATTAAACCATGAAAACCTTCTGTTCTTCTGTTGGGGCGATAAAAACAACACCGGCTGTTAAAATCAGGTTTCAATTTATTATGTCGGTTTTTCTTTGTTTACTGAAGTCAGGCTTTTCACAGGAAGTCTCCTCTGTGCAGCACACTGTACCAGTTTAATCCTTTTTGTCCTTTTGGGCTTTTCTGTTTTTCCTACCTTCGTTTTTTTTGGTAATTTTGTAAGTGCATATTCAGAATCAGCTCAACCTCAGCTAATTATTAATTTTATAGATAGAAACACTGTAAATAATAAATAATAACCAAAGAAAACTTCAACACACAAAGTTACACATGTGTTTGAAGTTTCTCTCTTCATCTGATCTGAGTTCTGCTCATTCTTTGGAGCAGTAATAATGAAAAATCAGCTCCAAAGCCTCTAATGCTCTAAATATCTTATCGTCCATGTCTTTATTCTGTCACTAGAATAAACTTAGACCAGCTTCTCCTCAAAGGGTCAGACTGATCCAAATCTTACCTGACTGTCATGCATGGACAAATCTTCAAAGCTCTTAAGACAACTTGATTTTTGGAAGTGTATACACTTCTATGGGCTTAATAGGGAGGTGTGCCCATAGTAACAACAACTGTGTGACAAGGTAACACAACTTCTAACACTGACTGTGTCACGTTCAGGTCAGGCCTGGTTATTTCTCTTGCAGACTCGGTTGAGGTTGTAGCTGCACAGAAACCAAACAGGGACTCCACATCACCAAGAGACACCAGGAAGATTTTTGCAGACATAATAAAATCTCTAATAATAGCTCAGTGTTGGTCTTTAAAACTGAACAGCTGTGGGCGACCCGGTGGCTCACCGAGTTGACGGATTTGTCCTGGCTGCAGCTCCCGGGTTCAGATTCGGCCCTTTCCTGTGTGTCGTCCCCCTCTCTCCCTCCCTGACTCTCCTGCCTCTCTCTAACTGTGATTGTCAGAATAAAGGTAAAAATAACCCCCCAATAAAATAAATGAACAGCTATGGATGCAGAGAAAAATCAAGAAGTTCTAAAGGGAAACCAACTTGGTGAAGGTTGGTCTGTGTTCGTTCTTTAACTGTCAACCTATTAAATTGTTTTAGATGGTATAAATACCTCCTGTCTGACTAGACTGTAATGCTGAATGCATCATCTTCACCTTATCAGTAGATCAGAGCAAACATCTGAGAAGAGAAAACCAAAACAAGTTGTGTTGTTTTCTGAGAGGAGCAGGACCCGGGGTCAAGAGCCACTCAAAGCAACAAATCAGCCATGTTCCCAAACAGGCAGGAAAGTATCTGAAGAGTCTTTCACTTTAATGAGACGTAAACATTTCAACCAGTGAGAGACACCAAGAGAGACGTCGACACAAAGAGGTAAAAACATCGTGACCTTTCCAGGAGGCAGACTCACCTTCGAAAATGTCCACCATGTTGAAGAAGGCCAGCGACAGGGAGGACTTCCCGCTGCCCGTGCGGCCGCAGATTCCCACCTGACAGGAAGGAGAGAGCTGGTCAATAAAGCTTCGCTGTGACACCGCGGTGAGGCATGAGACGCCTGCGTGATAACAGGGCGGCAGGTACGTGGTGTGTTTGGTCAGCTCAGTGTCAGTTCTCACTGAGCTGTGACTTCAAAGGAAACGTCCACACGTAAACAAAACACACACAGTCTCCTCACATTAGTCTGTAGCTGTTAATTATCATCATTTTAATTATGGTAATACTAGTTTAGTTTATTTTAATGTGGACACTGTGTGACAACCACTATATATAACAATTTAGTTTCATGAACATTTAAAAAAACATTTTACATGCTGTCTGTCTACATGATTTCTGAGGATAAGACGGAGTCAACCCACCCTCACGTCCCCCATCGGTTTGTGAACGGCCGCGATGAAGCCTCCAATTTGTAATTTGGTCGTCGGCCATTTGTTTTGTTTTTTTTTTTAAACTCATTTTTTGGTCCATTTCATGCTTTTGTGTTCAATAGATACAGTGGAGATAGAGAGCAGGGGATTGACTCCCGTCCGGCCGGGAGTCGAGCCGGCGACCTCCTGTTCAAGGGTTAGGGATGTTAACAGTATATTTATTTTTATTTATTTATGACTGCACATCGAATGCAGTGTAAACGTGTGTGGATCAGAGTTTATTTCTATGTGTGAGGCGTAAGTAACAATATTTTTGCTTTTATTCAAGATCTTTAACGTTTTCAGCTGATTAAAGACCATTATTAAAAGTTAGAGTCATCAATTTTCAGCTGTTAGAGGTGTAGCCGTTCCCCGTACCGCTCAGCCCTGCTCCGCTCTCTTCACGGCGTCATGTTAATTACCTTCTGGCCCGGTTTGATGTAGGCGTTGACGTGTTTCAGCACTGGTTTGAGCATGGGATCGTAGCGCACACACAGGTCCTGGATCTTTATCTCACCGTCCTGGGGCCAGTTCTCAGGCACCTGAGAGGTGTCTGGAGGGGAGGGAAACATAGGAGGAGGAGGAGGAGGAGGAGGAGGAGGAGGGGGGAGGTTAACTCTCACTTAACCCTGGATAGAAAACACTGCAGTGCAACAGAAAACAGACCCCGCTGACTGCCTGCCAGTTGTCTATATTACAGTCATGGCTGCTGTAAACAGGAGTGTATAGACCATATGGACCAAATCATAACACTGCAGATAAACAGCAGCGGAGTTTCCCTATTAAAGTGCAACTGAAATTCCCAACTGACATCACAACTATACAAATAGAGTTTTATAACTTAAAACGTTAGAACAGAGCTGGACTCAAAGTCACGTCACAATCGGGGCGTTAGGTTTGCTCAATTATAGAAGTTTGTCTTTATTTGAAGGAGTTTCTGTCACTGTTTGTTGGAGATTTACACTGAAAATGAATTTATTGGAAATGTGATACATGCAGATTTAGGCTGAGTCCTGGAGTCACTCAGGGTGAATATACAAAGGAGGACTGACACTTGACTAATTAGAGGATACTTTTGACTAAATGGCCAATTAGTGCAAAACGCCATTAAGGCCTCTGTGTGTGCACCCTCATTTAATTTCAGGTTCAGGTTGAGGCAACAAAGACACGCAAAAGAAACAAGCTGTGACCCATTTCGCAGTCTACACTGTTTATAAAGGGCCACTTCACCAAAGAGTGCAGTGCAATGCAGCCAGGAATAGGCTGTCTCCATCTTTAGCTGCTATTCCGTTGCAGTTTTGTGCAAAATAGACGCGATTTTTTAAAAATAAAGTGTTGACAAAATACATCTGCGTCTCCATGGGTGGGCGTTGGGTTTCCTCCTCTCGTTTTAATTAAACATGGCGTAAGATTTTCAACATCTGATTATTGTTGGGACGATTGCATCAAGGCAAACCATGCATCAAATCTCCTCTGCAGCAAAAACGACATTTAACAGAAGCATGTGCTGCTCACATGGAAAATCGTTCATATTAGCACAAGGAAAAACAATTAATCACATCATAGATAACAAAAATGGCATAGCTCTGCTGCGGGGCTATGTTTAATCTGTTCCTCCCTAACTTTGGAGGATTTTATACTTTTAATCAATTTGCTGGAACCTTCCATGATGTCAGAGAGGAAAAATCTCTCTGTCACTCAGGGGTTTTTGGATAATTTTATGGTTTCATGGTTCGTTTACAGTGACGGTTCAGAGCAAAAGTCAATGGGGGAAATAAACATGAACCTGAACTCCACTTTTATTGCTTTCTGATATTTCAGTAGAAATTTCTTGGTTTCTTTTCACTCTTTCACCTTTTTTGTTTCTTCTCACTATCTTTCAAGCTCAAGAATTGTTTTTATTGCCCAAAATAGCTGCTGTGTCTTGGATCCTTTGGGAAATTCACTGGAGCATTTTCCTTTTTTTGTTCAAGATTCGAAAAGGTTTGGTTTGGTCAGATTTCATTTGGCTGGTCATCTCTGTGGCACAGCGCTGAAGAAATAAGAGGTTAAATAGAGACGTCTCTATGTTTTGTTATCTGTCCTGCCAGGAAAAAGATCCCAGCAGCTTTTGTATTTCGCCATAGCAACAGCACATCCCATAAACCCCAACACACAGCATCTGGACAGTGGAGCAAAGGATGAAACTGTTACAAAGGTTTTACACACACACACAAACTCATTGACATCACACACACGCAAAGTGCAGAGTTACAACAAGAGCTGGTTCATCATTAGATTGGATCATTCAGTTCCAGTCTGTTAATCACCTTCACTTCTTCTGTTTAATAATTTAAACAACCTAGTGAAACTGAATGGTGACTCACTTTATCCTGTTGTGGAGCAGGTGTTTTTCCAGTTGTGTTTTTTTTTTTTTTTTAACTGATGTTGTGGTTTTAGCAGATTAGAAAAACACCTTAAAATAAAGCGAAAAATCTGCTTTCTAAATGGTGGATTTCAGGAATGAGATACCTTCTGATGTTTTTGCTGTTTGACATCAAATCTGATCAGTGAATAAAGATGCACCACAGATGTTCTACTTTATCAGTCATTTTGAAAATGTCAAAACACCCAATGTCGCAAAATTGCAAATGTTTTGAAGCTGTTTTCAGGATTTTAAGGTTCCACATTTTAACTTATGGACCTTTAACATCTACCTTTAGACCGTATGGACCTTTAACATCTACCTTTAGACCGTATGGACCTTTGACATGTGATTGGTTTTGATTCAGCTTGGTAAAAAGATCTCAGTTACCCATAGATCCCTCGTAGTTCTCTGACTCTGTGGTGAGGAAGCTGTTGACCTTCTTCACAGCCGACATCTGGACCTCCAGGTCTGCCAGGTTCCTCACGACCCAGTTCAGGTAGTTGGTGACCTGCACAGTGACGTATAAACAGACAATGACAATAATGCTCTATGAGAGAGTAATTGGGGGGAGTGGGTCGAATGAGCTGACTTTTATTGACTCCCCTTCCTTCCCCTCACTGTGCATTGAGTTTGTATCCTGTCAGCTTTAACTTTAGCTTTACTTTTTTTATATTTAATTTATACATAAATTAATATGATAAATAATACATTTTGAGGGTCCCTGGAGAGTTTATGTTAGGCATAGTTATAAAAAAATACATGCTGAGGTGTGAAGTGAGAGAGACAATACTTCATCTCTCAGACTGAACTTCTAATAAAAAAACCATCTGTCTAAAACAATAAAAATTGAAAGATTTGACTACAAGGTCTTTTAAAAATATTTTCTCAATGACAGGATGATGATCTCGCTTCAGTGGAGAGGTGTGTGGATTGAGATTTGATGCAGTGAGATGTGAACTGTGTGACGGAGCATTCGACCTGAAAACTCACAGTGAGGGCGTAGGTGAGTCCGAGGCCCACCAGGCCAACAGACTGCAGACCATAACTCCATATGGACGCCCCTGCTGCCGTCAGCACTATGACTGCTCCGAGGTAGTCCTGCACGACGAAGAGGAGAAGAGGAAGGTCACTCAAAGAACAAAACCTGAACTGAGGAAAAGAGCTGCACTGTTATACTTAACCCCGTTAGAGCCACATTAAGGCTATTTTGTTTTTTTCTGCCTCCTTATGCACAACATATTCAGAATCAGCTCAACCTCAGCTAATTATATATGTGACTCAATAAAGGGGATAGTAGCTCAGAAAACAAGGGGAAAAAAAAAAACTTCAACACAGAAAGTCACACACATGTGTTTGTGTTGTTCCAGAGCTGATTTGAAGTTTCTCTCTTTATCTGATCTGAGTTCTGCTCATTCTTTGGAGCAGTAATGATGAAAAATTAGCTCCAAAGCCTCTAATGCTCTAAATATCTTATTGTCCATGTCTCTCTGTCTTTATTCTGTCACTACAATAAACTCAGAGCAACTTCTCCTCACTCTGAGATCAGAAAAATACAGGATTGATCCCATTGACTTTGGCTACAAGCAGCTGAAAGCTAGGCCTCTGAAGGAGACACTCTGATTGGCTGTGACATCACCCACTGGAGCCAATAGGAGTGTCTCATGTAGAGACGTGACTCTAGACGTCACTATCAAAGATGGAGGATGAGAATCAATCAAGGTTTGAGCAAAATCTACCTGTAAACCAAAAGAGGAAAAAAAAAAAGAGCTGCAAGAGCGTGAATGAGCTTTACTCCATCCTTCTTCAATATATTAGGTTCATTTAATCCTTTATCTTTTCTAGAAAATAATTATAATCTGTACTGACTCTGTCTAAACAATGATATGCTTCTACATTACCTGTGAGGAAACAAGTGAGCGGATTTTTTTAGAAACTTGTTTCTCACCGTGCGGACCTCCAGCCAGCGGTTGGCAGCAGACAGGAACAGGTAGGCTGTGTTATTGGTGTCTGTCAGCTCCAGCATCCGCTGTTTAAACCGAGCCTCATGTCTGAAACAACCACACATCAGATACACACGATTATTCTCTGAGGTTTTTCAGCGAAATACAAAGTTGGTTTTCTTTTCTCCTGTTTTGGGGGTTTGAATATGAGCTGGCAGACATGGAGTTTAAAGTAAAATAAGAATAAAAGGACAAACAAGGAATTTTCAACTGACAGAATAAAATATTTCTACTGTAGGTCTTATCATGGTCTGAGCTCAGTAAGTCGCTGCATCTAAATCAAACTGGGTTTGGAGGGAGACCAGTGGATAATGATAATGGGAACTATCCCATGTTTGCCAAGAATCTGTCTCAACACCAGATTCACTGTTTGTGTGTGTGTGTGTGTGTGTGTGAATCTCTCAGTGTTTGTACATGTGTGTGTGTGTTTGTGTGGAAGAGGAAGTCCTCAGGGAAGAGGGGAGAAAAAAAGCGTGAGAGCTGTTTAATGCTGGATTATACCGACGATGGGAAAGAGGGTTAAGACAGAAATACAAGAAGATCATACAACATGAGTCGGAGTTTCTGTCACTGCAGCCATGAGGAAAAACCACAACTACTGGTTCTATAACAGCTGCAGCTACAATTACAACCACCACTGAGACAAGTACTGCTCTCATTTAACTTTAAAGGTCCATACGGTCTAAAGGTAGATGTTAAAGGTCCATACGGTCTAAAGGTAGATGTTAAAGGTCCATACAGTCTAAATGTAGATGTTAAAGGTCCATACGGTCTAAAGGTAGATGTTAAAGGTCCATACAGTCTAAAGGTAGACCTCCATGTGGTCTTTGATTATAAAGCAGGTTTAGGTTCTATATTAATACAGTGAAAGTATCAAAGGTCTCAGTCACAGAGAAATGCTCACAGCCTGGATTCAGAAACTGAGACTTAAAACCAGCTGCCAGGACTTCTGGAACTTTGTGATGTCACAACAAAGCAGTCACCACCCTCAGCCACGCCCCCCAAAGCCCAGAGTGTTTTTACCTGAAATCTGCTAAATTTTTATGGGATCTCTCAGAAAACAGCCAATCAGAGGAGAGGATCAGATCCTAAAACTTATAAATAAAATACAGAAAAGAAATCCTTTTGAGTGCTTTGTAAAACAGTACTTAAGAATAATTTATCATAAACCTGTTCAACAAGTATAAACTATTACATCCACAGTCTCCCATTCACAGCTGGTGTGTGTCATTTGTTAGACTAACAGGAAATAGTTATGAAAGAGCAGAAATTGAAGCAGACTGATTGTAGCGTCTGGCTGAGCCAACAGCCACCCACCCTCCATCCTCTACCTGCCCAGAAATGAATCCACATCAGCAGTGAGAGGGAGGAGGACAAAGGAGCATTATATGTTCTTCACTCTTTCCATTTATTTATTTTATTTGAGTTGTAAAGCTTCCAGGGGATTAAAATGAATTTATAGTGACAGTGCTATTGTAAAGATTGCTACTGGTGCTCTAGAGATATGATTTAATATACTAAAATTATTAAGAAAGTATAGAAATTTCAAGGACCATGAATAAAAGCGGTAGTTTCAATTAAATCTCCAGTTGTACCTGAATGCTCTTATAGTGGTGAGACCCTCAGCTGTCTCAGAGAAGTGGCAAAGCAGAGGAAGCTGCGTTGAGTCATCAAGGTCCTGGAGGTCCCTGAGGGAGAGAGAGTTTATATCCCCGACTTCTTTATTTTTGGTTTATACAGAGGAAGAATTCACTGATTCTCTATAAACAGTTGATCGATTTGACCCGAAGCTAAACTTAACTCCCAGATTTGTTTAAATACAAAAAAAAAAATTTCACTGTGAACTCACTTGGAGGCCACCCGGAAGTACTTCTGGATGAAGTAGAAGGCGACCGCCAGGGGAACCAGGGCAATAAGAAAGATCGGAGTGATGGAGGATATGACCCCGATGGCCGACAAGCAGAGCAGTGTGGATCTCGTCAGAGACTCCAGCGTAGGAGGAATATGCTGAAAGACAGAAATCATGCTTGTTTTCCTCCTTTTAGTTCACAGATAACAAACACAACTAGAACTTGGGCTCATTCTGTAATTTATATCCAGTTACCTGGTCAATGATGTTAGTATCAGCTGAGAACCTATTGAGGATCTGGCCCAGGGGGGTGATGTCAAAGAACCTGAGGAGCCAGGAAACAAATCAACAATCAAATATTAACAAAAACAAACATTTAGGATATTTGTTCCAACTCAGACATTCAAACAAAGTTTATGGAAGCTCCCCATTTCTGAGTGTTTCCTTAAAGTCAATCATTTCAACAAGATTTAAAAATAATCACCAATCACCAATCAGAGTATCAGGAACTACTATGACTGAGAGTATAGTAGGTTACAATGTGACCAGCTATAATTAAACAATCTTTATTTTTCCATACTCTATAGTTCCATAAGTAAAACAAATTACATGGTTGTTGCCATCAATTAAAAAATGAACATCATGTTGTATTGAAGACTTGAAACTAGAGACTGAGACCATAAACTCATTAGGAAAACGTTTACTGAGCTAATAAATCAAGGAGAAGTAGGGACATTTTCACATAGACTTCAATACAATCTGACTTCTTCTAACAATCAGTAGTCGCCCCCTGATGGTCATTAGAGAGGATGAAGGTTTAAGACTCTTCAGCTTTGGCTTCACATCCATTTTTATGGACAGTCTGTGGCTGTTACCAGGTAAAGAGTAGCTTTCATCATCATATGACAAAGTGACATCAGGCAGATTCAGCAGCAACTGCCTTTAACTATGTTTTGACCTGAGCTTGTTGCGCTTGTGTATGTATGTGTGCGTTATTGCACCTGATGGGAGCGTGGATGATCTTGTTGAGCAGGTTGTGGTGCAGATTGGTGGCTGCAGAAAGACCCAGAAACTCCACAGTGAGAGAAGTGATGAGGCACAAAGTGATTCCAGCTGCACACAGGATGATGAACACCGGCAGATAGTGGGAGTCGTTCTGCGGGTCACACACACAAATAAACAATGTATTGTTTGCATCATCTCTCCTTTAACCCACAAAATTTCAGAATCAGCACATTATAAAAACCCATGACGTCATCGTGTACCTCAGCGCCCGAAGGACCCGGGGTGGGGAGGCTGTTGTTACTGCTGATGTTATCAGCCAGATCGTTCCCACTGGACAAGAGTCCACCAGACACACTCTGATTGGTTTTGGAGGACGTCCAGAGAGCCAACCAGTAGTCAATGGCAACGATGACGGAGTGTTTGAGGAGTTTACAGGAAACCATCAGGAAGCACATGAAGAAACCACCGGAGGACATGTAACACCAGCACACCTGAGAGGAGGGAGGTCGTTATCACAGGTGACAGACGGATGGATGAATTAATGGATGTATGGATGGATGGAGGGGTGGGTGGATAAATAAATTGATGGATGGATGAATGAATGAGGATGAGTGATTAATGAATTGATGAATGGATCATTGTCAGATTGGTGGATTAATAAATGGATGGATGAATGAATGAATTAACTCTTGTTCAGACAAAACAAGGAAATAAATGAATAACTTCAGGTTCATTATTTGTGATTAATTCTTCTTTTTTGCAAGTAACCAAAGCACCGTCATGTAAAACAGAGGAGAGGAGGTACAGTGGCTACTATTAGTGAGTATATGTTGTGATATCAAACAAAGCTGTTCATCAGACAGATGTGTGCAGCTGCATGGACATCTTACCTTCCACGGGATTTCTGATCGTCTGTTGGTGGTCGTGGACAAGTTGTCGTCATCCTCCTCCTCCACTTCTTCCTCTGATGGGATGAAAATCAGATTAAAAACAAAACACTTGAAGCAAACAAAGACTTTCTCGGTTCATCTTTTTACATCAACAACCAGCACAAAGGTTTGAAAATAGCACAACAGGATCAACAAAGCCACCTCGCAGCCATGGAGTCATGGAGAACCTATGCTCCATCATTTTAGCTTTTTTGTCATGTGTGATCAGGTTTTGTGTATTTGACAACATTCAAAAAAATGGAATGACATTAAATAAACATCTATAACCTTCATCCTCATCATCGATTTGGTTTTTGGCCTCTCTGGAGTAGAAAGCTCTCCTCAGTGTTTTCCTCTCTAGTGTTGTTTGACTGTCCTGCTGTATGTCCTGGAAACAGAGACACAGTGAAAAACATAACAGTAGAAATGTGAGTAAATGTCAGTAGATTTGTTGTCCGCCGTCACCACAGCTATTTGTGAAACCTTCTCCAGCTCCTGGTCCTGTCTGTTCATCAGGGTTTTCCAGTGATCGTAAAGCTCGAAGTCGTGAGTCTGAATGTCTTTCAGGGTTCCCTCCCTCAGGATGGAGCCGTCCTTCATGGCTATGATCTGGACAACACACAGACACACAAAAAACATTAAAATAACATGTGATCAATCGTTACTGGCTGGATGCTTAACTAAAACTGTGTGTAAAAAAAGATCACAGATCCACAAAGAGCAAAGTGTGGTTCTGCCCCAAGTGACGTCACCTAGTTTGTAATTTGTCCATCGGCCATCTTGGTTTTTAAAAACCAGTAGAAACCATATGTGGAGGAGAAGCTGGAGCTGAGGAGGAGTGAGGGGTGGATCTGACCTCACACAGTAACCACCTAATGCTTTCATTAGTCACTGTTAGTGTTGTTTAACCACGACCATTATTTTTCCTAAGCTTTAAATAAATGTTTAGCATCGTGACCATGATAATGAAGGGATTCAGATCTCACATAGACAAGCATGTAGACTCCAACTGGATCAGCAAACATCCTGATTTTCTGTCTTAAACCTCCATATAATACAACAGCACTGAGCTAGTGAGAACTAGGGACATTTTCCTGTAGATTTCAAGACTTCTGACAGCATTGGCTTCACTTCACTTCAGACCCAGAGTCTTCATCATTTTTTTATAAACAGTCTATGTTCCCCATGTACAAGAAGTTACTTTGGTTATAGTTCTATCAGTGTGAGGTTCTTACCCAGTCTGCGTGTATCAGGTACTGCAGTTTATGGGTGACCAGGACCACGGTCCGTTTATCGTCCTGCAGGAACTTGAGGATTCCTTCCTGCATCAGGTGATCGCTGAGGTGGATGTCTAACGCCGAGAATGGATCGTCCTGTCAGATATGAAAGAGCGAGATAAGGAAAACAAAGAGGAATATGCATATGTAAATCGCACTGGCTTTAATTCGACTCATTTTTGGACCCAGCCTGTTCAGTGTTTATATTCATGTAAACACTTTCTCTGGATAACAGCGTTAACAGTCTGACTGGGTGAGCGGGCGCTGGAGTTTGTTTTCTATAGTGTGTTAATGGAGACTGTTATGATTATTTGATGTAGTTCATGATGACGCATGCAATCCAGTCTGGACCCCACGTATGGAAAACACAAGCAGCTGCACGTTCACAAAAGAAAACATTCCCTGAAAATTATTATCCTTATTTTTTTACCGCTCTAGACATTACACAGAGTGATGAGGGTGTAAAAGAATGCCACAGATAGCTTTTAATGAGGAATGAACGCTGGACAACCAATTAAAACCTGTGATGGCAACAGGAAATTATGCGACTGCTCAGAAAGATAAACACATGACGGCACAGAGAGAAAGAAACAGACACCTCCTCATCCCAACGGCCAACACATTGTATCACACAGCCTTGATGATCTGATACCATCAAACATAAAGAAACGAAGGCTGAGGATATGACGGGGGGACGTTTATCTAATTAGAACAACAGGACAGGAAACTGCACATTGTTTTAAGGGCCAAGCAGATGATCACAGTAGAGGTCACAGTACCCAGGAGGAGCAGGCTTTACTTACTGGGTGGGTTGTCTAACTGACAAAATGAACAATTTCTTTGCGACATTTTGGTGTTAAACCTTCATAAGTTCAATAGTTAAATAAATTGTTCATTGATTGTCACTTTGGATCCACCTATCCTGGTCTTATTCACCTGTTTTACCAGTTTAGGATCAGATCAGTTCTGGATACATCACTGAGGATAAACCCAGTGTGTCCACAGGATATATTGAGGGAAGAAAGATGTTTCCCTCACCAAGAAGACGATGTTGGTGTTCTGGTAGAGAGCCCTGGCCACACAGATTCGCTGTCTCTGACCTCCACTCAGGTTGATGCCCTGAACAACCACAATTCAGAAAGTATCACAAATGTTCTTTCCTTGCAGAATATTCACAGACTGACTAAGAGTTGATGTGAAAGATGTACCCTCTCTCCAATCTCAGTCTGGTCTCCAAAAGGCAGGAGGTCGATGTCTGGCTGCAGAGAGCAGGCGTCAATCACAGCTTTGTACCTTTGAAACACAAAACCACCACCATGTTTTCAGCCATTGATGCCACACAACAAAGACGTGAAGTTTCTGGAAGTGTCTGTACTTGTGTGCTGTGGGGTTTCTACCTCTGTTTACTGAAGGGGCTCCCGAAGGTGATGTTTTCCTCCACTGTAGCGTTGAGAAGCCAGGACTTCTGGGCAGCGTAGGCCACAGAGTATCTGTTCTTGCTGGATACATCAACAGAGGCAAACAGATGCTGTGTAAGAACTACAAGTCCTGTATTCATAAAGCTAAAGAGCAGGAGTACTGATCCACCATCACTGGTCAGATTATTGACCATTACTTGTTAAATTCCTGACAGTGAAATACAGATTTTTTTTTAGTTAACACAGGTTTAATTTCAGGTCAAATAAGTATTTCACATTTAATATTTATTTTTTACAGTGACAATATAAGATGGTATTGTTCCATTTTATCTAACTAGATTTTATGCCCATATATTTATACAATAATAAAATATAATTGCACAAATATACATTAGCAGGATCAGATTTTTTTAAAAGCTCTACTGTAGAGAGGAGGGGTCATTAAATGGGTCTTAATTAGGATAACAAGATTAGAAAAGAGATATCAAGATACAGCATTCTGGTGGTGCATTAAGACCTATGACAGGAGGATTACCCAAAATGTACTGAACCAATTTCCACCAAACTTGCTGGAGGGATGGGTCATAGCCCTGAGATGAACCCCACAAATTTCAATCTGTCAATCTGTATCATTTACTCTAAATTCGATTTTTTTTTTCCTTATGAAGTCTGGTGCATATTCTTTGACACTGGCTTGTGCTCGTTCTAGTTGCAAACAGTTTTAATGTATTGTATCTGTATGCTCTTTATGCACAAGTGAACACTTGTTTATACTTGGTTCTTACATCTCACCTACATCCCTAAGACCTGATTAAAGCTAAGATCAGACCAGTACTCCCGTTCCTATCAGCTTTATGAAGGCAGCACCCAAAAATGTAGAGAAAAAAAAAATATATCAAGGAGTCGAGGGAGGATTATGTTTGAAAGCTGCCAAACTTCACCGCAAAATGAAAAATACTGTCAGATATGGGAGATAAATATGGATCACGGATCAAGGTTAATAATGAGCTGCAAATCATCAACAACAGAAACTACAACAGCACCAAACAACATCAGCTACAGCAACACAAACATAAATAAAACACCAACAAGGACAACAACAAGTGTAGCGCTCTGCTGGGAGTCTGATCTGAGAACGGGTGATTTTTAGAAGTTTCTTAGTGACAGATTTAGTCTCTGATTTTACTGTGTAAAACTTTTGTACCGCTGTCTAATATCTTATATTATTACATAAAATATCAGGCTATATATTCTCTATACATATCTGACCCCTAGACAAATTTGCTGAAGTTGTAAAGAATGTAAACACATATGTGAAGGTCACAAACTGATAAGATACACTGATCAGCCATAACATTATGACCACTGACAGGTGAAGCGAGTAACATTAGTTACCTGGTTACCATGGTTACCTGTCAGTGGTGGATATATGAGGCAGCAGCCGAACATTTAGTCCTGAAGTTGATGTGTTGAAGCAGGAAAAATGGTCACGTGTGAGGATGTGAGCGACTTTGACAAGGACCAGACTGTGATGTGACGACTGAGTCAGAGCTTCTCCAACACTGCAGCAGGGAGGGAAAACCACTGGGCCACAGACAGGGTCAGGGGTCAAGGCTCATTGATGCTGGTGGGGGGTGAAGGCTGGGCCGTGTGGTCTGATCCAACAGAAGAGGAAACAGTCTTCCCTAATGGCAGTGGCCTCTTTCAGCAGGATAATGCTCCCTGTCACTGCAACAATGGTTCAGGAGCTTTGAGGAACAACAACCAGTTCAAGGTGTTGACTTGGCTCCAAATCCCCCAGATCTCAGTCCAGTCCAGCATCTGTGGGATGAGCTGGACCAACAAGTCTGATCCATGGAGGCTCCACCTCACAACTTCAGGACTTAAAGGATCTGCTGCTAAGGTCTGGGTCCAGATACCACAGCTCAGCCTCAGAGGTCTAGAGGAGTCCAGACCTCCAGGGTCAGGGATTTTTGGTGGTAAAAGGGACCCTACACAATATTAGGCAGGTGGTCATAATGTTATGGCTGATTGGGGTATAAAACTGTATAAAACTGCCACTGTGACTATTGTAGAGAGATTCTGAAGGTGAATAAATCAAAAGAAAACCTATATTAGCATGTTTGAGTTTGTCTGTTAGTTTGACTCCCAGCATTAAAAGCACAAACCACTGCAGGATCAAAACCAATGATCGTCTCAACGCGATGAGCAGAAGAGTTGCTCTGAAGGCTGACGCAGTTGTTTCTGAACACATACATGATGAAATGATGCTACTTCAGCAGACAGATGAACAGAAACAGGACTGGTAGCTCATTGACCTCAATGACTGATGCTAATATCTACTCGAACTTTGCAGCTTAATGATATGAATAAAAAGATGAAAAATTGTAAAAAAAAATTGTGTTAAAAAGTAATAAAATCCATAAACTTATACTAATATACTGTAGATATACTAAATTAGTTTAGTATATTTAAAATTTTCATGCTATATATGTTTAATATCACATTTATATTTTGTATTTATTATATTTCTAAACAAATATTAAAACCAAAACAATTCATAAACTAATTAAAACAGATGCAGATCATACGTATGTGTTCATGAACAACACAGCCTGAGGCTGAGTAAATATGAATGATGGAGTTAAAAAGAGATGAGAGCAAAAAGAGGAAAGGCGGATCAAGGGGTCAAAGGGTCACGTCAGATCTGAAGCAGGAAGTAGGAGACAGGAAGAAGAAGGTCTACCTCCTGATGTCTTCATCAGACTCCTCTGTCTCTGACCAACTGTCAAAATCACGTCAGTGTGTTAGAGCGAATTTATCGCAATCAGCTGTGTATACGTTTGTGTTTGACACATATGGAAAAAAAGGACGAAAACATGGTCAAAGGTCAGAGGGAGAGAGAGAAGATATGAGCAGCAACAGACTTCTCCTGAAGGAGAACGTGGAAACAGGAAACAGAAGAAAGAGATAAAGAATCAATAAAGAAGGAAGAGACAGAAATGTTTTCATGCCAGAGCCCAGACAATGAAGACATGATGTTAGTCTGCCAGCTGTTAATCACATTAACCTTCCCACCCAGAGAAGAAGAGCCATGTAAGTGATGCAGTCATTGTCTGTCTGCGATAATTAGGTTTTGTGGCTTCCTCCACAATGATGTCTCGAATCTTATGAGCATGAGGGTGTGTGTGTGTAATGTTGATGCCCTGGGTTAAATGATTATGTATATTCAGTAGGAGTTTATGTGCCTTATATAAGAACTGGAGATCTAAGCTTAATTCATAAACCAAATGCTGTTACAGCCATTTGTACCCATAACGTACAACAACTTTGCCTCAGCACAAATGGTGAATTCCCTCTCTTCAATTAATGAGCTCCAATCTGATGATTAATAGGAAAATATTTAGGTATTTAGGGTGAAAGTGGACAAAAAAGTTTTTGAGTATAGGAACAGTTTCAAGAGCATTAAAATGACTGACGTGACGTAGAAATATAGCAATCAAAATAAAACTACAGTGGAGGTCCAGTTATTTTTTTGTTTGTTTGTTGTTTACGAGCAGAGTCTCCTGTGGAAGGTTGGAGTTTATCGCAGCAGAAAGTTTGAATTATCTTCATGATCTTCATGAGATGATTAAAGGACCTACTATAAGTTTTTAATTACATATTAATATTAATAGGTGTCGCTGAGTTTCGAGGCAGTGAAGTTGACCTGAGCTGAAGAGGCTTTGACTGAGTTTCATCATATTGGTTAATACATTTAGTTGGTCAGTAGTTGTAGAGAACCACAGGTGAATTTGCTGATGTTTCTGCCAGTTTCTCATCTCTCTCAGGTTTTATTTCTACAGTTCACTATTGGCAGTTGAAGGTAATTAAACTTAGTATGAACGGCTCTGATAAGAGAAGTCATGAATGTACAGATGGGGATGTTTACAGTCTGAGTAAATGATTATGTTTCAGAAAGAAGAGACCAGAGACTAAGTACCTTATGTTGCCCCCGTGGATCATCTCACAATCAGGCAGGCTGATGTGGCAAGAAGGCAGAATGTAAAGAGACCAGACACACACAGACACACATCCATATATATATGTGCAGTATTTAAGTGCACACACGCACATATAGACACACACAGACACACACAGTAAAGGTTAGTATGAAGCCCCGGAGGCCTCAGATTCTCTACTGATGTTCATCATAATATATGGAGAATATAGAGAAATGGATTCCAGACTTCCTGTGAGGTAGATTCACAACTGGGGCTGGATATACAGAGACAGAAAAAAGGCAGTTTAAATCCCAAAAAACACCCCACGTTTATATGGAGGTAGATGTTTTTCAATATTATTTGTGTGAACAGATCAACAATCCACGTCTTAATCTGTCATCTGTAAATAAAAACACCACAAATAAAAAAAAAGAAATACATTTGAGAAGTCACAAAAATGTCTTGCAAATGTAAAACAAATCTGCACATGGACAAACAAATGTCTGTAAACGCTAGGAAGAGATTCACAAATCGAATCGAATGTTTGTCTATTCTCAGAACCATTTTATTTTTCCAAGATATTTTTGTGAGTTCACAATTTTATTTTTTATATTTGTGGAAAACAATACATCCTATTCTACTTTTATTTATATTGTTTAGTTAGAAAATAGTCTAACAATAATAATAATAACAAGACTAAAGCACAAAAAAGTTTAGTTTGTAGGGACCTTGGTAGTAACATTAAAGAAAATCACTCAAAACTGTTTCTCAATCTTTTTCAGTCCAAGGACTGAACTGCCAAAATAAAACTCACAGACCACCTAACTCCCAAACATCAGGGCTACTTCAGTAGTGTTTTGTTGAGTTTATGTGGAATAAATATTGTAAAGATTGTTTAAAAAAAAAAAACAGGAAACTTGAGATTAGAAGTCAGTCCGTCCAGCTCTCTATTCAACATTGCGCCTCATTAACTGCGAGACAACTTGTGTGACATCGTACTAAACGCTCACGTCATTGAACGCAGCACAAGTCTCAGTCATGGTGACGACATCATAGTAAAACTTATCACTTCCTGTTGTGTCCGTTGTGTCAGAGGTTTCAGTTGATTCGCTTTTAATTGACCTGGTGTTCAGCCTCCGATCAATGATTTTGTCCGTTGTCAGTGTTTGACAGTTAACAGGCTCATAACTGGAGACATTTAGCTTCATCCCAGAGCAGCTTACTGTTAGTTAACTGTTAGCTAACTGTAGATTCATATTTCATAACTCTATATATTAAAAAATAATAGGTTGTTGCCAAAATCCACAGGGTAATGAGAACTTTTAGTTAGCGTTAAAAAAGCTACAGATGCCAGCAGCTACTGCAAATTAAAAATGTGACATGAACAGACTTTTCCTGAAAATCTAAATATATAGGACAGATACGTTTACCCTCTACAGTCTATTCATGATCTTCCGTTCCTTAATGTCTTGACTGAGTAAAAATCTGCTGTTAAAGTGTCATCAACAGGCTTAAAACCTGTCTGCAGCCTTTAACTGTCTGTACTGTGTTGTTGTGATGTCTTACTTGCTCCAGTAGACTCTCCCATCGATGGTCTGCATCTCGCCAAGCATAGCCAGCAGCAGGGAAGATTTCCCACAACCCACCTGGCCCACGATCATCGTCAGCTGACCTGAACACATAGGAAAGGTATATTCTTAATTTATTCCCGATTGTAATTATACAATTTGAATTTCTTTGTAGAAACCTCCGCGCATTTTGAAAACGGATACACAAAAATGTCAAAAATTCACACGGCAACTTTACAAATGCAAATGATGTCACGACCTAAAAATGGGGTCAGAGGTCAGAAGAGACTGAGTCACCCTGCTACAACACTATGATAACATGACCTTTAACCTCTGATAAAATATCCAAGAAACGTTTCCTCTTCACACGGATACATGAGCTGATCTGAGACAGAGCCACTCAACACTGTTTCTATCAGAGATTCATCCGTCCAGTGACTTCTGTACTTTACTAGCCCCCTAAATTTAACCTAAACTCAACCCTAAACCTGAACCCACTCGAAGTCTGACTTTATTCAACTTTGCAGAAAGTGGTGGATTCCCTCTTTTCAATCACCATGAAGGTCCTAATAAGCATTGAGCATATGAACAGTTTCAACAGGATTAAAAAGACTTAAAAAACTACTGTTAAAGTCCTCAGACTTAGACACAGAAAGCCAGAATTAGATTTATGATCTTTGTGAGATGATTAAATGAGCCATAAATAAGTTTTGTTAGTGCTACATAGCTAACATTAGCACTAACAGCTCTTTAATTTCCAGTCTAGAAGAAACATTAAACTTGATCAAGTGCTGTCCCCAGTGAGGATAAACAACTGCGACGTTAACCCTAACCAGCCAGCACCTCCCCGGTTTGGCCCATTTGGTTACTTTCCATCTAAGTCTGTCTTTTTTTTCGAAACCCCCACCGGTGTTTGTGAGTTGACCTGGGCTTTTTAAACGTTGAACTGCTGACAGGTCTGTGTCTGTGCTCACTGAAATAGGTTCACCCAGGTGTTGTGTTTGCATCAATGCCAGTCATCGTACACAGAGGTCATTCAATGTTTTTAACGGAAGTAAAAGAAGCATAGAATTAGGGGTAAAACTCATAATAAAAGAACAGAATGAAAACACAGATGATAAAACAGATATTATACAACTGAAGACAAGATTAAATGGTTGGATGAACGCAGTGTAGAAACACACAGTGCATTACGCCAGGACTTGGCAGAGCAACCAGTCCTGTTTGTCTCAGTAGTATGACAGGGATAGCAAGCACGTCACTTTCCATGGGAAGATACGTGTGTGTGTGTGTGTGTGTGTGTGTGTTATACTACACGGCCCATCTGTTGGCAGCGTCCTGAACACGACCTGATCTCCTGACACTTGGTATCTCAGTGACATGCCTGCAGCATTAGTGTAAGTTATAGTGTAATGCACTGACAGCAGCTCTGGATGTATCCTTCACAGCGTGACTCATTTCAGCTTCTAACCCACTGACAGGCCGGAGACCGAATTAAGGCCGTTACCTCCAGACCTGCAGCGAATTACAACCAATAAAAACTAGTAAAATTCAAAAGTGAAATAAGAAACAATTAAAGAGTGTGTGGTCACAGCTTCGGCCTTCTGATAAAGAAATAACACTCCAGTCAAAAACACCATGCAGAGGACTTTCCTGTGACATCACACTGGGAGAACAGATGATTGTGCGTCTGAAATTACAACACTCAGCTGTTTGAACACAACCAAACAGCAACTTCAGTTCCTATTGGGAACTGAAGCAGTGATTATGTTCTAATCCAACTATTCACTTTGTCCTAATGCGACGCTGTTTTCATTAAGTCCTTAACATGACATCAACTACTTTGAATTGCCTTGTGTCTGAATGTTGCTGAACAAATAAACTTGTCATCCCTTACAAAATTAATCATTTTTTTCTAGACTGTATTTAACCGTTATTTACAGTTATTATTTAATTATAGATCTCAATTTGTCTGGACCTCCTGGTTATATCTTTTAAATAAATAAACTCTGACCCCTTGTTTGGCTCTAACCGTATTAGTGTATTATTAGGAGGTGGAAGCGTGAGCCCTACCTGTCGGGATGCGGATGTTGATGTCTGACAGTGTCGACAGGTTGCTTCCCCAGGTAAAGAATCCATTGCTCACCTGAGAAAGAAGAAAAAGGCCAATTAGGATCTTTTTTCGTGAAGTGTTTACACATCATTTATAGTCCTGGTGCCAATCTTAGTCTCTGGCTCATTCAAACTGATGGCAGATATTGATGAATAGGCCACTCCACGTAAATCTTTTGGTATTTGGGTCCAAAATGCTTTTGGTCAGACCCATTCCCAATCTCAGCCTGTGAGGATTTATGATGATTGGACAAAGAGTTGGTGAGTTGTTCTGCAGATTCATTTATTCTTTGCAGAGCGTGTCATCACGCGCCTATGACCGACTACGTGCCGTTTTCCTGTTCTGCGTGGACCCACATGACCCGCTTCATGTTCTGACCTCGAGTTTGAGAAACCCTGACGTTGAGCTCACTGCAGTAAACACTGCTGAGATAACCGCGTGACACAAGTGGGAACACGCACACGCTGTGCTCGTGGTCTGAGGGACTGCAAAACCAGCGTCACCCATTTCTCAGGTTTGGAGAGTTCGCCTCAGTGAACGAAGACAGATAGAACGTCATTACACAAGAGGAACAGGTGCTGTGGTTATTTCTTTCAGCTTTTTTGTGTCAGGGCACTTCTGTTTTCACAGCAGGGTGCTTGTACTGGCTTTTTCCAAAATAAACAGCATTTGACTCCCTCTATCCTTTAGCGCTCGGTTCAGATGAGGTGAAATCCTGTCAGAACCTTTTGATTTCCTCCTGTTTTATTGAGTTCATTGTTGATGCTCTGAAATCTCACTCTTTTCAATTTCAAATGTGTAATGGCTCAAAACTATGATCTCAAAGAGAATTTAAGGGTTCGGGGGTGAATTTTCTTTCACAAATTTCAATTTCCAAACAAATTTGCTTTGTTTTGAATAATTATTTTTGTCTGTCAAACAGTTTTTAGCATCAAGGATTATTTATTTCTTATATTCATTTTCATGTTTATGTTCAACACTTAATAGAAATAAATCTATTATTGGTGCAAATAAAAGTAGTTGTTGCCTATTTTTCTTTATAATATGGTTGTAAGTAATCAGCACTGTAGAACCGTGGTTCCCAACCTGTGAGCGATGAGTTGGAGAAGGTTGGGAGCTACAGACGCACAGTGTGAACCATTGAGGTCAGTCATTTACTGTATTTAATGTCCCAAAAGAAGACAAACATTAACGGGACTCTGTATCTAATCCCCATCTAGTGATCTATCACCCTACTTCCTGCTAGGACTCTGTTTACATTCCTCCCATCTGTTGCATTTATTTGTTTATTTTATGTTTATTTTATCTGACAACAGCCCCCCCACCCCAAGCCTTGACTCCACTGTTTCTTCTCCCCATGACACAGATCCCAAAAGCCGTCCAGAAACAGGAACATCTTAGTTTCTTTGTAAGCAAATACCTACGAGGGAATCGCTCACAACGTCTTCATCTGTTTAGTTTTTAGAGATTAAGAGGAGATGACACAACATCAAAACTAGTCAAGTATCTTGTCAGATGTTTCAAGTCCTTCTTAAAATGTAGACTTTAGATCTTTAAGAAAAGAAATCTGCCAATAGTATTACAGTGTTGATTTGATCATTTTTCTTATATTTAGTGATTAAATAAACAACTAAATCTGTCCAATAAAGCGTCCAGGAAACAAACTGATTCTGAGGGAGGATGAGGTAAAGCAGAGTTAAGATCAAATCAAAAAGAAAGAAGGGGAGGGAAAGAGAAAGGAAGACTGGGTGAAAGGAGGAAATAAGGAAATGTGGGGTCACTGCTCTTTAGGCAGAGAAAGATTATTTAATAGACCAGGCAGGAAGCCACACGGACAGTTGTGTTGATAAGCTTCAAATATATCAAATATCTATTAAAATATAGATGATTCTATGGCAACAACAGTGAATCTCAACATCCTCAGTTGTGACCTTTGTGTCACCTTTTTTATTTCCTTTATTATTTTTGACAGCTCACCTCTTTTCCCTCTTACACACCTTTAGATGGTAGATGTCTGGGTATATTCCTCACTTGCAAAACTATGCAACAGGTGTCAACCTGCCTTTATGTCACCCATCAGTTTGTGAGCATCCAGTCCAATTTGGGCGTCTGCCATTTTAGTTTTTGTTAAAACCGGTAGAAGACTCTGTCCTGATTGGGTGGTACAGTCTGTCAATCACACTAAATTGGACCATCATTTAAAAAATGAACATCATGTTGTATTGAAGACTTGAAACTAGAAACTGAGACCATAAACTCATTAGGAAAACGTTTACTGAGCTAATAAATCAAGGAAGAAGTAGGGACATTTTCCCATAGACTTCAATACAATCTGACTTTTTACAACTAGTAGAGTCGCCCCCTGATGGTCATTACATAGAATGCACGCTGGTTGTTGCATGCTGGGAGAAACTTAGCAGCCTGACATTACATGACCCTAACAGCAAAAAAAAAAAGGTACATTTTGTGGTCACAAATGTCCACATACTTTTGGCCTGGGGCTGTTTTTCCTTTGGGGTAATGGGAGAACTCAAAGCTACACCATACTTATTTTAGACAATGTTGTTCTTCCACCTTATGGGGCCCTCATTTATTCTTGGCTCCACACAAAGAACTTGACCAGTCCTGACCCCACCCAGCACCTCTGGGATGAACTCGAATGCTGCAAATCTCAAAAGGTCAGGTCCCAGAACCTGGTGAAAGGCTGTCCCAGAGGAGTGGAGGCTGCTCCAGCAGATAGAGAGATATAGATAAAGTCCTGCAAAGACTCAGTTTGTTCCCGTGTTCTCTCTCTCTCTCTCTCTCTCTCTCTCGTTAATTAACAAACTGCCGTCTGCTCGGTAGCGTCACTCCACAGGGATGAGACAGGAAGAGCAGCCTTTCGCAGAGGGGCTGAGAAAATGTCAGGACAAATTCACAGGGACCTTTCAGGGGCAATGGATTCTCGTGTGAATCCTACACTTCCTGAGTCCACGCACACACGTATCGGACACAGGCGTGCACGTGAACACACCGAGTATGATTACACGAACCAGCAGGAAACTCACAGATGTGCAGCACAAACATTGAAGACACCAAGCAGCTGTTGATGGAGATTAGTGCTGATAATAGCAGGCAGCAGCTCCTATGTGTTAATGACCACTGTGAATATCTGATTATTTTCTGTGCTGTCATATCAGTCAAGATCCAAATTGTTTAATAAGACTTTGGTCTGTTCATTCTTACCTTGTATTTAAAACACATCTGACACTGCAACTGTTAGACAATTTTTTTTAAAGCTGTCAAGTGACAGATAAACTAATTTTCTGACAACATGACTTGGTCTTGTACAAGTAGTTAATGTCATTTATCATAAGGTGTTTTATTTATACTGTCAATTAAATAAAATTACATAGTATGTGTAAAAATGTGGGTGAATATTGGGTTTTAAAATACAACCAGAGAGAGTATTTTTAATTTAGTTGTATGTGGCTTAGTGGTGCAGTGGTTAGCACTGTCACCTGGGGCCTTTCCGTGTGGAGCTTGGATCTTGCTCCTATTCCTGTCTGGGTTCCCTCCAGGTTCTCTGGCTTCCTCCCATAGTCCAAAGACACACAGGATAATTGGTGACTCTAAAATGCCCCTAGGAGTGAATGGTTTATCTCTATATGTGAGAGACTGGGGTCCCGTCCAGGGTGTACCCCGCCCTGACCCAGTGTCTGCTGGGATTGGCTCTGGTACCACCCACGTGACCCTGCACTGACATAAGCAGTGTAGATGATGGATGGATTATTTATTTATTTTTTTTTTAAACATCATCCTAAACCAAAATGTGACGACTTCATGGAAACAAAATAAAAGTCACTGAGAGGCTGAGGTTCATCCGACGCACTGCCAAGAAATTTTATTGACAAAAAGATCCACTTATTATTATGAGCAAAGAAGCATAAGCAAAATAACCAAAGCAACCAAGATCAAAAGAAAGTGGCCATCTCTCCCCCTCTCCAACCTCTTGGGTGCTAAAGTCACCTATAGATATCATGTCAACACCTATATCCAACCATCTGCTGAAATCCTTTCTGGCTCACAGACATAAATGAATCAATATCATTGACCAAAATTTAAATCTGTTAAAAAAATCTGGTCTTTAAAATGAAAATGATGAGTCTCATTTATATTTTTACTTTTACATCCTCATAATCTGTTTCTATTAATGGCCCCTCTCACCATTTCCATCAAAATGGTGTCCCATTCCTCTGTACCTAAACTTATCCATCCCCATGGACTCTTACGCTTCATCAGCAAGAGGAGGCTGTGAAAGTGCCAAGCAGCTGAGTTCATGTGCTGCCTTTAACCACCTCAGTGTCCTGCACACAGAAAAGCCTCTTCAACTTCACCCAGTCTGACTTTGAGGCAAAGATTTCTACTGAAACTACTTGAAAAAGCAGAATAAAGAATTTGACTTTTGCCCTCCACACTGCCACTGACGTGGCCACAGTGATTCATGAGGCGAGTCCGCCGACACTCATCTCTGGATCCTGAACACGATCCAAAACCTTCAGTCATTTAAACCCTGAACCACGGACATCTGCAGTTATGTCTTTGAGACTTCATGCTGTTTTCCTGTCCTTAACCCTTCTTCCTCCCTCCCTCCCTCCCTCCCTCCTCTCCCCCAGCCCCCCCAGTCATTCCTCAACATGTGAACTTTGACCCTGACCTTTACAGCCACATCCTCCGTCTCAGTGGGTCTCATCTGACGCCTGGTCGGTTGCTCATAGTTGTCCATCTGGTAGCGCATTGGCTGCTTCCTGTTGATGGCTTTGGTCTTGAAGGGGACATGAAAAGGACGAGGGAGAGATGGGAGTGAGCGGGGGAAGAAGAGGAGAGATTTGAAGTTAGCATTAACTAATAAACTGAAGACTTTCCTGCATCCGCTTTAGTTCCTTGGGGAAAAAGAAGATATAAACCTTGAGGATGTTGCCCCCAAAGGATTCAATCCCACATAATAATGCTTATTATCCAGATACACTGTACATACAAACATACTGTACATCAGAGTCTTGAACTTCAAGTTTACTCCTCTTATCTTTGTCCAACTGACTCCAACATTGTGGATATTTGTGGTACAAGTAGCCATGTTGTGCAGCAGCAGGTCTCACGACGCCTGAAGGGACCATATGAAATAAAACAAATAGCTTCTCAAGCACTGATGTTCGTAAATGCTGGAAAACAGGACGGTGGAGTCTCCAGATGAGGCGCCGCAGACCAGTCACTGGACTGGTGCAAGTCTCGATGCGCCAGTGTTGGACCAGTTGTAGGGAGCATAATCTTAAAAAATGCATTAATCCATTAGTGTCCATGGAGAAGCTAAAGGGACGCTACATGAAAGGGTAAATAGATGGAGGATAAATGGATGAACTGGGTGGTTGGCACAAGTACTGAAGCATCACCTAATGAAAACTCAAACAGAAAAAAGTGAATTCACATTATTTCCTGTGCTGTTTGACTGATTTAATCTAATGGACAGCGCCGTTCCACTAACACTGTAGAAGTGGCCACTTAGTTCCTGAGCTAAACTTTTTCAGCTTCA
Organism: Rachycentron canadum; assembly: GCA_038496675.1. Taxonomy (NCBI): domain Eukaryota; kingdom Metazoa; phylum Chordata; class Actinopteri; order Carangiformes; family Rachycentridae; genus Rachycentron; species Rachycentron canadum. Next base: position 1,951,171 of record CM076669.1, on the reverse strand, counting down.
CAATTACAACTTTGAGTTTGTAATGGCTTCATAAACAGGAGCTAATGCAGCTGCTATCAACCAGCTGCACATGGGGCTTTCAAAGTAAGTGAAGCAATAAAATATTGACAATGAAAACTGTTAGTTTGTGTTGAATTCATCGATATTCCATTATAAGCACAGACACGTTGTGTTTTGACTTAATGCCTCACAATCCTATTTGAAAACCATTACGCCTCTGAAGAGTCACTCTGTGGTCTGACCGTCCATTTCAGACAAACAGTGATAATCCCACTGCAACATAATAGTCACCATGTGACACAGTCGCCTGAAACCTCAGACTGACATCCGATTAAAGTCGGGGCTGCAGTTCACTGGGTGGTGATGCTTGTCAGACCCCAGTGCCCACCTCCATGGCCTTAAAACCTTTTAAACAATTAGTCCAGAGGAGATAACCTGAACCGTGTTGTATTGCTGCAGTGAGCAGCCAATCACAGCCCGTCCTGCAAAATTATTTATTTCAGTTGAACATTTTTTATTCTAAGTGGATAAAAATGTAAATATAGTTGAGGTGGTTTTTGTTGGATCTTCTGTTGGAGTTTCCTCACATCAGCAGATTATGATTCATGATTCATCATGATTCAATTTGGACCCTCAGATGCTTCAACGTGCGGCAACGTATATTTTGAACTCCGGCCTCTTTGATGAGCATGGAAGGAATTGGAGGTTTTTCAAGTTGTTGCCAATTCTTCTTCTCTTCTCCTTTAGTTGTTTTATTTGTCCTTCTGTCTTCATTGTGCCATCAAAACACACATGGCTCAAATCTTTGAATAACGCAGTTTGAGTTTAATTCTTGTCTTGTTGCGATTCCCTGTCATGGTGACGAAGACTCGTCCCGAAACAGCCGATTAAAGGAACCCGTTGCCACAATGGAAACGGCACAAGTTACCTGGAGTAACATGGAAGGAATGTGTGCAGTGACATCTGGCGCACCTCGCTGAGCCAAACCCCATCTGGCTGCTAATCTCAACACCTTAAAGCGATTTCTTGGCACCATCTGTGTACTTTGTTAACACCGTCTGTTTTAAACACGGGATAAATGTTTGGATTTTTTACAGTTTGAAGGTTTTCATTAGCCAGAAGTGTCGTTCAATGTGACGTCTGTAAACTGCATCTGCTCCAGACCTGAAGTGAGAACAGTGAGAAAAACAGCAGCAGGTTCAACCACTGACGTTAAGCTGAAGACGATGTTCACTGCTTTTTGAAGAGAAGTCCCGTTGCTTCAATGAATATCTGATCAGGAGGATACTGAGATTTTGTAATACATTAAAAGAAAATCTTCCTTTTTAATCAACCTCCTCTCTCTTTTTTTTTTTTTTTTAATTGTTTTTTGATCAATTTCTATTACATTTTGATTAGCACATTAGCTGCAGAGATACAGCGACTGCTGCTCAACAGCCTTTGAAAAAGCCACAAGTTTCACAAAATTATCTAAAGTATTTACTTGGAGGTAAAAATTAACTGAATTTGGAAGAGTTAGTACCAAGTGTCAACCTTCACACAGTAGCCACGCCCCACAATTCATCCCCTGCTTTCTGGTCTATTTTCCTCTAAATGGACCATCGTTAAAAAAATGAACTTCATGTTGTATTGAAGACTTGAAACTAGAGGCTGAGACCATAAACTCATTAGGAAAACGTTTACAACAAAACATCCATAAGTATTAAAGTGAGTTCACCTTCTACCTGGTCAAGCATCTCTTTCAAAACAAATTCAAGGAAAATTCAAGGACCTCCTAGTCCCAATTGCCATCAATTCACCCACCACTGCACAGTTTGAGGTAGGAATCAACTGTTATAACTGTTATAACACAACAATTAAAAAGAGAGTAATTCAAGCACTTTCAATGACCCATTTCTATTTGTGTTTTTCAATAGAAAATTCAAAAGCCTTGACATTTCTTACTCAAATTCATAAACTTTCAAGGATTTCAAGCATCTGTGAGAAAAAAAAAGTGTTCAGTGGAAATATAATGATGAGCCTTTTCCCCAATAAATGATCATCTATCAGATTTATTCATCAATTGATCTGGTATCAGTTAAGACTCACCGCGCCCAGGTGTTTTTTTCCAGGTTCCAAGGAAACACAAATGTCTCCATTTCTCCAGCTGTCGTCTCCAATTTCGTCACTCTGGAGAAACTCGCCGAGCTTCTGGACACTGCACACACACACACACACACACACACACACACACACACACACGCACACATGCACGCACGCACACACACACACACGCACACACACAGTCCAAGAGTAAGTGTAATTGTGATGATACCAACACCAGTAATCTCTCAGGAGGTTAGAGTTTCTCTTCAGCTTTCTTCCATGTTCCTTTAATTAGATTTAGCACAGGACCAGATCCAGGTGGCGACACAGCATTCCCAGTCTGCCCCCCCTGCCTGCCTGCCCCTACTCCCCCAGGTGTCATACTCACCTGACTAGAGCCTTCACAGCGAACCTGACCACAGTGGAGAGCAGGAAGAGAGGGGTGACCAGGATGTGGAACAAGGCCAGAGCTGCAAAGGCCTCAGAGGGAGTGGGACCGGTTTTATTGATGAAGTGATGCATCACGAACGTCTACGAGACAAGGATTTAGATTTTACCACCTCTCTCATGGTTTAACAACAGTGGCTGATGTTAACCGACCATAGCATTGGTTAAAGAAAGTAGAACATTTAAGGGAATGAGAGATTGTGAAGTCGTCTTACCGCAAGAACGGCAGCAATGGGAATCGCAGCATTCATGAAAACTGCAGAGACAGAGAGAGAAACGGTTTGTTTTTTGGTTTTTTTGTGTTATAAAAGTGAAGTGTTATAACTGGGAAGCAAATCAACAGCTAATTTTACTTAATTTAACACGATTTTCAGCATAATTATACTGTAATGATCAGTTATGTCAAAAATTGAAACCTTCAGGCTAATTTGTGTTGACAAGCACTGAATGTCTGCTAGTTCTTCAAACACCACAATTCCCATCCTTCATGTGTGTTTTGGGGCTTTTTACACCTTTGTTAGATAAAACAGTGTAAAGAGACAGGAAATGAAGGGACAAAGAAGGGGAATGACAACCTCTTGGCCCTGTATCTTTCATTTTTAACCAAAGGCTTCAAGTTCTGCAATCAACATCATTTGAACCCATGACCTGGATGTTGTTTTCATCTTACTGGACAGAGATGTGTAGAAAGCGAAGGTCCTGAGGCTGGTGAGCTCTTTCTCTCTGGTCTCCTCCACGCTGTCACAGAAGATGTTCTCCCAGGCGTAGAGCTTCAGCAGCTTTATGCCCTTCAGGATCTCAGTGGTCTTCTTCAGACGGTCTGTGGAGTGTTCCTGAAGCAGACGGCAGGGGATAAAAATGATGTGCTAAACTATACCAATGTTACAAAGCAAGATGTAAAATATGGAAATATAGTATAGTATGGAGCCTACTAGTGTGATTTTTTGCGTGTCAGCCAGCTTTGTAGCTATGAGGTATTGGAGCGGAGCCAGCAGGACTATAACTGATGCTCCAACCAGGGCGCTCCAGCCCAGTAAATAGTACAGCAGGATCACTCCCATCACGATCTGCAAAGGAAGCGGAAAATCATGAATTCAATCATCAAAAAAAACAACAACAAAAAAACAGTGCAGCCAGTAACGAATCAGCCTGGCTTTCCTACCTGCACCGGCATGGCCCACAGGTTGGGGCAGAGGAAGAGGAACCACATCAGCTGATTGGTCTCTATGGCAACCAGGTTGTTGATCTGGCCCAGTGTCATCTCGCCCATAGACATGTTGGAGGTGGACAGACGCAGGATTTTGTTGTAAATCATTGCCTAAGCAAAGAAACGGATAAGACAACAAAATATAACGTAACAGTTGCTGCTGATACTGACGTCGGTGCCAATACCAAACACAATAATCCAAATTAATTCTCTAATTTTGCCTAAAACCTTTTCTTGTGCTTTTGCGATAAGACAGTTTTGTTTGAAATATATTCATGATGAAACGCTTGGTTGTCAGTGGGAGGATTTGACCTGAGCTGACTCGAACGCAGCAAACACCACTCAGGTTTTCATGACGATACTCGGTAGGAGCAGCAGTATCACAGGGTTTAATGGAGAATTAAAGTCATGTGGTCTAAATGCCAGAGGCTTTATCCCACTAAGTGATTCATCTAAATGAATGTCTGGTTTACACAACTGAATTTTGCAGAAACACTTTTGTTTTGGTGACATTTACCCTCTGAATAGGGAGATTCATGTTGTTTGTGTTCAGAACTGACTGGCTGCTCGCTCAGCACCGAAAATTATCAGGTGGATAATGTTTGATTCAGAGGCAGCTCATGCTGAACTTTTCAAAGCAACACCCCCATGGGGAAAAAAAAAACAACATTTATTTTCCATGATGTTTCGCTCACCAGCAGGGCTCCGCGCAGGTTGATGCCGGTTTCGATGGTGACGTAGTAGGAAGCCTGCAAGAAGGTCCTCTGCAGGATTAAAGCCAGGAAGAGGAGAACGGCCAGAACCGAGGTGTTCTGCAGCAGCTTAGACGAAGACATGAAGTGGACATCGAAGTGGGTCTCCTGCAAACAAACACAGTCACATGCACACACAAAAAAAATAAAAATACATTAAAAAAAAAAAAAAAAAAACATGAAGTTGAACAAACATTGTCACATCTGTTCTGATTTGACCGTGTAGAGATTCAACAGAACCTGTGGTTGGTGCATCAACAAATGCAAATACCTGTTTTAATCCCCAAAAGAAAGAAAACACACATTATGCCCAAAACCTACTGGATAATATTCACATATATATTCTCTTTAATTCCTTTGCAACCAAGTGGTAACCCACTGCGACGTCACCCGTTGGTTTGTGAGCTGCAGCTTTGGAGCCTCCAGTTTGTTATTTGGCTGTCGGCCATCTTGATTTGTTTTTAAACCAGAAGTCACCATATGGAGGAGAAGCTGGATGTTCATTCAAGTAAACATCATGTTGTATTGAAGAAGACTAGAGCCTGAGAGCATAAACTCTTTAGGAAAATGTTTACTGACGTGATAAAGCAAGGGCCATTTTCCCATAGACTTTTTTTTTTTTTTTGCAACCTGTGGAGTCGCGCTCATAATTGCCCCGATCACAGTTGTTCTTCAAAAGAAATAAAATTAAAACCAATAAAAGTTTTTTTGGAAATACAATGATTTTCTTTCTAGTCGCTGAGTTAGAAGAACTGATACATATCATATTATATTTAAAAATGAATATCAGCCATTGAATCATTATCAGATCAGTCAATATCACTTCTTGTCCTCCTGTATAAAGATCCTATACTGTGGTGATATCACAGTATCTTTTGCAGTGAGGAACTGACTCCTTAAAGCTGGTGGACTTGCAATGCTCCATTAGCATTAGACCATTAAAGCCATTGTTGCTAATCGATAAGTAGGATTGTTGCTGAAATATTGGATTTTTAATATTTCTGTGTCAATGTGCTGAGGTACTTTGTTTTGTTAGATATTTAATTTGCAGAATTGATCAGATGAGCCAAATAATGATATTTGTATGTGTATGAATCTCTACGCATATATATGAATAAAACAGGAAGACACATACACAGGTATCAAAAATCTCGGCCTGATGCTCAGCAGTCCTTCCATCTGTATTAACCTGAGACAGAGTGTGATGTGAGTGGGGAATTTTCCATGTCACTCAGAAATGCAGCCCTGCTCTGCTCTTTCTCCGCTGCCCATTACACCCACTTTAACGAGCAGGCACGGACCTGACAACAGCTCGCGTCCAACATCAGCTATAACAACATCCAGCCAAATGGACTGAATGAAAATACGCTGTCATTATAAAAGCATCTGTTCTGGCTCTCCCACCAGCCCTGTCTGCATCATGACCTTTGGAGGAGGCTGGCACGGATTTAAGATGAGTCGATGTTTGTGATCAGCTGTGCCAGAGTCTCATCTCTCTCCAAATGGACCATCTGAAAAGTGTCTGCTTTCTCTCTCTTTTGTGCGCCCTCCTTATTGAGCTGTCAGGGCAGGTATAAGTGTTTTGTATTATTGTCTAGTGGTTACACTGTTGGTCCAAGCTGATTTATGAGAACTGGTGCAGATTTTGAAATATCTGCGATAATGAAACGTAGTGGCAAAACAATTAGTTCACCGAATATTATTTTGATCATTAAATTAGAAATGCCACTTTTTTTTTATGTTTGAAATGCTTTTTTATATTTGAAAACAGGGGTGGACATTTTTTACATGTCAGTCACATGTGATGACAGATTTTCTGACATTTTAAACATTTAATAATAATCCATAAAGCTCTTCTGAAGTACTGGTGAATGTCATTTCTAAAACTTTTCATAAAGAAAAATTGTCCTGCTTTTAGCTTCCCCTGGGATTTTCAGATGCTTTATTTAAATTAAGGATGAATAATTTTCTATATAAAGGAAAGTTTAATAATCCTTCAGTTTATCCGAAATAAAAAAAACTTTAATTCTATAAAAACTTTATTTCTATAGAAATATCTAAAGAAAAAGGGAATTAAAAACAAGAAACAAAAAACTAAGTTAGATGCAAATATAAAGTGTCACATTCATTAAAGCTTTGTGATAAAGGAAGAAGGGTTTAAGGAGAAGAGAGCTCCAACCAAAAGAACACAATCATGGAGACTCGTGGTTTTCATCCGACAGCAATTGGAAAGTTTGTAAACTGCCAATTTAAATCCTCAAAGAAAAGAAGCTAATCCACACGAATGAATCAAAACCATGATCACAACCCTTATTCTACTATTATAATGTCACTGTAAAACCACAGTGTTTCCTGATGTTTCGTCTCCAAAACCTCCATTTGTTCTCCTGGACTTTCTTTGTTTATGAGGAGGAATTTGAGATCATGTTTTGGAAAGTGAGGAAATTCTTAAAAAGTGAAAACATTTTTGGAAATTCTCCGACAGTGAGGACATTTAAGAAAATTTTGTTAGAATGTGTCTGACGGATAAAGTTTGGTTCGAGGGTCCAAATTAAAGTTTACAGCAGGGTAAAGGGGGCGTTGGGCAGGATGTTGCCATGGTTACAGTTATGGTTCAGGGAATGAGCGTGCTCATGTGTGTAAAACTACAAATGCGTGTGTTTGTATACATGTGCGTAATGTCATTTCGCATTATGACATTATGGACACACTCACACACACACACACACACACACACACACACACACACACACACACACACACACACACACACACACACTCTGGTGGTGACATGATGACTGTGAACAACGCCTTGGTAACATCACACTGGGAGTGAGTCATTCATCCAGCGTGGACGACCCATGATGCTGCACTAATGTCCACTTAACCTTTAATAAGATGATGCCGACGCGCACCAGAGCGATTTCTCTAAAGGGAGATGATGACGACGTTTACCTACGATCATCAGACTGTTCAAACTTAGCTCCATCAGTTTCTGCAACAGCTGTCAGGTCTACAGGGGAAGTCCGGCAGTGAGCAGCCTCCACTACCACATTTACTATAACTTACTTCCAGGCTGTGAGTCGTCTTCACTTTAACTCTCTTAGCTCCACATTATGGCTTTTGTCTTTCAGCTCAACCTCTGCTAATTACATATCACTCAATAAAGACTCTGTTCACTGTAATAGGGGATGGTAGCCGTTAGGTCGCCCTGTTTTCACACACAAACACACACTTTTTGTCCCACACAGGCTCATACATACACCCAGAGTGTCCTTGTCCAATGTGGTGCTTTTGTCAGCCTTCAGGTACTTCACGATGCCAGAGATGCAGAGTGGCCCGGCGAAGCCCAGCAGGTCCGCCAGGTAGCGGAAGGTGCTGCTGAGCAGGATGGGACGTCCGAACGCTCGATACATGGAGCGCCAGATGGACGGGGCACGATCCGGGTCCTCTGCCGTCTGTGAGAGAGAGAGAGGGGAAATTACAGAGGTTTGTGTAATGTTGTGACAGGATCAAATGAGGTTGAGGCGTCCGTCTGCTCACCCTCTGATCCTCATAGGCATCTTTGAGCCGCAGGTAGTTGGTGAGTGCTCTCATGGCGATGGGGAGCTTGCCGATCTTCTTCAGCTCTATGGGCCTTTTATGGGCTCCAATGATCAGAGGATTCATCCACCAATATGTCGCCTAAAAACCAACGAGACATAAATATTCAGTCCTGCTGCTACATGACATTAAAATCTGAAAAACTAAATGTGACAGTGTGTGTGCATCCACCTTAGACAGCAGGTTGACAAACGGCTGCAGGAAGCGAACACCCAAATCCTGTAAATCCTCTGGCGGCTTCACTTTCTGAGGATTGGCGAAGAATACATATTTCTACAGGGAGACACGAGAGGGATTAAGGAGAGTAAGGAGAGTGTCTGCCTCATGTTGGGAAACACAACCACCAAAACATCTCAGGGGCTGATGTATTGGCATCTTCTCAGTTCACTTCCTGTATTTGACATGTTAAAGGTTGTTCAGATATCGATACCTTATGAAACATGTTCACTCACCCTGACTCGTATGACGTTGATCTCCACAGCCATTAGTAGTCCATACAGGATCACTAACAGGGCTGTGATACAGAACCTCAGGTGCTGTGGTCCCACGTTGAACTCTGCGTACTTCCAAAGCTTAATGGACTTTGTGATGAACGCCAACACCCAGTAAATGAAAAGAACTACAAGGAGAAAAAAAAAAAGAAGTTATAAAATGTAATAATGTGTTTGTTTAACACGTAAACAAGGGCTGTTATTCCTTCGTCCCTCTGGTGTCTTCCCTGGTGAGGTGAGGGCCGTTCTCTCGGCACTTTCACTTCTTCTTTGAGTGTCATTGTTTCAACTATAAATTTAAAGGGAACTCCAGGAAATAAGGTCACAATCTCCCCTCCAGGAGTTAAAGCGCTAAATAATAATCAGGCCTTTTTGCTGAACATTATGATGTCACAGTGAACCTTGATGACCTTTGAACTTGAATATAAAATGTCATTCCTTCATTTTATCCATTGTTTCACAATTAGTGAAGGACCTTTGACCTTTGATATTCCAAGTGACCGTAAACAAATTCCCTCGAGGTGGTCTTGAGAGGTCACATTCAAAACCATGTTATGTAAGGTCATCGTGACATTGACCTTTGACCCTTGACCACCAAAATCTAAACAGTTCATCCTGGAGTCGAAATATATGTTTGTGCCAAACGGCCGGACAACATTATGGCTCCGGTCCTGAATGTGTGGAGGCATAAATGAGCTGGAGCCTTGACCTTTGAGACTTCTGTCATAACGCCACTCAGACTGCCATCAATCAAGGTGCATTGTGGGAAATTTTGGTGACAAGTTAACAAAGAAAAAAAAAAGGACACGAGGAATGAAAAACACTGTATCGGGTTCAATTACAAACTCTCCACCAGTGTTATGGGAGAGCAAAGTTAAATAGATTTAGTGGTTCTGAGGGTGAACCAGCCCAGTGCCCTCAGCGTTGAGACTCACCAAGAAGCAGTTTGGGAAAGTTGGATGTTTCTATGTTGTGGTAATAAACCACTGATGTTGTTGCTGCTACGAAGCCCATAAAAGCTGGCATGTAGAGATGGAGGTGATTTGTTCCCATCATCCTAAAAAAAAATAAAAAAATAAATAAATAAATCAAGCAGCATATTTCCATCATGAAAAGAGTAGGAATATTTTTTTGTGTGTTTGACACAAGGTCCGCCTGAGCTCTCACTTGTTGGACACGATGCCCTCTGCAAACTCGCAGACGTGGACGAAAAGCAGCGAGAAGGTGAGGATCCACCTCAGGTTGTGGCCGGGGAAATGAAGCCATGTGTTGTGATGGATCTGGACCTTCGAGCTTTGACTGCCCCAACCTGACGGACAGAAACAGACACCGAGAGAAGAAGAAAGTCATGATGGATCTGAACGCCGCGTTGTTTAAAGATCCAACCTGTATGGAGCTGAGAAGGAAGAACAAGAAGTCAGTCACTGGATTGTGAACTAGATTATGAGCAATGAGATTTTTATGTTTTGGGTTTGGTGAAGCAAAACAAAGACAAAGTGATATGACGTAACATAAAATAACGTAATACAACATTACATAATATACCAATAGAACAAAACTAAACTTTAACTTTTAAGCAGAAATGTATTTATTATTTATTATTATAGAATTTATTCTGCATCTTTGTTTAAAATTGAGGTAAATGATTGATTGATTATCAAAATGTTTGCTAAATCATTTTGAGTTCATTGACTGATCTTTGCAGCTATAAATAAAAAAAATAATCTAATTCTTGATGTTTCAGCAGATCTGTCTCAACACTGAAACACTTCATGAAAATAGATGTGTCAATTGAATCTAACTCTAGTTTATTGGGTTTTTATTTTATTACATAGGATTTATTTTGTGCTGACAGTGATGATATAGTTTCTTTTTAGGTTTATTTCTACTCTTAACTAAATGGACTGTGGCCATTTGGAGGCTCCAGGGACTGAGACCGTAAAAAAACCAGAACCAGGAAGCATCAATTAGTGAGTCCTCAGGGAGCAGGCCGAGGGCTTCTGGTCAGAAATATTCCCATAAACTACTGCACACACACACAATACACAACAGATAACAAACTATGCACTCAGCAAAAGACATTTTCTGCAATATAATACAGAAACAACGGAGCAGGAAGGAAGGATTTTCTGACTATTAAAGAACTAAATAAATAAAATAAAATAAAGAATAACCTCACCACTCACTACGACAGTATCACCACGGGTTTTTACATTCGCTGTGTTTGCTGGAGTTTAGTTTACTGTTTGTTTTAGTGTTAAAAAGTCCAGTCACCACTGGATCATTGAACCGCTGCAGTAATCCCATCTTAACTGCTCCTCAAAGCTGCTTAATGTTCACACTGGGGACGAGGAAGTGGCTTAAAGTACGAATGTGTGCGTGGATGTGTGTGTGGTGGGGAGAACAGTGTGTCACTAACATATCGGCTGTGGCTGCCAGGACTAATTCATGTTTTTTTTAAGATAACCTCATTCAAAACTCGACATTTGTAACTAGACTAATAACTAAAACCAGCCTTTCTCGACGGTGTCATATGACGGTAGCTTTGATCCGAAGACGTTTATGCTGACATTGGATTTTATAATGATTCATCTGTCAATATGATGAAGTCTCTTATTTTGACAGCCATTTAACATTAGCTATAAGGACACTACCATATTTTTAATTTATCCATAAATCATTAAACTATGTATTTAAATTGGGATTTTAGCCACTCCATTCATCCATCTATTCAAAACCTCTTATCCTACACATGGTCACATGGGGCTGCAGTTCATCCCAGCATGCATTGAGGCTGGTTCACCCTGGTCACAGTGTCAGTAAAAAAAAAAAAAAGCACGTTCACTACTCCTGAGTATCCAATAATCACTTGCACTCAACTTGCACTGCAGTACATATGAAACGATCAAAACAAAGATCAAACTGTATGTGTGACGGAGCCGCAGTAAACCTCACTGGATTAGTTCAGTCCTGACAGCTGCACCGACTTCTGAGACTCTCCAGCAGGAAAGGTGAAGCTCTAAGAGGCTTAAGCAGGAAACACTTACACATCTGTCAGAATACACATAACACAGGCTGAACCACTTGTGACTCTTTCGTGGACTTAATCTAGATTATTCTGTTCCGAAACACACAGCACCTCATATTCCTCCCTTCAAAACTGTCGAGTTGTCAGCAGAAGAAATATCGATTTATTTTTAAACAAGCGGCCAATGCGCAGAGACTTTGGACAAAATACGTCATCAGTATGTGTCCAGTCAAAGTGCGGACACTGAGCTGAAAGCAGCTGATCCTGGGGTTATCCCTTGTATGGCGTTCGGGTCAATTTGACCCGAGGGATACCAGAGGGTCCAAAAAGTGAAGACAACACAAGGGTTAAATACTTATTTCAGCTTTTTTAAAAAGTTAGTTTCAGGTTTAAGTTAACATAACAACGTGTTTTTCACTATTTATTGTCATTTTATAGATAATTATTTAAACAATAATTGGCAGATTATTGGATAGTGAAAACAGTTGTTAGCTGATGCCCGAATGTTAATGCTGCCTTCATGTCACACGGGAAAATGGGATAATACAGTTCACTTGATGGGTCAGGAGAAGAACCAGTGTCGTATCTGAACTCATCACAGTGCTTCAAAAATCCATTGTCAGATAATTGATGCATTAATTAATTCAAAGTTGTATCTTAGACATGTTTATTTTTATTTCTTGTAATATCAAATAGAATTCAATGACTTGAAGGGTTTCACTTTCACCACTAAACCTAACACAAAGCCATTATTGAAGGTTCAACATATCCTATTAAGGGTCATTGTTTGTTCACAGCACTAGTGATGCCGACGTTGAGGAAATAGAGGTTTAGTTAGAATCACCTACCGATGAAGAGGATTGGGAAGGTGATGAAGAGCAGGAAGACGTGGGGGACCAGGTTGAGAGCGTCCACGAAGCAGCCGTTGTTCAGCACGCCCTTATCCACGCTGTAGGCATTGATACCGGCCTCGCTGCCGCAAAACGACAAGGCCATGCCACCACACAACTGCTCCACACAAGCCTCGAGTCAGTCTGTGAAAAAGACGCCAAAATAAGTGTCTCAAGTGTATCATCTAATGTTTTAGGACTTGGCCGTCCGGGTCGCTCACGGCGCTTTGGCTTGACCTTTGGAGAATGGATCCGACACGTTTGTGGTATGTCACACATTCAAGCGCACACACACACAGACAGTGTGTGAAGCATGAGAGCTATTTCAGGATCACTGCACAGCGACATATCCACAACCTTATGGTGCTTTGCTGTCATATGAATTGTGAATGAAGTGTTTTTAAACGTTGTCATGAAACTACTGAGTTAACAAGCTGATAAAATGTGTCTTAAATGTCCTAATTTACCACGTTTTACTTTATTAACTTGACCAATTTGTCTATTGATCGACCTAGAAATGGAGGGACCTGCGTGTGTCTGTGCTCTGTTTCTCATCAACCACTCATCCGACCGACTTTAAACTTGATGTGTCGAGTGTGATTTTTTTTTTTTTTTTTTTTGGACGAGCGGTTGTCGAGAAATTCTAAATAAAATCAGAAAAGCATTTCCTCTGCGGCGGTAACCACGGCGACCGAGATGCGACCAGAACCTTGGATGGCTGAACGTTCAGTGACATCAGCAGGTTTTTCTGCACAGCAGCGACTGTTGTTTCATTTCAGGCTGTTCTACAAGTGAGAAAGAAAGACTTGTTGAACACGAGAAAAATGGCTTTCAGACACATTGCTGAGGAGATAGGGGAGCAAAAGATGTCAGAGGATCAAGGCACCCAGGAAGAGGTACTGATGGCCCAACTCCGTAAAGCCTTGGAACATATTTCCTGTCAGGATGAGGAGTACTGCGATCTCTCTGCCCAGCTGGAGGCAGAGACTAAGATGAAGGAGTCTCTGTCAAAGCTGGTAGACGATCTCACCACCGAGCTCCTGAAAGAACAAACCTGCAGACTGAGGCTCAGCGAACACATGCTCCAACAAAAGGAAATCCATCAGCAGCAGCTCAAAGAAGTGAAACAGTCCCACGCTGAAAAGGTGAAAGAAGATCAGGAGCTGATCCAGGGGCTGATGACTGAGAGGGATGCCCTGCATCAGGAACTGGGGGGCATAAGAGCAAAACTGGAGGAACTGACCTTGACAAACCTTAAGCTCATCACCAAACTCAAGGCTGAGGAAAGAGTCTGTCAGGACCTCCAGACAGAAAATGCCCAGCTGAAGGAGCAGGAGGAAGAGAGGATGCTCGCAGTTTCACAGACAGGGCCTAAAGTCTCTCACCAGAAACTCCCAGAGAACAAAAAGAGATGCTCGCTCTGGAAAAGAATCCGCCGCTTCTTTGGTTTGAGGAGCGGGAACAGGAGGAGGCAGGAGAAGGAGCCCACAACCAACTGAGACTCCAACATCAGCAGCTTCCACCATGACAACTTAACTGCCATCAACCAGCTTTAAGAAAGTCAATAAACACATTTCAAAATAACAGTTCCTTCCTGTTCAAAAATGTTTGTTATTATTTAAATATTTCCTTGAGCATACAGGGACAGTAGGATTTTATCACTTTTTATGAGTTCACTGCAAGAGTGAGTCCAAAACCTGGAACTTAGTTAGCATATTAGAAGTTTTTGGTTTTTGATTCGATGGTTGAAATGAGGTCTGGAGTTAACACAAACAGTGAGGATTATCCCATTGAACAAAATGTGTCAGCATCATAATCTTTTATGGGTCACAGAGCCGATCAAAGCCTGTAGAAATACTCCATTGGGAACCACAGCGACGCTAACAGGGTTAGCCAACAAAAATAAATCATGGCTGCGGGACTTTATACAGTGAAGTAAGAGTTTATCACTTTTTTTCCCCGGGCTAACATGAGGGCTTTATTCCAAACCAAAAACAAAGATGGCGACCGGAAGAGCTAAATCTGGCCGCCATCTTTACTCAGGTTAAGTTCTGTACCTTGTATTTAGAAAAAAGAAAAAGAAAAAAAATAGTAGAGAAATAACTAATTTAACACAGACAGACGAACAAATTTATTTATGTTTCTATTTAAATTCGTTTAGTTGATAGTTCTTCTCCAACATGAAAACTTCACACGACTTTAACTGCCTCATTTCACAGTGATTTTAATGTAACTTCAATGTGGAAGCTGTGAAAAACAAACATGGCGGAACCGTTAGTCTGGACAGTCTGGACGTGGTGTGAAAATGTTCAAATGTAGGTGAATTAACCTTCTTTTACTTAAAAACAACACCTGCATTAGACTCCCAACTCCATAAACCACACCAAGCCTTTTTTTAAGAAAAAAAAACAGACTAAAGTTAATTTACACACCAGCGGAGTTGAACGGAGTCGTTGAGTTAAGATTAAGTTAAATGAGAAACATGAGCTAATATTAAAACACCAGAGTCTCTTACCTCCAAGAAAAGTAATAATCCTCAGTGACACCGTTTCATTCCTGGTGCCTGGGTTTTTAAAAAAGAATAATAATAATAATAATAATAATATGAAAACAGACAGTGGGAAGGAAAAAGAGGGAAAGAAACGATTTATAGACTTGGAGAGAAAAAAGTTGATTATTTTTAGCCCCGTAAGAGCATCAGCTGCTCCGCATACTGCTGCTGTCTCCGTCAGCGGCGTCAAGCTGCGCGCAGGACGACGTAAGGCTTCCGGCGGGGGGCTCCAAAATAAAAGCCCCAATTTAAAAAAAAAAAAAATTTCAAAACGTTTGAAAAGAAACTGAATCCAGCTTCTTAATTTTACTGAAAGATTAGGAATTCTAGAGAATTACACGTATTTTATTACACATATTATACATAATCAAAACTAGATGTCGTCCATGAAAAGACACTAATACGTCTCCAAGCTGGTTTAAAATCATTCAAACACTAATTACATTAACAATGAATCCACTATGAAGCAAAAAGTGAGATCGGTCTGTTTTAAGTCTAATTATAAGATAATTATCTGCCTATATTGTATGATGATGAAGGTGTAATATCAATTGAAATGTTAAGGGTAAAAAAAAACAAAACAAATCTCATTAAACCGTTTTTTAGCTAACATTAATTTGTCAGTCGCTAATTTACTAATCAAAGCTTTGTCGTGATGCACATCCTGGATAAGTTCATGCATTATTTCATGTCCTTAATTTACATTTCAGCTGTTTATTAAATGATGCTTAAAATAATATTAGGTTAACTTTCATCTTCCTACATTCAATTATTCAATTACTCTTTATTACCTTTTTTATTTCTGAGCTTTGCTTCTACTATATGTCCATCAGTTTCTCCAGGGAAGTTTCTTTTTCTCTGATAAGCAAGAAACTTTTTATTTTGAAGGTATGAACTTTATAAAATCCGGTATAAGTTCACGTCACGTCAGCAAACTTGACCGAACTTTACCCTCCTATCAGATTTCCAAACTTGAACCGGTTGAGGGTGAGAGGGGGGTTTTATTATGGGCTGCCTCTTCAACAGCCAACTGACATGTCACTTACAGTCAGTTTATTTATCTGGTCACAGCTTTGGCGTCAACAATAATAATATAAAAATAATATATTTCAGCCTCCGCAGCACATCAAAACCTTCATGTCACTAAATATGTTTTTATGCATTTGTACTGGGGTTAAAAGAACAGAAATCATTTTCCTCTTTTAGCATTAAGATGATGATCATGAAGTCATTTTGGTTTGATTTTTAGGGAGTCTGATCTGGACTCGGTGCATGCTCAGCAGCTCGGGTTTGAAATCATCCATAATCTATAGTCTCGATCGGGGAGGATGAGGATGCGGGATTCACTGGTGAAACCGCTTTACTTGGCATTAAAACGGGTCAGTGAGGAGACGCTGATACGGTGAGCAGAGCCCACTGAGGCCAACAATCCTCTGCTGTCCACCGCATTTATGTAAGATGCACAATTCAGAACAAGATGCAATTCCTGCTATGTGCCACCATTAAAAACATCTAAAGGGAAAACACGAGTAATAAAATACCAGGCCGGTGCCTTTCATGTATAGCGCAGCATGCTATGATTTATTTATTTTGTCATTTGAGGTAAACAAAACTCCATTTAGAAATGAATTAAAAATCAAGGTTTTTACGCATATAAGCAAAAAATCAAAATCAATAAAACGAGACAAATGAGTTTCCTAAGTCAGGCCGACCCACTCTTAGATTCGGCAGGGATAAAAACAACGTAGAAAGATATATCTTCATAAAACTTACAACGTTTTGAACTGTCCCGCCATTGATTCCTTCAGCCCCCCTCTACAAAAACCACGCTAATGCATCGGGAGTCCCAAGGGAGCCCGGCGCGAATCAAGCTTTTAGTTCGCCTTAATGTACGACACTGGTGGATTATATTAATGCCGAAATGAAGATGTTTCTTCACATGACAAAAACAGCATATTGAGACACGTTTTGAACCAATGTCTTTGAGCCTAAGAGCCCAGAATGCTCCAAATTTTAAGATTGTTCAATGAAGTCTGGTGTGTACTGCACGTCTTTCACATTAAGGGCACCTACGCTGTCTCTCTGGACGAGGACGGTCGTGTTACACCAGGCTGAGGATGCTGTCGCCTGGCTGTGAATGACACACGGATAAAATGGGAAAGCCTTCCCCTGCACTTACCCGGGCTCTGACGCAGGTTTGCGGGCTCGTGCTTGGGTCAAAGCGCCTCTTCCCGGATCTTAATTCCCGTGTGCGTCTTACAATATTGCGGTCAATACTGAAGGCACGAGGACAGGAAATGCTTTTCACATTAACTGTGGTGTCCTCTCAGATACGGTATTATGGCGCTCGAGCTGCGCGCACGCGCGCACGTGCACACACATACACACACACGCACATTCCTGCTGAAATTTCACTTAATATATAATAAACAATTAAACGTGAGTAAATGTGTGACAAAAACTCTTTTCCTCAACATTTGTCCATTTGGTTTTCATCATTTTATACACGTGCTCATTTTACTTTGATTTACCTTTGTTTCTGCAGCATTGGATCTTTTATTATCCCCGAGAAATATATCAGTTCACAGCAAAGCACAGGAGTGGATGAAAGTAAAGTCGTGACTTATTTTCACTTATTTTTATTATCCTGCAGGTTTGAATATTGTTCAATTTGTCCCTTTGCTCATACTTACCATTGTTTGCCGCTTTAATACAACACAGTAGCGTTTATGTGGCCTGGCATTTCCTGGTTTTTATAGTAATGGTGAGGTCATTGTGACATCACTGGGCCAAACCAAGAGGAGGGGTTTATTTTCATTAAAATAATTTATTTTATGGATTTTTTACACTTCCACAGCAACGTGTGTGGGTTATTGACCTTGTGAAAAGCTGATTAAAGATGGAAAAATGCTAAGAACTGAGTCTAAGACTGTTGTCTGACTTCTCTGTGTTAATGTTGCTGTGTAGGACAACCTGCTGTGTCGTGGTTCTGGTTGAAGCCAAATATTTGTGAATTGAACTGTCTATATAAGCGGTTCAGTTTTCCCCCACCAGAGAGAAGAGGTGAGGCAGTGCTGATGAAAACAGGTGTTTGATCAGTCTTAAGTTAATTTTCTAAGTTGTTTCTCAGTTATTTTTAAGTAAAGCTTCACTGCAACCTAACATACAATTAGAAAACACCCTCAAATGTCAGAATAAGATTGAGGAAACTTATAGGTCCTGTGTTAAGATCAATAAGAGACGCTGCCGTTATATAGTAATTTATTTAACTTGTGTTTGTGCTAGGAGGGTAAAGGTCTCATATTCTAACTTCTCCAGTGTTTTATTTTTAACTATTACATACATACATAAGTTATATATTTGTGGTTTTAAGAACCAATACTATATATATATATATACAAGAACTATAAGTGGGAGTTTACACCATGATTCTAGTATTTGCAGGTCAGATTTCAGGTAAAGACCAATTCCGGTAAAGGTTAGATGGTGGGTCCAGGTGGGCGGGGCTTATGGGGCGTGGCTGAGGGCATTGACTGCTTCGTTGTGATGTCACAAAGTTTCAGAAGTCCTGACAACCTGTTTTAAGGCTCAGTTTCTGAATACAGGCTGTGAGCATTTCTCTGTGGACTGAGATCTTTGACACTTTAATACAATTAAAGTGTCGACCCTAGACTTGCTTTACAATCAAAGGAGACATAGAGATCTGCCTTTAGACTGTATGGTCATTTAATAAATCACATTTTGAATAAAGTACTTGACATTTAAAATAAACTACTCTATAATGGCAGCTGAAGGTTTGGGAACCTGTGTGGCCAAATGGACAAATAAACTTACACTTACAGCAATGTGTCACCACATCAGACCTCCGTGGCTGATTCATCATCTGTGTGAGGAGATTCCCATCAACCAGTGTTTCCCAAGAAACTGTAAAGGGAAGAACCTGACCTTTGATCCCTACATGCACACACGAAGTGGCATACCCCATAGCCCTTTATCTCCCCCGGGGTCTGACAAACACTCCCACACACCCTCTCTGCTGGTGCCTTTACATGCACTGACACCCGCTCACATACAGTAGGAAAAAAAAAATCAGACAGCTGTTCAACTTTCACCTCTGACCTTTATGTCACCAGAGGAGGAAGTGGCAGTTGTGACCCATGATCACAGGAAGACCCACAGTGACACCCGGGGAGATGGAGATTAAATCATCTCTACAAATAGATAAAATAAAGATTAAACAATGACACGAATAAACATGATTAAATGTATAAACATTAAATATATGTTAAAATCTGATCAATATAATCAGCACTTTCACGTGTGTGGCTTTTCTTAATGCTGTGTTTATATTTGCTGCATCCATGTGTTTGTTTGTATGTTTGAGCTGCTGATGTGCTCATGCTCCACAGCGTGAGAAAGCTTCCTCCTGAGGGAAGTGTTTGACCAACACGCGGCCCCAGAACAGGAAGTGGGGACCGTTCCCCCCTTCAGAACACACTCCCATTTGCGCTTGCACCCTTGTGAGGACCTCCAATGATATAACGCCTCCTCTGGCCTCTAACTCTAACCTTTAAGCGACGCACATCATTAACCCTTCGCTCAACATGAACTTTAACTTAATTTTAAGCCAAATCCCCAAATGAAGTCTCAACCCTCAAAAAGCCCTTTGAACACGTCACAACAATCTAAACTGTTTTTACTTTACAAAAACATCCTCACTTTTCAAAAATGTGCTTAGTTTTAAAAAATTATGAGTTTTAATGTTGATGTATTCTAATTTGTTTGCTTAATGTAATTATTAATAATTGTTATCCCAATTATCCAAAACTACAAAGTTAACTTTCCTTGAAAAACTTAACTTTTCTCTACAACCATCTCTCTAAAAATGTTCTTGTTTTCCAAAATGTTGCGACAAGAAAAGTGTGTCTAAGATTTATTCTTTTATTTCTTTGAGCCAAAGAACCAGTTCATTTCGTTGTGTTTGTACTCTGACTTTTTCAAACTATTACAAACTCTGTAAGGGGGAAATGTTTTTGTAGAATAGGTCAAAGCTAAATCAAACTATAAGATAAACTGTGGTGACGTTGAAGTCATGTGACCGTGTTTCAGACCAATCAACAGACCAACCTGTAGAAAGATGGACATGAACATCTCTACAGCTGAGCTGCTACATGGTTAAATTATCCTTGTCTTCATTAATGTTTAGATTTTCCATGTAAACCCTCCCTTTCCCTTTCTCCTCTGTTTACTTTCTTAAATTGTCGAAATCTCCTTATTTTCCTAAAACACATACCCCATCCACAGACACTAAAAGGATAACTGGTATAGTAAATAAATGAAAGATAGTTTTCCAGAAATGTCCTCATTATCCATGAATGTCCTCATTTTTCAAAATACCCCAAACTTGTCAAAAAATTTCCCGACTTTACAAAAATGCCCTCAATTGGCCAGAAACATCTCCCCTTTCCAAAAATGTCTTCATTTATCATAAATGTTCTCACTTTGCCAAAATCCCTCAAAAACGTCCTCACCATAGGTCTGAGGGGAATTGGTCCTCACATAGATACAAGAGCATGCTCACACACACACACACACACACACACACACACACACACACACACACACACACACACACACACTCACACATTAGCTATGAATCTGTGCTGCCACCTTTTGGGGACTTTCTGACACTGACTTTAAACTGTTGCTGACCTGCTCCTGCAGCGTCAAAGCAATAAATCAAACCCTGAAAAAAAAAAAAAACATTAATAAACTCAGAAGCTGCTGAGTAAAATTCAGTCATGAGGCTTTGAAGTTTTCATCACATCCTCCACCAGCCGGGAGATGACAGAGCATCCTTCTCTTTGACACTTGAAGGTTATCAGACAGACAGCACAGATAGCAGGCGGCGGGAAAACGTTGATTACACAGTCAGAACTTTTTTTTTTTTTTTTTTTTTTTCAGATTGTTCTGCTAGGTGAAGCCTGTTATTCGGCAGCAGCCAGCCGTTAAAAGTCCGTAATGAAAGGATGCCAATCTGAGCTCGACGGGATTCCTGCAGATTAAAGGAAAATTAGTTCCATTTTTAATCATTTCCACAAACAGATGTGACAGAATTTGGGTTTGATGAGAGAGGAGGGGGGGAAAGAAAACAAAGAGTGTGACAGCTGCAGTGCTGTTGGGAGTCAGAGCCCAGAAACTTCCTGTCAATTCAAACTGTAGATATCAGTGATGTAGTGAAGGTTGAACCACAATTTACCCACCTGCTCACCTGTGGAGTCACTTTTTTATCACGTAAATTCATTGAACACATCACGGTGAGATGAAGAGAATTTAACAAACAAATATATGCTTTTCTATGATAACGATTTCTCTTGTCTCACCGGCGCTAAACAGGATTACACACCTAAATGCATCTAGTCACACATCTAATGTGCGAAGCTCAAAGCTAATTTAGGGTGTCAGAATCTATTTGCATCAAAATCACAATTGTTTTCCCAGTCTGGTGCTCACATCACAAACCATGCAGCAAATTTAGCTTCATTTTCAAATCCTTCCCATCGTCTATTTCTTTTTCTTTCTCTTTATTCTTTCTTCGTTCTTTGTATGTGAGCACCAGAAATACGAGTAAAGGAAAGTTGAGGCCCCTGTTGGTGGTTTCTGGCAGTAAAGTGAAAATAATGAATTGAGCACCTTTGTGTCCAAAGACTTTTGGCCATACTGTGCACCAACATTGCCAGGAGCCTCTATGGGACCTGAAATGACTCGGCCTGTGCTCTGTGATATGGAAAAGCTCCTTGTTTGGGATTGAAGTCCGAGTCCAGGCTTGTGTAGGTCCAGAGACAGGTGGGAGTTGAGACACACAGGCTGCATTAACGCATCAGAGATGTCTTTTCATTATATCTTCACATATGAGATTGTTTACATTTAAAACTTAAAGATGAAATATAAAAAAAAAACAAAAAACTGTAGTTCAGGGTTAGTTGTACATTATTTTATAGGACAGATTTTCCATGTGTAGTTTCTATTTGTGTTGCCTGTTCAGGTGAATTACCCTTTGGCCACTAGGGGGCGACCTTGTCTTGTATTTGTTGTGTGGAGAAGAGCAGATTTCCCATTGATGGTGTCACTGACTGAAATATATTATTGAGTTCACTGCAATATCCTTTAATTTATTATAATTATTTATGATATTTTTATCATTCTATTATATTTTGTAATTATTTTCAAACTGTCTGTGTTTCACCCTTTTATTGTTTTTTACTGTGTGTGTGTGTGTGTGTGTGTGTGTGTGTGTGTGTGTGTGTGTGTGTGTGTGTGTGTGTGTGTGTGTCCATTCGCATGTATATTGTTTGTCTTCCCTCCGTAAATCCACCTTATTTCTGGTTAATAATTTTTAATTATAATAATTAGCAGTTTTGTTGTTGCAATAATGATATTTCCTCTGTTAAAACATCATGGACACAAACGCTGTTGTGTTTTCCTCCTTCTGAAAAAGCCCTTGGAAAAACTTCCTTTTGATTTATAGCTTCATCCTTTATCCTGCACGACTCAGAGGACAGGTCACAGGTGCCAGCAACATCCACATGAACTGTATAATCATATGTGAAGTTATTTATTTCTGTGGCTAACACTGCTGAGCTCCTCACTTCTCAGCTTTCAGGAAAACTTGGGCAAAAATCCAAACAGGACGTTGTACGTTGACGCTGGTACATGATGTTCAGGTCAGGCTTCATCAAGGACGGAGTGGGCGTAGGGAAGAGCTTTGTACTCATATCCAGACTTAAGTAAGTTAGAGCCAGAAAAAGAAGAAAAATAAAAGGCTCAGTCTGACGATATAAATAACTCTAAGAGAGTAAAATACAAGTTCATTGTCTTCCACAGACTTTTACAGAACATCAGAGGCAGCAACATGTAAGATAACAAAACTATTACTCATAGAAATTATGATGTGCTGTTCAGTGATAATATCAATAATAAAAAAAAATATTTATAATTCCAGTTGCATTAGAAATGAAAGAACCTTTGGAAACATTCATTTTTGCCAGAGGGCATCTTAAAACCTCCCAGGAGGACAGCAATTCAAACTAACAAAATATTCACTGTATGGGAGACCAAAGGTGTCACAGAAATGATGTTAATGAAGAATTTTATCAATTAAATTTTCATTAATTTTTACAATTAATTTCTTTATATTTTCATTATTTGATATTTTAAGGGACAATAAAAAGGGATTTACAAATTAAATATAAATCTGTCAACGATTTATTCAAATTAAAAGTGGTTTTACAAAAACAACTTTAAATAGTTAAGTGCACTATTTACAGCTACATTAATGAATTCATAAATAAATAATGGAATTTTTAATTAAGAATACAAACGAAGAATGCACATTTTATTTAGGCTTTTTGTTTTCCCATTAGCGTTTCCATTTCCCCACTGTTTTTCCTTTTCCTATTGTTGTCGATTCAGCTTCTCCTTCCTTTCCATGACTCTTTGGGCTTCGTGCTGGTGAGTGAGACAGAATTATCCTTTGAACGCCTGGAAGAAGTTTCATGATTCATCAAATAGTTGCCGAAATATTTCAGTTGACGAGCCAACGTTAACATCCCATGAGCCACTGGTCGTAGAAAGAAATTCATCTGTATTGAAGTCTATGGGAAAATGTCCTTACTTCTCACTTGATTTATTAGCTCCAAACATGGTTTCTTATGGTTGAAAATAAACAACATGGCTGACGGACAAACTGGAGGCTTCAGAACAACAGCTCACAAACCAATGAGTGACACTTGGTTTGGACCAGAGATACTTCTATGCTCAACGTTCCCACTCCTTTATGGAGTCAAAAATGAACTGGAGTGTATAATATAATATATATAATATACATTCCAGAGACACTAAATATGGATCACAGTATTTAATTGTTATTACCTAAGACATAATTAGTGCCACCGTTCGTTATGGGAGCAAATATCACCTGTTGCAGGTCCCAAGGCCTCTGTTCATTCTGTACCATGAAATAACTGTAATAGAGAACTTAAATCTACTTTATTTCTCTTCGTGCACTTGATCGTGAAATCTTGTGTGACTCTGCTCTGAGTGATACTTGGGTTGTAAAAAAACAACCCAAAGGATTTTGTCCACACTTACATGCATTATTAAAGCTTCTCTCTAGTCCCTCATTTGTGGTAATATATGGAGGTAACCTTGATTCTGAATTGGCTGCAATTTTTCCAAGAACCCACAGACACTGTTCTTATTAATACCAAGGAGACTTTGCCGGCTCAACAGTCTCCAGTTTGAAAATGCTTTTCATGGAGGGAACCATCCTTCATTGTGGCTTGTGTAGTTTCCCGAGTTGGTGCCATTGAAATGCGGAAAGTTGAACGGGGAATTTACTGAGTCAGATGACATTCTTCACCTGTGACTGTTTGTCTGAACTTACGCTGGACGCTGGGAGGTCTTTGCACAAGCTTTTAGCTTCCGCTTGCTCCTGCACGAACTCTTATTTACTCTGACTTCTTGAGTATGTGTAGGGAAAAGTGCATTTGTACATATGAGTGTCTTTGTGAATACATCATAACATTTTCATATAGTATATGCACTGGATACATTATAATGTGCAGAAAATATATATAAAATATTATATTTCTTCCAGGGCTTTCAGCTGAATCTTGTGGCCTTCATCAGCAGATGAAGTTTGTTCATTTGTCTTGAAGATTGTTCAGATGTTGCTCAGTTTCCATGACAACTTCATCCAGTTATAAAGGATGCCGCTAAACTTTAATAAAGGACTCCATACATTTATTTAGAAATATGATTTGATCCTATTTGTGTGACTTTTGTACATTACACCATTATTTAATAAGATTTGTGATGGATGTTTTCTTGTATTTGACATATAAAAAGACAAATTTAAAGGTCCATACAGTCTAAAGGTAGATGTTAAAGGTCCATACAGTCTAAAGGTAGATGTTAAAGGTCCATACAGTCTAAAGGTAGACCTCCATGTGGTCTTTGATTATAAAGCAGGTTTAGGTTCTGTAATAATACAGTGACAGTATCAGCCTGTATTATAGAGTATATGTGTAGAATGCGCCTTAAAACCAGCTGTCAGGACTTCTGGAACTTTGTGATGTCACAACAAAGCAGTTACTGCCCACCAAGCCCCACCCACCTGAACCACCATCCAACCTTTAGAGGATAGTGTTTTACCTGAAATGTGCTATATATTTATTGAATCACCACAAAACCCACAAAATTCTTATAGATATCAACACTTCTGGTTCCTTATGGTTCCTTCAAAACCACAAATTTATCTTCTTATGGATATCAACACTTCAGATAAAAGGTAAAATATGGGTCCTTTAAGATATGGGACATTTAAGATTCCCTTAAGACATTCACAGCATTGCTGCACACACACTGGTAAAAATTCGAGAGAGCTGTAGTGTCTCCTATTGATCTTAATCAATCTGTGGGTCATGGAGAGAAAGCAAACAACCTCTCTGTCAAAAAGCTATTTTTAAACCACTGAGAACATACAACACTGGAGAGATGTGTCCATTGGTCCAGAGCCTCTTTTTACGTTTAGACTTTCAGTTAGGTTCAGGATGTGGATGTTGAAGGAATTTTGATACGAGGACACCGGGTCATTTTTGAGCATCACAGACAGATGGAAGACAGCTGATATAAGACAGCATCCTGACAGCGAAATCAATACAACAGTTTGAGGATTATTTAGCAGGTGATGTGCAGAGTCATTGAAAGTTGTGTTGGTTACAGTCAAGTTTCCACCCACCATCTTTTTTTTAAACCAGGGTTAGAACTATTTTTGGAGGAGAAGGCGGAGCTGTGGGTTAGAGTTAGTGGATCTGACACCCACTAATTCATACCATGGTCTATTTTCCTCTAAATGGGACCATCATTTAAAAAATGAACATCATGTTGTATTGAAGACTTGAAACTAGAGACTGAGACCATAAACTCATTAGGAAAACGTTTACTGAGCTAATAAATCAAGGAGAAGTAGGGACATTTTCCCATAGACTTCAATACAATCATCCAGCGTCGTCACCTGATGGTCATTAGATAGGATGCAGGTTACAGTCCAGAGTCTGATGTTTGGAGGTAACAAGGTAAAATGTTGACAAATGAGGATAAAATGAATGAGCCACAACAGACAGTTTTTAGTTTTTTAGTTTTTTTTACACTGACTGTCAGTCTCTTGCATTAAAAATGTGCACATTTAAAAAATACTTTCAGCTCAAAACCCCAGCAGTCAGCAGCTTCAGTCCACCCACATCAATTTCAGGCTCAGCCCTGTGTCGACTCTCGAAGTCCTTTATTAAATAAATTGCCCATTATTTTAATGCTTGAGTCAAATCTCGCTCTTTGCTGGATCAAAAGACACAGCATGGCCTTTATCAGCATAAATTATTCAGCGCATCCCCTGACAGGTGGAGCGGAGGGACAACAAAATACGTACATACCTGTCATCCATCTTGTTAAATATGAACAAATCGGCATTTGTTTACGAGCGGTACGAGGACCTTGGGCCAGACTTGTGGGGATGTGTTGCGTCCTCCGGCAGAATACTAAACCAGGATTTTGGGGAGTGTGAACGTGGACACACAGGTGGTGGATTAGCATGGAAACAACGCTCCAACTGCATCCAGCGAAAAAACAATCCCTGCAGAGCAAAGCACAGGCATGAAGGGAGGAATATCAGCAGCAAGATGCACTGTACATACAGTACATGTTCTACCAAAGGCTATGTACAGGTCATAGTGCACACACACACACACACACACACAGTGTTTCTGGCAGTAATCAGAGTGCAGTGTGTTTTTCTCAGCGGTGTAATTCATCAAAGTGACGGCTGCCAATGAGTCTCAGTCAGCCCGACAGCCACAGCTAATCAATCATCAATCTACCTGCGCTTTGTCTCACTGCCTTCTGCAGTCGCCATGTTTTCAGGACGCACGCACACACACACACACACACACGTGGGCGCAAACACTCTCCTCGCGTGACCGGGTCTCGTAGCTCCTCTCAACGTCTAGGTCAATGTGTAGAGCAAGGCACTAACACGGCCCAGGTTAGTGGTTCAATTCCCTGATCAGGCCGCCTTCAGCGAGGAAGTAATCGCAAAGACAACACAGCGGTTTGACATACGGGGAGGCGTAAAGTATAGCATGTTGGGAAATACATGTACGCCACATTGAGACTGAAACCAGAGGGAAAAAATGTGTGGACGCACAAAACCAGAAACATGCCGACACATTATTTTAATCACAGTTATAGAGGCACAATTCCCTCATTGAGAAATTGGGCGCACGTTCAGAAACCTCCACTTTCCACTCCCATAATTAGCCATAAATGGATGAGGGAACTCCCTTAATCCATCATTTTGCAGACAAAATCACTACCAGACGTGGCTGAGAAGAAAAGAAACACAACTTCACCTGTTTCACTCTGAACTTCATTAGTTGGGACCAGAGACGTCTTCATTAGGCAACAGACAAAAATTATGACAATGAATATTAAAATGATCTCTAAACATTTTACAGAATAATGATATAATATTAAACGATGTTAAACTAAACACACAAACACAATTATTTCCATGTATGAAATGTCATGTAATTTTTGCTGTTCAAGTAGTAAAGTAAATATTTCATTCTTTAAATATAATGCTTAACGTCAATACTGCTATATCCAGAAATCTATTGGATGCATCTATTATTGGATGCATTGGGACATTCGTGGTTCCCAGAGGATGAATCTAAGTCATGTTTTCTCTGTTGCCACTGTGAGGTTCTTGTTTTGAGTTTTTGAGTCTCAGCAATTATTTGGTGGATTTCCTCAACATTTGCATCCACCCATTCGAGTTCCCCAGAGGATATACCCCAATTATAATTTTGTGATCCACTGCCATTCATGTTAATGCCTATGGATTTAGAATGAGATGTCATAAAAGCTACTGTAGGTGTCCATATAGTGTGCATGGTCGCGGGGGGCTGAGCCAATCCCAGCTGACACTGGGTGAGAACCCGGAGGGAACCCACACAGGAACATGTAAACTCTACAAATAAAAGCCCACAGGCCTGGGGGTCGTACCCAGAACCTTGTGGATGGGAGGCGTCAGTGCTAATCACTGCTTTATGACCAAACAACAGAAGAAGACCTTCAAACTCCTCCAGTGAAACCCTCCCTGCCATTAACCACCAGTCATTCCCCTCAACACCACGTTACAGAGTGAATTAGTAACAGTTCTCCTTCTCAACAGTTGGCAGCGCTCTATGAATAAATTGTGCGGTGGAGGGCACTTTAAAGAGCGGGGCAATTAATCTTTCTCAGCACATTGGCCATGTTGTTAACAAGTCCTGTATTGATGGAAGTAAGATATTCTATTTGTTCCTTAATGGACTTGAGGAATCGCTCAATTTGTTTCTTCCATAATTGCAGAGAAGATGAACCCGGGTCTGTATGATTCCCTTCGATCAATACTCATTTTCCAATCTTGTATCCTGTTCACAGACGGGAACATAAATTGGTGCGTCAGCGAATGTACTGTGTTGGGGCTTTAACTAATTTCTGTGTCTGTTGTATATTCACCTGTCTCTGTTTTATATTAACTGTGATCTGCTGTAAGTGAGGTTATTTTTTGAATGGATAAGTAATCGAATCAAACACTTATTTCAGTTCTAACTAAAATAAGACTTTTCTGCATTTGAAGGTTTTCTTCTATCTGCAGCTGGTGTGCTGGATCATTGCCTCCCTTTTCTTTCCATGAAACACGAAACAGCGTTATTCTGTCTCTTCAAAGGCTTCATTACCGAGACCATGAGAGAAAAGGTTTTTACCCAGAGAGAAATGAAGTGTGAGGAGTGGGTGTACTGCAGAAAAACAGCTTCATTACACCGGGAAGGAGTGAATGGGGTTTTTAAATAACTTCCTGAATGCATTGTGTTTCACTGTACTGTGCTGCTTTCACATGCTATTCAATTTACATCCCACTCCACCTGATGTTATACCTGGGTTTCATTCTCTGCTGCTGTATGACACACAGCAAGGTTAGATCCATGCACTGTCTATAGGTCTGATGATGTACGGGGGCAATTGCATGTGTTTTTTCTTATTTTTCACGTCTTATCTGTGGTGAAACCCACATGTACAGGATGTTAATGCACCTCAAAGAAATTCATTAGTCTGGCTTTCAATGGAGCGTGGTACACCGTGTCCACCTTGATGCAGGTTGACTTGACAATGCAGTTTTTTCTCTCTCATTCAGGCGTCTTTTCTCAACCTTCTGGTTTCTCTCTTTGCCTCTCACTTTTCGGTCTGGATGGAGAGAACTGAGCCTTCCCCAGCACAAATGAATGGCTGTCAGTGGCTTTGCAGCACTTCGCAGTCACCTTCGAGCCACTCTGTGATTCTCCTTTTATGACATATGTTTATGACTTATGTTTCCTTCGAGAGACGGCGCCACAAGTATGAAATGTAATCGAGGGGTCAGTGCAGCAGCCCGGGAATTACAGTCAACCGTGGCTGGCAGGCGGCATTTACGACCCTCAATCAAACCTTTATTTTCTACTTGTGCAGTTGTTTCACGACAGAAACAGAAAAAGGAAAAGTCCCGACTCGTGACCTGTGTTGTTGACAGCGATTACAAATCAACACGAGAGATGAGGCGACTGAATGGAGCGTTGTCTCACAATGAGATTATTTTGCCGGTGGTCCATGATGTCCTCCTGTCAAAAACAAGCCCATAGCTCTTCTGCGCAGGAAGCTTTCTGTGGCCCGTAAGTAGCTTTTATTGTTGGGCGACCTCTGGAAGGCACAGTAATCGAAAACATCCTGGGGAGGAGGAGGTTGGGGTGGACAAAACACCGGGCTTTCAAACAGGACACTGGCGTCCGAGTTGTTTCTTTGGTCCAGGATTGTTCAACAAGCTTAGGACATTTTTATTATCGTAACCATGATGACGATGGGACTCCAATATGAACGAAGTGCTCATCTTAACCCAGATGAACTGTTCTTTAAACCAAATATAGTAGTTTTTGTGCCACAGCCTATGGAGTTGTGGCCTCCCAAGACTGGATAGATTACAAATGAGACTGTCTGGTCTACAGAGGACTTCCTCTTCACCCTGTAGATCTGTCTGTAGACTTTCTGATTCAAAAATTATTCATTACAGCAATGAATCTTGGGATAAGTTGGGCCATGAAATGAAGCGAAACAAGGACGTGTTTCCTCGGCTTTAAAAAGCCTTGTGTTGTTCCTCGTCTTGTGAATCTCATCTGTCCTTAGTCCCATTTGACATAAATATTTAAAACAACATCTGCTGAACATGGTCGTAGTGTCATTGACTTTGCATCACAAAAACACTCAACATCCTAAGAGTTTCATCCTTCACGAACTCTGTTTTGAGATCAAATGTGGCTTTAATGCTCAATACCGCCGTGTTTTGAGTGTTTTCCAGAAATGACTCCATTTAAATGCAGCTTCAGTCGAGCTCCGCTGTCTCTAATGTAAACAGTTCATTTAGATGATGAGAATTTTTATTGGCTGAGAAACACAGCTAATGTTTATTGCACATTTAAAATGGAGCGTAAACTGAGTTTCAGATTGGCAGCTTTGACAGAGTAGAATATTGCATGTACGTGTGTGTGTGTGTGTGTGTGTGTGTGTGTGTGTGTGTGTGTGTGTGCGCCTACACAGTTTGCTCTTCAGTGTCCTTCAACAGTTCAACAATCTCATTTACATACTCATAAATCATTCACGTCTGACATCTCTATCACTCAAACTCACACATATACACACATACACACCTGTCACACACACCTGTGGGCACTGTAATAATGAGGTGTTTGAATACCTCTTTCAGCTCGAATAAAAATAGCCCCCGTTCCCATGGATGGATGGATGGATGTGTAAATATGTCAGACTGAGGTTTGGGATGCTGCTTGTTTCCCACTGTCACTCTGAGTCATTTCAGATTCAGATGTTGCGCAGACAACTATGTAGATTCTGACTGGACCAGCAAACACCATGATTTTCTGTCTTAAACCTCCATGAACATCGCAGGGCGACAGTCAGGGTCCGAGAAAGAAATCGTGGTCGTCACCTTGGGTGTCAGTCCAGAACAAGTCCTTGGACTTCAATACAATCTGGGTTCTTTTCAAGACCAGTGGAGCTGCCCCCTGATGGTCATTAGATAAAATATAGGTTTAAAGCTCTTCAGCATTGGTTTAATTTTTCAGCCCTGTTGTCCACTTTCATATATGGTCTGTGATCCAAAATGGTGGCTCTAGGTAGTTTTTATGTAAGGTCCATACGGTCTAAAGGTAGACGTTAAAGGTCCATACGGTCTAAAGGTAGACGTTAAAGGTCCATACGGTCTAAAGGTGGACGTTAAAGGTCCATACGGTCTAAAGGTGGACGTTAAAGGTCCATACGGTCTAAAGGTAGACGTTAAAGGTCCATA
>CM076669.1:1868087-1914685 GCA_038496675.1 Rachycentron canadum | reverse complement strand
GTGTGTGTGTGTGTGTGTGTGTGTGTGTGTGTGTGTGTGTGTGTGTGAGACCGACACAATGTGTATTGTCAGGCATCAGGGTGTCTCCGAAACACATGAAAGAGTGTGTGTCAGTATTTACATCTGCTTTGTCTGAGGCGACAGTGTAAACAAATACACACACACACACACACACACACACACACACACACACACACACACACACACACACACACACACACACACACACACACACACACTTGTTCTTGTATCTTTGTGGGGACCCTTGTTGACATAACACATTCCTTAGCTTCTTATCTAACCCTGACCCTAACCTACGCCTTTGCAGCCATCCATCCATCCATCCATCCATCCATCCATCCATCCTTCCATCCATCCATCCATCCATCCATCCATTCACCCATTAGCTTCACCACTTATCCTGAGGGGTGGGGGGGGGGTCACAGGGGGAGTGAAGCCAATCCAAACTGACACTGGGTGAGAGGTGGGGTTCACCCTGGGCGGGTCTCGGTCGTGACCTGAACCTTAAAACCAAGTCTTGACCCCAAACAGCCCTTTGAAGTAGTGGAAACTTCTCTTTCCCCAAAATGTCCTCACTTAGTAAAACTCTGAGCCTGGTCCTCACAAAGGTATGAGCACAAGTACACACACGTGCACACACACACACACACACACACACACACACACACACACACACACACACACACACACACACACGACAGATAATTACCCAATCAGATGAACCGACAGTTTGTCAGCCAGACTAATGAGTTAACTAGTCCGTTAGTCAGCCAGTGATTTAGGCAGCTAATGAGTCTGCAACATGACTGACACACTCACATCCTCACTGTGTGTGTGTGTGTGTGTGTGTGTGTGTGTGTGTGTGTGTGTGTGTGATCTCACCCTTTGGTTTGTCAGCTGCTGTTTAAAGCCTCTGGTTTGTGAATTGTCCGTTAACCTGTTTGTGAATGAGAAACATTAATTCTACCCAAAGGGTGATCACTAGTCTTGATAACTACATTTCCCATGATTCTTAGCCTGTGCTACTCGAGTAGAATAACTGGTCGTTTAAACTGATTGAAATCAGGCTCACACTTTCTGCTGTGTCAGTAAAACTCATTCATTTTATAACTTGGTCTTAAACACAAGAGTTTGAAGGAAACTTGTTTAATTAAGATTAGTGGAACAAAGGCTGCAGCTTTAAACACTAAATCTCTCCATTTGTAACTTCAATAACCACCACACGGGGTCAGATTAACCACCCAGGGTGCTTTGGGGCAGAGATTTGTTGACCCCCCACCTTACATGGCACTTTCATTATTTCCCCAGGCACCAAGAAACCAGACGGAGCTGCGCTCTGGAGCTGGAGTAAGTAGTTATTCAATATCAGTCATCTGAGAGGAAACTGACAGGCAACAAACTGATGAATTGTTTAAATTTGTTAAAAATGACCTGGTACCTGCTTCTTAAATGTGAATATTTGTTGTGTTTTTTAGTTTTATGTGATAATAAACTAATTTTTTGACTGTTGGTGAGAATCTGGGTTTGTTTTAATGTCGTTCAGAGATAAAACGACGAGTATTTTTCACTATTTTCTAACAGTTTATGCGCTAAATCATATCATTAAAGAAAATAATTGAAAGAACGGCTGGTGGTAAAAGCAACACCTGTCTGCAGCCTTGGAGGTGTCCTGTGGTGGGATAATATTTCCTTGCCTCAGGGTTTTTGTGTATTTATTACCAATACATAAATACACACACACAAAAAAAAGGATAAATAAATAAAAAATAAAGCAATTTGGCAAAACACAAATTTGAGCTTAATATGAAAATAAACTAGATTTCACACACAAGGTCCCTCTGTAAGAGCAGGGCCAAGATGGAGGAGCTGTCAGAGCTGATACTCTGCTACTAAAAATTTAATAATGTAAACAAAAAATATAGAGTCAATAAGATTGTTGACATGTTTAGGTTCCAGTTTAAGTTTTTTTCAGTCTCAGTTGTCAATATAGAGCAGAACAAATAAACCATAGTGAAACATTTGAATCACACTTTGTCTTTGATGTGAGCGAGTCTGAATTTCATCACTGAGGCTTGAGCTCATCCAACAACACTGGAGCTGGATCGAAAACACAAACTGGAGACAAATATTAGACAATGATCTGCACATATACACACAAACATATTAGTGTGGTCGTGATCTGCGTGACTCAATCTAGTCAGAGAGTCAATCTACTCTCAGACTGGAGCTGGATAACACTGTCGTACGGAGGACAAAGCATGTCTGTATTTAAAAGCCAAAAATCGAAAATGATCGAAAATCCAATATAAAATAATTTAAAATACAGGCTATGGATTAATATAATATGATAAAATAATATTTTTATAATTAAAAATAATACAGTTGGATAAAATATAACAATTTATTAGAAAATATTTCATTATTATAACATAAAATAAAGAAAATAAGGATTTTAATCATTAAAAATAATCTCTATCTATGTAGATCCTATATTTTTTAGTTATTAAATTTATTTTTAATACATGTATATATGATTTTAATACATCATTTCATTGATTAAAAAACAGAAGCAATAAATTAAATATCATATATCAATAAACCTGATCAAATGTAAATCATAAACAATATGAATCATCCTGAATACTAACAGTACTTAATATTGGCAAGTAACACATTATTATTTTCTACTTTATTTCATTTTCTACTTTATTCTATAGTTTGAATACATTTATTGTCGCTTCTGCTCTTTCTTTGGAATTTGCTAACGCTAATAAAAATACAAATATCACCAAGCTTCATTCCCGGCCCCATGACCTTGACCTTTCTGCACCCAGCTCCTCTAAAATAAATACACACACACCAGCGGCTCCACATAAATCGCTGCAGCCAAACCAGGCGACCTGCAGAGCTTCAAGTTGGTCAAATGCCCTGATGCCTACTGTAACATTCAGGAGACTTGTGAAACAAAAGGTCTGGCCCCTGAATGGCCCAGTGTCAAGGATTACTTCTGAGACAAATTCTCCAACTACAAAGCCTCCATTGTGCCCCACCAAGCCCTTGAATTAGCAGCGGGGGCGACTGCACGCTTAACTGGGCTTGACAGCGCGACTACTCTCCCAGACCTCTCTGAAGATTTGCTCAGATTGCTTCGATCTCAAATGTCGAAAAAAATTAAAGGAATGAAAAGAGAAAGAAAAAATGTATAGAAAAAAAATAAATCCAATTGATGTCTGAACGGATTATTCTGAACATAGATGAAACTCTCCATAATCTGCTTGAAAGTGGGCCTCAGTCTAAATATGAATTAAACTGCAACATCTGTCAGAAAAAGTCCTGTCCTTCTTTCCTGTGAGTCTGTTTTTCAGTGTAAAATCAGCTTGTTTGTTGGTTAAAAGACGTGTTTTTGTGGTGATCACTCTGTTATTAAATCCTGTCATTTTCCTGATTAGTTAAAGAGGCTTTTGGTTTCCTTCAGTGGCCTTCAATTTAAACTTGTGGAACCCAGT
The DNA here is from genome assembly GCA_038496675.1 of Rachycentron canadum. Lineage (NCBI taxonomy): Eukaryota > Metazoa > Chordata > Actinopteri > Carangiformes > Rachycentridae > Rachycentron > Rachycentron canadum. The sequence continues at coordinate 1,911,158 of CM076669.1, read as the reverse complement.
TTTATCTTCCAGCATCAAGTCATAAACAAGGAAGTGCGCATCTTCCTGTTCCAACTTTCAAAATAAAACCATTTTAGGAAAGATTTTAGAATTGGTTTTGACAAAAAAAAAAAAGGCAAAACATTATAAATATAAAAAAATATATAAATGTCATATGTGGTTTCACAAAATTCACATTTTATTTTGTTTTCAGATCCATATGTTACTTTGATTGCAGCTAAAATATTATGTAGTATTGTTTTTTTTGTTTTTTTTTATATTTTTTGTAGGTTTGTCTTTGACAAAAAGCAATACACAAAACACAAATGCAAACTACAGAAGAAAGTGAACAATAGTACAGAAACCAGACAAAAATTCAAGTCAAGGAAAATCACAATATTAGGAGCAAAGTAAATATTATATTCCTTATATTTCTTATAACTTTTGCTCAAATTGAAACATTTACTTGAAGTGGATGTGAATCTGTTTGCGTCTTTACAATTTCTTTGTTGTCGGCCTTACTCCATATCATTTACATTATTTAATTTATTTTAAAAAATGGGAAGAAATTTGCACCACAGGAGTAAAATAGCAGCTAAAACAAGTCCTCCAGCCTCAGGCAAAATGTACTTTTCAGACTTTGATTGTTTTTTAGTATTGATTCATTGTTGATACTGATTTGTTTAACAGTTAATTTCTGTCAAAACTGATTGATTGTTGGTCATTCCCAATGTGTTGATTTTACTGTCATAGGAAACTGGGATTTATTCACATTCTAGCTTTTTTTTTTTTTGTATTTCTGCAAAAACAGACGAACGAACAACCAAAATTTTATATTCTATAAATCCAATCAATTAATCATCCAATGATTTTTCCTTCATTTTGGTTTGGCTCCTCTTGCTTTTATTTTGAAAGAAGGCTAAAGCTACTTCTGGTGTTATTCTAGGTGACTGTGTCTAACTTGACTCCAGGCAATGGGGGTTTATACTGGGAGGAGGAGGAGGAGGAGGATGAAGAAAAACGCTCGTCCCTCTTCTCTTGGTCTTGTTGCGTATCGCGCCGTTTACAGCTGAGCTCCTGGCTGAAGACCCGGGTGTGTTTGTGTGTGTGTGCAAGAAAAACACACACACACACACACACACACACACACAGTCCTGCAGCAGCAGAAAACTACACGTGTGCGTCTGAGTGTGTGTTGGCTTAGTTGGCGTGTTCCACCTGAACCGGGCGGGCCCTGGTGATCCGGGGCTCCTGGGCGTGGGAAGGACTTTATTTGTCGTGGGAATATTGTTGAAGTGAAACTTCAGCGGCTGCGCGGCCGAAGCCTCACGGTCGTTTCGCTCCGGCTCGTCTCGTCTGGACCAGTTTCTTCGCTCCAGGATGTAAAATTTGGGAACTTTTCTTTCCACAGAGGACGAGTTTGATTGTCTCAACTTTTTTTTTTTTCTTCTTCTTTTTTTTTTTTTTTTCCTTGGCATTTTTCTGGGGAATATAGTGAGAAAACACGGGTGAACCAGTGAGAAGGAACCAGCTGTGAATTCAGAAGGTAAGCAGCGTTTTCACCTCACTTTTTACTGCCAGCAACATTTGGCTCTTTTATACCAGGTTTCCCCCACAAAAAGCGATGTTTATCACAAAAGAAAAGCTGTTTTTCTAAGGTACACGTGATTTTTTTTTTTTTTGCCCTCTCTCTTGTTTAGAGAACGTCACACCGAACTCCGCATATAAAATGTGAAATTTAATGATTTATTGCTTTCTAGTGAATGGCGCATGCAGCAAGCAACCCGATGTGTGGTGTTTTACATGGAGCACATAGGTGTTGGGGAATCGGCACACAAACTATCCCCGAGTACCGCGTTGCTTAACGAAAAACTTTAAAGATGCATTTAGTTCATCTAACAGGCTGCAATCGATGTCATGGTCATGATCGCGGTGGTTTGCAAGACTCGTTAGTCTAAGCGCGGGTGTATTTTAAAACCTGGAATGACTTAGATTGTGTTTCAACGCTTTGTACGTCAACCGAAACGAAGGCTGGGCTGTTGTGAGTTGCCACATTCGTTTGAACCGGTTGTGTAATTTTCAGCCTTCGCTCATAGGGGAAGCAACATTTAATTCCAACATTTTTGAACCGAGTCTGGCGTGGCGGCGTGTGCCTGTGTGAGACTACGGAATGTGTTGGGACTAATCAATACTCGGAAGAACATCTGGAGCCTCAGCTTGCGGGCTGATCCTGTTGAGCGAGTGACACGGCTTCAGTAATTTATTCCAGACTGGACTGACTTCTTCCACTGTTAACTTCCCATGTTGGCATTTTCAGCAGCTGTACAAAGCCATTATGTGTTATTGATTCTCCTCATGAAGTCTGTACCAGTCCCGAGCAGGATGAAGATGATGGGGGGGGGTTAGAGAAGGTTATTAAAGCTCTGAGCTCTGAAAGATTGCAACACAACATCAGTTAGACATCTAATATAATATCTTTAATGTTTAATTCAGTTGTATACTGTGGTAAACAGATGTTTTTTGATGGCAGTGTTGATCACAGGGGCTTCAACCATTACAACAGCAGCCTGGTAATGATTGCATTAGTCAAATCTTTGGCTCCGAAGGTCATTAAAACACGTTGACCCCCATCTCGTGTGTGGGACCATGAATCTCTGGAAACGCTGTGCTGTTGGCCATCTGCTTCAAAGCATTGCCATACATGATGGGGAGGTAATTGCCCATGGTGTCAGTTAATGGATGAGAATAGCCTCCACACTGCACCTTGAGCTCTGGAGCCATAAAACCATTGCAGCTTCCAGGGGTGCCGCTCTGCTCAGACCCAGGTTGCTTGATGTTACGGCTGATGTGGAACTCCGATCGGCCGGGCTTTCAGTTTCTAGGCCACTTGAGCTGTTAATTGATATGTTTTTAATTTACTTTATAAGACTTTTAAAACTCAAAACCTGCAGGATGAGGCTTCCAATAAATGAATGATGATAAAACTTGTCCCTCGTGTTTCATGTTCAATGAATGTTTTGCAGGAAGCAGCAGGTCTAATGTGTTTCCAGTGCAATCGATGGTTCTTTTGAATGAGCTCTTCAGTAAATCCTTTTTTAATGTTTTGCTAGAAGCCAGGCTATTTCAGCGAAAGCCTCAACACATGCCTCCACACTCAGATACACAATGCATACACTATCTCCTCTTTTGTGAACTGGCTGTTTAAAATTAGTTAGCGAGCGGGGGAGCTGTATATTGAACAGCCTCAGGTGATGGAGCGCACAGTGTTTTACATTATCTCCTGACTTGGAAATGGAGAGAGTCGTTCTTGGGAGTTTCTCCCAACATTTCTTGGAGGCAAAAGGAATTTTGTTGGTTTCCCCTTAGGGAAGATTGAGCAAGAGAGCTGACGGGCAGTTTTATAATATTCAAAGAAATAGCTCTAAGGAAGGAAAATCAAAAGGCAACGGCCTCTTTTTATTCATATATTGATATGACGTCCACGATCTGGGACAGTCAGCAGGTTAAGTGGATGTTTTGGATCAGACGGTACAACGGGACTTGTTTTTCATTCAGTGGCAGAGCTAAGGGCGTCTTGATATTTTCTTCTGTCTCTTTGTTTTTTCGACTGGACTCTGATCTGAAGTCTCAGCTGGACCAGATCTAGTGGCATTAAATGGAGAAAACCAGGCTGGACCGGAAATAATAGTGGATTCTGGAGCTTATGGTCCTTAGAGCAAGACCAGGTAACTTTAGAAATGATTGGTTATAGATTTAATCAGTTGATTATTTTCAATTTTAAAATGAAACAGGGCGAAAAGATGCATTTTCACACTGTCATATATGCGACAAAGAGACTGAATATTTGGTATTTTTACTTAAATGTAAAGATTAATTGATCATCAAATATTAAAAAAACAGACTAATCATAACTTCGCTATGAATAACATCATCTTAGAAAGCGAACAGTTGAATTTACAAGCTAAAACATAAAAGGTATAAAATCCTTGACTTCCTTTTAAAGTTCAGTCGCAATGTTTAAAGGAGCTGTTTGCAAGTTTTGCTAATGTTACGTAGCTAACGTTGGCATTAACAGCATCGTCGTGGTTTTAAAGACACGAGTCGTCGTCTGAGCACTGACTCGGTATCGGACATTGGCGTGAATTTCAACGTCAGCGGCGTCTTGACAGTGTGTTCGTTTGAGGAAAGCGATGAAAGCTCTACACTTAGCCAATTAATCTTATTTTGTAAAGAAAGAAACAGCCAAAGCTCAATCTTTGTCGCCCTTTGAATCATCTGGACCTCGACGCTTCACTGAATTTGTCACTCGCTCGTTGTTTGTCCCTTATCCAGGAAAGCTGTGTCACTTTGGCTCCACCCACCACTGAACCAATAAGATGGAGAGAAATGTTTGTTCCTAACTCTCTGATCAGCCGGAGGAAGAGAGAAATGTCAGCGTGTGGGTTGAACTGTACATTATTGGAGCCTATACAGTCGGATGATCAGAAACCTGTTTGAGAGGAATGCAGGCGGGCGACTGAGCAGCTCTGCCTCTGTCACGTTGAGCAATGAAAGAGCTTGAGAGTCAGATTTCATGGATCCAATAATCCTTCAAATATTAAGTAAACAGTGAAATTAGTACGGGGAGAAAACACACAACCCAAATCCAATAACTTCACAGCGCTGACGTGTGACGGTGTCCTGAGGTTGCCGTGTGACAAATTTACCAAGTTGTGCTTGTCAGCTTCTCATTGGTTGCAAATTTGACATGGTTTATAATTGAGTTTTTTGTTTGGAGCCGGGCTGGGGGATAGTTTAGCTAAATCATATGGCGATAATACAGTCTGACGTTATTTTTCTGTGTTTCCGAAGGGAGTGATTCTCACAAAGCAACAATCTAATTACAAACAGAAACACAATTAGTTACTAAAAACATTTGTTTGGCAAGAAATCTGTGCAACAGTGGAGCAACTGAAAGCAGCAATATAAGTTTTGTTGCAGGGCAAGTTATTATTTTATTAGTCTACGGAGATCTTTGCACAGCTCCCGCCTCTGCAGGTCTAATAAAGCGAACACTCCTTTGTGGGTGTGCTCGGCCTTCACTCATGAACGATGCGTCATACTTTAGAATTGATCACATTTAGTATGTGAACTAAACAAGTAAATGTTGTTATCGAACGAATGTAGCGAATCTAAATTAAAAATAATTAGAAGTTAAAACTGCGCTGAAGCAGATTTGAGTCAAAGGTTGTTGTATTTTAAAGTTTAAGATTGAACCATAACTATTTCAAATGGTGACTAGTCAAACGGCTGTAGAATATTATAGTAATAATAATAATAATAATGATACATTTATTATTATTATTATCATTTAATGATTCTTTAAATCCACGGTTTGATTCAGACCAAAGACTCATAAAAATGCTCGTAGACTCTTGGTCTGAGCCTTAATCCTTCATTCTCTCTAATGACCATCAGGGGGCGACTCCACTGGTTGTTAAAGAAGTCAGATTGTATTGAAGTCTATGGGAAAATGTCCCTACTTCTCCCTTGATTTATTAGCTCAGTAAACGTTTTCCTAATGAGTTTATGGTCTCAGTCTCTAGTTTCAAGTCTTCAATACAACATGATGTTCATTTTTTTAAATGATGGTCCATTTAGAGGAAAATAGACCAGAAAGCAGGGGATGAATTAGGGGGCGTGGCTACTGTGTGATTCAGTCTAGAAACTGGGAGCTCAGCTGTTTGAGATGGTTTTCGTCTTTTTACCGTATTTCATAGTTTTACAGTGCAAACTATCATCACGTCCTGTCTCCATTGAAGCTACGTGGTTGTTTTTGGTCCAAACTTCCTGTCGCTGCTGTGCTCAAACACCAAAATAAGCATCTTCACTCAAAGCCTGGAATTAAATCATGCTTCATAAGTTGGCAGCGAGACCAAGCGAAGACGGAGAGAGTGAAAACCACTTGAAAGTTTTGCTCGGCTTTCTCCACGTTGTGGTGATTGAAGACAGGAAGGGACCTCAGGGGTCAGGGGTCAGAGGTCAATAGCAGAGAGAACATGAATGCACAGTCTCAGAGACTTTTAGCCGTGGATTCACACAAATGTTGGGTTGTGATACGTGCGCGTGTCTGAGTTTATGTGGTTGTGTATTTGTTTCCTGTTGTCTGTTTTACATATAGACATGATGAGATGAATAGATGTCACCTGTCAGACTTGGCTGAACTGTTTATACCTGTGTACGAGGACGCCGTTAACAATGAATGAACGTGGTTGATTCATTATCTTTCTGTCACTCTCATGTAATTTGTCGCTTCTTTAATATCTCGTGTCTCTTTTTCAAAAGATTTCTAACGTAATCAAACGGTACCTGAGCAGAGGCTGTCATTCATTCTCAAAGTGCCTGAGCACAGAGCTGCGGAGTCGCGTCGGCTACGTGTTGTTTTCAATATTAAATCAACTCTTAATTGTGTGTTTTACAGTGTTGTTGTTCTTCAGTGTAACCGACTGTTTTGCGACACGTAAGCTTCATCAGTCACAGTTTGTTTTACTTTGATAATGTCTCATTTGTCTACCTGTATTTAAACTATATGTTAGTTTTCTCTCTCATTTCAATTAAATGGAGCAACTTTGGGTTGAGGACAAATTAAAGACGTCGCCTCAAAAGCTCCTCAAACCTGTCGCACGTTTTCCCTAATTTTCTGGCATTTTAAAGACAAAATATTGAGTTCAGTGAGAAAACTGTAGTAAAATGATTGGATGCTAAAAATAATTGTTAAGTGTGACCGCAGTGGGGAAGTGAGTTCATTATTTCAGCGTTCAAAGCTCCAGGTGGTTGGTTTGCAGGATTTTTCAGCCTCGTAACCTTCAGAAATGTCTCTTACTTTATTTTTGAAGCCTCTTTGTGATCATCCACCAGATTCTCTTCTCTCACCTTTGATATATGCACATTGCAGGGGTGTTTTCTCACCCTTTCCTTTACATTATAATGAGGCCACTCGCTCACACAGACTGTTGGTAATAAACAGAAAACTCTAGCGATCCCGAAGAAACGGAGCTGCAGCTTCTCTGCTCCTCATCGCCTCTTTTCATCTTGCACTATTTGTGTTTTTTAAAAAAAGCTGCTACTTCCATAAACATCAAATATATATATATATATTTTTTTTGTGCTGCAGAGGATTTTTTTTTCTAAAGGTGTCGATGTTCATATCAGCAAAACGCAGAAGCTTTCATGAATGAGATACAGTTGTTATTTTACTTCCAAAACAGACATTTATTCCTGCAAAAAAGATGGAAATTTATAGCAAAGCATGGCAGCCATTAAAAAAATAATGAGTCCTTAATGTCTTTAAATCGTCAATATCCAGGTGTCTGTTTTTAAAAGTGCGTCCTGGCAGCAGGGAAAAGTTTTTACGTTTGATTTCTGTGACCGAGAAGCTGCACGACTCCTGGGCAGGCGTGAAAACGTCAGGACGCTTTGGTTAAAGTGGATCAACCACAGACAAACTTACTGAATGAAACAAACTTTACAGCCACAGGTTGATTCCCTGAAGTGTTTTTTTTTTTTAAGCATGGCGATAATGACAAGGGCTAAAGAGGCCGGTTGACTGTGTTGTCTGCCTCTGGTGTTGGTGCCGAGCAGCTGATGGAGGATTGTGTTTGTCCAGCTGTGAATGTGTCGGTTGTCACTGTGATTACTGGCCCAGGCTCCTTTCTGCTTGTTCTTTGTGGATTTACTCTTCAGTAAAGCACCAGTGGCACCAGTGTGTCCCAAATGCTGAGAGTTGAGTTGTGGTGGTTGACTCCGGGGGGTGGGGGTGGGGGTGGGGTGTCTTACAGGATCGATCGGGCTGTTTTAAGACAATAGTCAGGATTAGCTGGTAGTAGCCCCCCATCCACACACATTTCTAATGGCCATTAAGTCCTAATACACTTTAATTGTAAGTGTTGGCGAATACAGACCAGGTCCCACCACCTACACTGAAATCGCAGTAGAGGGGATGTGTCAGTATGAACACAAGGACTGTTGTGTTGTGTAATCGAGCAGTGTGTTTATTTTTGTCCAAAGTAACATGTAGTAACATTTTAGCTCCTTATCAAACAATATCCTCCCTAACGCACCTGAAAACAAAGGTCACGTGACCATTCACGGGGTAAACCGGAAGCAGTTTGTCTTCTCTGCTGTCGGTTGTTTAGTTGCAGAAAATCTCACGAAGCGGGTGAAAGTGCGACCAGAGATGTCTTTGCTCGGTGGAACTGTTACTGAGGGGGTCATGGCGGCAGAAAACGGGCTGGGATTGGTTGTCTTCATCTGGAAAAGGGTCACGTGACAGACTGGGTAAGGATATGACGCCACTAATGACCTAATCGGGGAGCGAGCTGGGGATCGTCGCCTTCAGTCGTCTTTGTGTGTGATCGTCCAGATGAAATACAACCCCAGAATTTCCAGTTTAAAATGGGGCCAAAAGACTCGGTGTGAGGGAGGTTAAACTCTGGAGCAGTGTGGACGTCAGACCTTTGGAGTTCGGGTCGTGATGACCATTGGCAACATGTTTCCAAGGCTCAGGTCACAATCCTGCGGCGCTGCAGCTCCTGTGTGTGAAGGGAGGATTAAAGGCCGGTTGTTCTAAAGACGGCGTCAGAAACCAAATGTCTTTATCTTCGTTCGGAGCAGCCACATCAGACGGTGACGTCCACAGGTGGCTGACACGGTCTTGTTTAAAAACTGGGATAATGGTGGACATTTTCAGTGTCTCCAGGAAGACTCGTGAGCGTCGCTCTCAGAAGAACAGACCGTCCGCTACATAAATCTACTCAAAAGTCGGACAAATTCACAAGCTGACATCCAATTAGGGAGGTCTTTTTTTCCCAAGTTGTGCATGATTGCATCATTCTGGCAATTTTAATCAGTTCAAAGTTTCAACTGCCCTTTCAAAGAAGACTTTTGAGAGAAATAACAGAAATATCGTCCATGGAGTGAAAAGGAAAAGGCTCACTTGTGGCTCGTGTGTCTTGAACTGCACATGAACCCTCGCTGGGAGCGGGTGTGAACTCCTGCGACAAATGATTATTCTGTCACTCAATCACTCTGACAAGGACCACAGTGATAAATTCATTTGTGGGCTGAAGAGGAGACGCGTCAAACCAAATCTAATACCAACCCTCTTAACTGTAGTGATGCATGACTGGAGACTTGGGAACACTGTTTGTTCTTGTTTACCTTCTTTGCTTCTCGCACCAGGTAATGAAGGAAATGCAGCGTTAAGGGTTGGATTCCTAAACATCTAGCTGGCAATCAGATATTTAACATTCATCCTCTTGAACCCATGAGCCCTGGAGGTTGTTTCCTCCAGCTGGAGCAGATTCTGACCCTTTAGTGGTCTGGAAACAACAGGGTTTTAAAGTTTAGAGAATCGAAAAACCTCAAGAATCAAACAAAGTTATTCCAGTGAACACAATAAATCAGTGTCTGTACATGAGATAGTAATAGGAATTAAATGAGACTTGTTATCAAGTGATCAGTTAGCCATCACTTTATCTTTTAAATGTGTCAGAGGGAAAATTCTAGTGTGGAGAAACGTTTTATCTCCAAGACAATTTCATGTAAATGGACGTTTTGCCGAGATGAGATTTTCGTGTAACATGGACATTTTGCAAATTGTTCCTGTCGTTTCTCCATTTCTGTCTTCCACATTACAAAGGCAGGGAGGGAGGACTGGAAACGACAACAACAAAAAAATATATGCATCACATCAAGTCGGATCACATTGTCTTGTTAAAGGAACAATTTGTAAGTCAGTTTCCTCAGCACTGGCGCTTTCGCAAAACTCCCAAGTGTGCAATGTCTGCCGCTGGACGAACCATCAGGCATCATTTATTTTACCCCAGATGCCCTTTAACTTCATCATCATGGCTGCTGACACACACACACACACACACACACACATCAGTTTATGATGATAGATATTTCTCTGCTGAATGAAGAATGGGAAGCGCAGAGGCCCATTTAGCAACTTGGGTATTTCTGGCTGTGTCTTGTGTCTCTCTGCTAATTCAGGGTCACGTCAGCCCGTCAGTCAGACGTGAGATGTGAGGCGTCGCTCTCCAGAACAGACGGCGTAGTCATCACACGAATAAAAGGCCGTTGCTGGCTTGGTAAAGAATAGAGAACATGAAAAGAGATGCAAAGACAAAAAGATCGGGGGGGCTACAGAGTCTCTCAGTCTAATGATTCTAGCCAGCATTTCCTATTTAATTTCATACAAAGCCTTTAATTACTTGCTATTCTAGTTGTTTAAGTCTATTGTGTGGGCTTATTACAGGGGCACTGAAGGTTCATTAGACTGAGCGATGGATGCACTTCAGGGTTTTTCTTGCTGGTTTTCAGTGGAGTGTTTTTCTTTCACGAAGAGGTGAACAAGCTCTGATCTTAAAGGACCAAAGGTTTTGCAGAGGGAAGCTGAAATAACTACAATCATATTCAAATATTAATTTCACTATTGATTATTCTGCTGATTATTTGCTCAATGAATCCATTGTGTCATCACAGCTTCATAGAGCCCAAACTGACATGACTGAACTGCTTAATCTTTTCTGATCAACCGTTTAATATTTTATTTACCTAAAATGTCGTATCTGAAAAATGAAAAATGACTGAAATGCCTAATTGGATGTCAAAAAAAGATCCATAATCTCACGCCAAGGTCAGTCTGTGGTGGCAGCAGGTTCTCAGGACAGATAAGATGTAAAAGCCTTATCACTTTGATAGAATTGATGGATCTAATTTCCTTTTTAAGTTTGATTAATTAATTTGCTTGGATGATTTCAGACTAATTTCCTTGGCAGAGATTTACCATCCTCCTGTGCCATCAGTGCTTCTGATAAGTTCACCTCCTCTTTTACCAAATCTTGGGGGGGGGGGTCTTGACATAAAGGATGAAGCAAGTCTTGGTTGAGCAAGACTTTGTGAGTTGGCTTTGGTAGCAGACCTTAAAGTTACACGATGCTAATGGGCTGATTTGTCCCAAACCAATGCTCCATTTAAGGCCATGAAACTTGCTAAAATGTCATATTTCCAAGGGTAAAGTCTGATGGATCTAATTCAGAAGCAGCAGTAGTGTCAGATCGCAAAGCCACAACAAAATCCCTGCATCTAACGTAATCAGCTGCCGAATCTTAGACACAAAAATAAAACCTAAACCCCCGAGCTCTGCCAGCAGGCAACAGCCAAAGGAAGGGAATGCTTTGTTTAAAACCATCGTGAGCCAAGTTGCGGCTGCTTATGTTGATGTTGCATCACTCCAATGTTGCGTCGGCTTTGTTTTTACATCCAAGAGAGGAGAAGATAAAAGAAGCATGTGCACTAAAAACAATGAGATGGATGTTATAATTCACCGATGACTGAGACGCACGTTCGGCCTTAAGCTGCTGGTTTCTGCAGCACTAAGTCGAGTTGAGTGGTTGGACGGATACAACCTGATGAAACCTGCTGTCCTCTGTTTTAAATCATTCTAAATCTTATGTTGATGGGTTTTTGTCCTATTAGGCTTTGAGAACATTTCGGGGGGGGGGGCATTGGTTATACGTGTTATTTATCCATTAATAACAGAGCATGTGTCTGATGCTGGTCTGGCTTCTCGGGAGCGTCCGAAGGTTGTGTTTGCGTTGGGAACAGTAGTGTGTGTGTGTGTGTGTGTGTGTGTGTGTGTGTGTGTGTGTGTGTGTGTGTGTGTGTGTGTGTGNTATCTTTGACCACTCTGTTTGTTCAGATGAAGCAGACGAGCTTCTGGCTGCACTTTACTTTCTCTGTGACCTAAGCTTTGTTTTTTTTTTTTCCCCAAGTAGCTGATTGTTCTTAAGTCATTTAAGTTAATTTAAACTAAATGTACCTAATAAACTGCCCCCCTTTTTGAGTCGTATATGTGAAGCCAATGCTGAAGTCAGATTGTATTGAAGTCTATGGGAAAATGTCCCTACTTCTCCTTTGATTTATTAGCTCAGTAAATGTTTTCCTAATGAGTTTATGGTCTCAGTTTCTAGTTTCAAGTCTTCAATACAACATGAAGTTCATTTTTTAAATGATGGTCCATTTAGAGGAAACGAGACCATAAAGCAGGGGATGAATTAGGGGGCGTGGCTACTGTGTGATTGACAGGACAGAGTACAGAGCGGACACATTACAAACTCAAAGCTTCAAACTGGCAGCTCACAAACCGATGGGCGATGTCATGGTGGGTTCACACTTGACGACCAAGCATGAAGATGAAAGATCAGGTGGTCTCTAAAGTCACCAGGATTCATCCTCTGGGGAACCTGAATGTCAAGTGTAGTGTTTAGATTTTCCAGTAGTTCAGTCTGGACTGGATTGGTGGCCATGCCGTGAGCATAACCAAACAAAAGCCACAGGACTCTTGATGTCTGGGTGATAAACGCTTTCTTTTTCCACAGAAATTCCCCAGGAATTTGTTCATCAAGTTTCACTTCCTGTTTGATTCCATAGACGTTGGTGTTTTCTTTTGTTCAATTTTTTAATTCTTCCTCTGTTTTCAGTTCTGTCTCCCTCACTTCTGGTATCTTACTCCCATGCCCAGTCACTTCTTCAGCTCTTTATCCTTCCCGTTGTCATTCAGGCCTGGGTCACATTGTTCTCGCTCAGGATTTGTTGTTACTGTCAGTCTGACTCACTGGCTATCAGCCACCACCCCCTCCTCCCTTTTCCAGCCTTTCACATACTTTTCAGCTATGTGTCTCATAATATCTGTCAGTTCTTCACCTGCCATGTTGGACAGAAGTTTTGAGGACAAACTGACATTTGACCAAGTTGTTCAGCCTCATGTTGAGACTTGGAGACTTTATTTTTATTTCCCTGAAACCACTGCCTCTGCTCACGAGGCTCAGTTGTGGCCTTGCTGAAGCTCTCTAAACTCTGTGTGACAGAAGTGGGCTTTTAGGAAGCCTGGAGTATAAACTGTGCTATTTCAGGTGCCTTATGTGAAATGTAGGATTCAGTTTGTTTGACGTTCAGCTGATACTACTGGGACTTTAAAGCCAGAATGTCTCATCCTCTTCTGCTCCGATTTTTTTTAACAATTTTTATTTTTTTTTTTTTTGCAGATCAGTCTCTTGTGAGTTTCCCAAACCTTATGGAATATTTAATAGCAAAACTTTAGCTAAAACAGTGAAATAATTGGTCTCTTTTTTTTCACAATAAATCAGACTTTATGCTGTTAGAAGATTTTGTTCTTGGCTGAAGAAAAATTAAAGTAAAGCAGTAAATGACTCGTGACGATGTACTGCAGAGTTGCATCAACGTTTCTGTACAAAAAGTCACATAAAAGTAGCCAAACTTTAGTAATTAGATCAGCAGCTCCCATGTGAAGGAGGGGATGAGTTTTTAAAGAATAAAGAAAAACGTCTCTGATTCAGGCTTTTTCTTGTGATTTATGAGATGCTGCAGGATCACAGGCTGTTTTAATGGCCCATAAGTATAAAAGCTTAGAATTAGACATTGATAATAATTGACCTGGATGCAGATGAACGGCTGCTGTAAATAATCAAACCACATCATGACCTGATGTATCAGACTTTTAAAAGTGCTGAGACACTACGTGTGACAGATCTTTTTTTAGGATCTCACATGAAACCTATCAGGATGTGGAATGTTTCCAGTTTTTGTGATTTCACTCTGGAGTTTTGTGATGAGACAGAACTGAAGCATTGATGTGATCTTTGGCTGTGGGAATTTCCAGTGTTTAATTTCAGTCTCTGTTGGTGGGCAGTGGCTTCGAGGTAGAGTCGTTTTCTGAGAAAAGGTGGCAGAAGATCAGGAAACTGCTCTGGGACCAAAGTCTGAGAAGAAGAAGAACTGAAGTAAAACGCTCCTCTGAGATAAAAACCACACGACTGATCATTGTTCTTACAACTATAAAGACGGCCTGAAGGTCCGCAGACTGTTCAGATTCAGAGGTGAGTGGTCTCCATGTGTGGGCTGTAATTAAAACCACTTTCACACCGAGAACGTCGCGTCAACTGTGGTGCACTGAGAGGAGGAACCGCTCCTGTGGCACAAAGGTTTATGGGTTGTTAGGAAGCTGGATGTGACATCTGACGTTTTACAGTCTGCCCTCGCCCGGTGAGAACAGCACTGAGGTCAAGTTACTGCGGAAAAGGTGTTTAACTGAAGCTACAAACGTCTGATTTTCACCCTGTTTTCACCAAACCCTCAAAGGTTAGAGCAGCTAAAACTGAGAAAACTCTGGAGTGAAGTGGTTCAGAAAGTCGCCGCTGCTTTAACATTAATTACAGACTTTTTTTGTCCTGCTCATCACAAGAGGTTTGAATTAACCTTAAAACTGAACCGCGTGAAACTAAAAGTTTTAAAATCCAATAAAGACAAATCAACCAAAGTTCCTTTTTTTTTTTTTTCTTGCATGAACCCATTGTGAATCTCTATTGGATTTTTGCAGTTAGTGTTTTCTATATGTCACTAACAGAGAGAAACTAACTAAATGACATCAAACAGCTCTTTGGCGTTTCCTGTTTTTTTTTGTTGTGGAAAGGGAAACAGTCACTACGAGCCACAGTCACTATCCAAACAAGGTGGTGTTGGCTGTATGAGATGTGATGTGGCAGCATTTATTGACATTGGGCAGATTTTAGAGTAAAGAAGAGTTTTTGATTTCCTGTGATCTGTACGTCACAGGAAGATCGATTATTTATTTATTTGCACTTATATATTGTTTTCCGAGTTGTACATTTTACAATGGAAGCCACATTGACACAGAACTTGCTGCCATCGGAGGCAATGTGGGGTTCAGTATCTCACCCAACGCACCTCAACATGCAGACTAGGGCGAGCCGGGGATCAAACCACCGGCTTTCTGATCAGTGGACGACCCGCTCTTCCACCTGAGCCACGGATTATATGTTGGTTCTAAACCTGCTGGTCTGCAGTCGTTTAATCGTCTGTATGATCACATTCAAAAACGCATAATAATAATAATAATAATTTCATTTATATTACACCTTAAAAGTTTTGACATGAAATAATAAAACTGATGCAATGCACAGAGATACAGAAAGGTGAATAAAGGGAGGATTAATGATAATAATACTTACATACATAGTAAAAAGGACAGGGCCTGATGGGAAAAGTTCGGTCAACTCCAGATTTAAGCCTCAACTTAAGAACAACCAGAAGGACCGAAGGCTGCGTACTGGCTCGTAAGGGCTCAGTAGTTCAGTGATGTAACTCGGAGCCAGGCCCTGGCTTTAAAAGTGATCAGCGAAACCTTAAAATCAATTCGGAAACGGACAGGGAGCCAATGCAGGGACGCGAGGATCGGGGCGATGTGATGCTGTTCGTGCTACGCCGTCAGAGTTTGAGAAGCTTCCTCCTCCTCCTCCTCCTCCTGAGCGTCGGCCTCAGGAGCTCGATCGCACCCCGGGCCTCTGTCTGACGCTCCGACGTCTGGTGGACGCTGCCGGCTGTTTGTGGAGGCGTGTATGTGACGATCTGACACGAGCCGAGAGTGTGAGTGAGTGTGAGACGCACACGTACTTGAACGACAGGTTCACACATCTTAAGACCTGCATGAGTGTGAATGTGTGTGTGGTTCTGGGCAGCGTGGTCGAAGGTGATATGTTGGTTTTTTTTCCCCAACACTTGTAGAAACACAGGTGGTGAGTGATGAGACACACACACACACACACACACACTCTGTCTCTTACATTTGACCAAAAAAAGTTGGTGTGTGTTCATGGCTGTAGTTTGACCTCTCATCTTCACCACAGGAAACCCAAACCCACAATCCTCTGCTCCACTATTTTCCTTCACTATTTTCTCTCTGTCAAGTTTCATTGTGTAACTTCAGTCAGATTCTCTCTGCTCATTTATTTCCACCTCATTTTTTACTGTTTAAATCTTTAAAAAAAAATCCAAAATGTTTCCATCCTGTTGTTTTCACAGGTTGTCTCCACACAAGTTCACATGAAACTGTGCTTTTTCTTTCTTTTTCAACCCACATCCTGCCTGAGGATCAGGCACTATTTGTTGTCTTTACCATGCAATCAACATGCCACAGTTCATGCTGCGATGGTAATCATGAACACACACGGGCGCGGAAACGCACGCCGTTGATTGCAGACGAAGCATGCAGATTTTAAAGTGGCAATCAGCAAGTTACTTGTTATTATTCGTCTTTGTGTTTATTGCTGTGGAGGTTTGACAGTTTTTCTTAAATTGGACTGTGTCGGGGGGGGGACTCAGATGGGATCTGAAATTAATTGTAATCAGACATTGAGACAAAATTGAAGGGAGGAAAAGACTGGAAAACATTGTTGGTGCTGGACTTTTAAACAAGAAGTAAAAACCCTGATGAATTTAAGGCTGGTGAACTTTGATACTTTTATAGATGGGCTGAGTTGGTTTTGAGACGAGTGACGTCACCATCGGTCTGTGAGCTGCTGTTTTGAAGCCTGTAATTTGTCTGTCGGCCATCTTGGTTTTTTGAAACCAGAGGAAACCATATTTGGAGGAGAAGGTGGAGCTGAGGAGGAGTGAGGGGTGGAGCTGACCTGCTCTGTACTGTATCCTGATTAGAAGGTACAATCTGTCAATCACACAGTAGCCACGCCCTTTAACTCATCCCCTTCTTTCTGGTCTATTTTCCTCTAAATGGACCATCATTTAAAAAATGAACATCATGTTGTATTGAAGACTTGAAACTAGAGACTGAGACCATAAACTCATTAGGAAAACGTTTACTGAGCTAATAAATCAAGGGAGAAGTAGGGACATTTTCCCATAGACTTCAATACAAGCAGACTTCTTTAACAACCAGTGGAGTCGCCCCCTGATGGTCATTAGAGAGAACGAAGGTTTAAGGCTCTTCAGCTGTGGCTTCACTTTTCAGACCCAGAGTCTACGTCCACTTTTATCGTCAGTCTTGAGTTTGTAGCTGCATTGAGCCATAATTGATCTACTATACTGGTCTAGTTTTTAATTGATCAATATTAACGTGTTCTTTATAGTCTGCCCTCAAAACAAAGAACCAAACTCCTCCTCTGAATATTTACCTGGGAGACTCAGTTTATTAATAATTTAAACTCTGCACCATTTATTTGACGCTACAACTCAAACTTACCTCTAATGGATGACGTAAATTTCCTCCATCAGCAGAAAAACACCGTCACACAAGAGGCGAATCAGTGTTTTAGTCGAGTGTTTCACATTAAAAGCCTTTGGGGAGGGGGGAACTACACCCCTTAAACCACAGGCAGGCTTTTAATGTGAAACATCTGCAGGAAATGCTGAGCTTGTGTTAAACGCAAACAGGAAATTAACAGTAAACGAAGCCTTGGAAAAAGAAATTACGCACAATTTAACAGGATATAAACAGATTTCAGTTGAGATCAAAGCTGTTGGTTATTTATTCAGTATATGATCAATAGTTTTTATTAGAAAAAACCGACAATAAAATCTGAGGAAGAAGAAAAGAATGAGAAAAGAAATGAAAAGAAGGACGCAGGGAGCCAAATCATGCAGGGTCGGACAGGCAACAGGCCAACATACAGGAAATGAAGCACATGAACACGTAAACGCACACACACAGCACAACAACCCAAACTCACTTTCAAACTAAATATAAAGATATGAGCACAAGCACAAACTGTAAGTCGTCGTTACACTGAATGCATGCAAATGAAATAAACAATGGCCAAAATACACACACAGACGCACACATTCGCACTTTGCTTTGATGGGTTTTCATGTGACGCTGATTATTTCAACATGACTCAGAAACCAAGAACACGATTTCTGCAAAGTCATCAGGTCTGAGGTCGCCATGCAAACCAGATCCACATGAGCGTCGTCATGACAACGAGCGATGGGAAACCATCCAGAGGTCGGCACAGGGGTTTTCTGAAGGTTGAAGCCGAACCAGGGCCGACGTGCCGACAGGAGCGGGTGCTCGTCTGACTGTTGATGGTCAGACGAGCGGGCGACGGTCGGCGCCGTCGCCCGCACTGTTTATAATGTGATTTCATTTGCTGCCAACTCAATCACGGTGCTCATCTAACACACTGCAAAAAAAAAAAAAAAAAAAATAACTGCAGAGTTTTTAAATCAACTCCCGACTGAGTTCGAGTTAGATCCACTTCAGACGGGTCATCGAACGCCATCCGTCAACACGGCGGACGAAACCTGCAGGTTTTCACTGCTGATGTAACCAGGGTCAACTGTACAATCTGTTCTTGTATTTGTGGCACAGGCCATGAAATGGAGAGACAGAGCTGGAGTGGTGGGGGGGGGGGGGTGAGGGGGGTGGCGGCGGCGGCGGCGGGGTCGGTCAAGTGTTTGGGTCTGAACAAAGATGACGATCAGGAGAAAGACAGAGAGGATTTCTAAAGACAAACTCAAGAGTAGCAGAGCTGAACAGATGCTCACCCAGCAGGTTAATGGCCTTAGACCGACCACACACACACACACACACACACACACAGAGCCACACACACACACACACACACACACACAGAGCCACACCTTGCAATGTGTCAACAGCTACAGCAACTCTGTTAAACTGGTTTATTCACGGGTAACACTGTCACATTCAGTGGAAAGTACTGACTGTCACTGATTAGAGTGTGTGTGTGTGTGTGTGTGTGTGTGTGTTCTCCCTCTCTCTTTGCAGCCAAATGTAAAGCACTTGACAAACATTACTGAGACCATCAGCAGTGAATTTACCTCAGAACCTCTGTGTCCTTTTAACACTGTTAACATCCGTTTAACCTGTTTAAAGCCGACGAGTCAGACTGTGGTTAAAAAAACAAACAAACAAACAAACAAAAAAACATCAGATGCTGCAGGAAAAAACAACGTCCGATGAGGACTGAGCTGTTTTCCACTGGATGGTGGTTGAGTGGAAGTCG
The DNA here is from genome assembly GCA_038496675.1 of Rachycentron canadum. NCBI lineage: Eukaryota > Metazoa > Chordata > Actinopteri > Carangiformes > Rachycentridae > Rachycentron > Rachycentron canadum. Next base: position 1,892,271 of record CM076669.1, on the reverse strand, counting down.
TGGATGTCACCTTTTAAATTCAAGCTTTGTCTGTTTACTCACTCAAATGTGTTAATTTAAACCCACTGCTTTTCCTCTTCCTCTTGTTGTTGTCGATTCAGCTTCTCCTCTCTTTCCATGACTCTTTGGGCCTCGTGCTGGTGAGTGAGACAGAATTATCCTTTGGACGCCTGGAAGTAGTTGCCGAGCCTGCGATCTTCAATATGACACGAAACAATGGAACAAAAGATAAATCAGATCACTTTTTTTTTTTTTTTGTTTGGACCATTGGGTCTGAAAAGTGAATCCACAGCTGAAGAGCCTTAAACCTTCATTCTCTCTAATGACCATCAGGGGGCGACTCCACTGGTTGTTAAAGAAGTCAGATTGTATTGAAGTCTATGGGAAAATGTCCCTACTTCTCCTTGATTTATTAGCTCAGTAAACGTTTTCCTAATGAGTTTATGGTCTCAGTCTCTAGTTTCAAGTCTTCAATACAACATGATGTTCATTTTTTTAAATGATGGTCCATTTAGAGGAAACTAGACCATAAAGCAGGGGATGAATTAGGGGGCGTGGCTACACTGTGATTGACAGACCGTACCACCCAATCAGGATAGAGGACAGAGCAGGTCAGAACATGTTATATGGATGAAACCATTTTATAAACAAATAAATCGATCAAGTCCTTGTAGAATCTGTTCAGTTTTAATATCTAATCCTCAATAGGTTTTATTTCTTATAGAGTGGAGTCATTAAAGACTCGGCAGAAATCTGAGAAGTGGATCCACAATGAAACCCACTTCCAGGGCCCAGCCCTTCTTTGTGTGTGTCTGTGCATCTTTTGTTGCTGCTTTTCTTTTTCGATTTTTTCGTCTTTTCGTCTCTGTGTATTTCTCTGTCACACTCACGCAGCAGTGGAATAAAAGTGCTGTTCCCATTTACGGTCACATTGTTTCTCCTAAATGAAACCAAATGTTGGATTCTTCGCTGTGCGAACAGACGCACACAGACACACAGCACTGACATCATACGTTCATCTGATGGGGTCTACATCAGCAGTTCAGCATCACAGAGTGCCTGTTTGTATGTTTTGGAGTGTGTGTCAGTGCATTAGATCATTTCGGCCTCTCAGCAGTAATTACTGGAGGCATTGAAACAGACAGGAAGGCAGAGTGGGGAGGTCAAGACGTTCATCTCTGACCCAGCTGTGTGTGTGTGTGTGTGTGTGTGTGTGTTCACATATTTCTCTCTTCCTATAATTGCTTATGTCTCACGTCTTGTGTCTGAGTGTTAAGCTCAGTCTGAGTGTTGATGGCAACATACTTTATATTTATAATTGATCCCAGATTAATTTGTCAGCGGTTCAGTGGATGAGATCTGAGTGTAACTGGAACAACTCCAAACACCAGGAGCGAGGGACATGGACGTAGATAAGGACAGATCTATCATCAGTTATATTGTGGGGTCATTGAGGTCAGGAGAGGTTACCTCATGTCATCTGGTGGGTTATTTTAACGTTGCTTGGGGTGACATGGTTCGGGTTATGGTGCTGCCTTGAGAAGACGAGTTCAGGGGAAGGAAGCATCACTGGAAAACTGGACTTAAAAATGTTGGTAGATTTCCTTATTAGAGGCGCGACCTGATACCTGAGTGGCTCAGACACCACCTGTGTGTAAATGAGAATCAAGGCCCTGTTTTGGTTCCTGGCCAGTTGGACCATTTGCTTTGTGACATCATCAACTCTGACCCATCAGAACTTGCCTGAGAATTGTCACATTTTTAAGTTTTCTTCATTATCACAGTGATCCAGTGGTAACTGTCTGTACATCCATGGGTTCACTGCAAACAGGAACTGCCGACAGATAATTTGGCTACTTTTAAAGGTCCCATAAAGTCTAAAAATAGATGTCCTAGTCGTGTTTGATTATAAAGCAGGTCTAGGTTCTATATTAATACTGTGAAAGTATCAAAGGTCTCAGTCCACAGAGAAATGCTCACAGTCTGTTTTCAGAAACTGAGCCTTAAAACCGTCTGTCAGAACTTCACTGCAAACAGGAACTTCTAATCAATTATTTGACCACGTTTAAAGGTCCATACAGTCTAAAGGTAGATGTTAAAGGTCCATACGGTCTAAAGGTAGATGTTAAAGGTTCATACAGTCTAAAGGTAGATGTTAAAGGTCCATACAGTCTAAAGGTAGATGTTAAAGGTCCATACAGTCTAAAGGTGGATGTTAAAGGTTCATACAGTCTAAAGGTGGACCTAGATGTGGTCTTTGATTATAAATCAATCTCCAGCTTTTATATTATACAGTGAAAGTATCAAAGGTCTTATTCGCTGACTGACCTGTTGTTGCTAGAGCTCCAGAGAGAAGACGCCTGAGAGAGGAGATGTAAAACTACACCGAGATGGTTTTCGGTTCTTAAACCCACAAAATTTATTCTCTTATGGAGACCAACCCTTCAAAATAAAACACAGAGGAGTCAAATATTGGACCTTTAACTTCTATCTGATGATGCATCTACACACAAGTTACAACATGCCTTTGTTCATCAGCGCACACTCATCTGGCTCCAGCTGTTGTGTTATGTATTTCCTGGAGGTGTGTTTGTCTGGACACTCGTTCCTCCCTCTCTCTCTATCCTTGTCTCCCTCTATGTGTTTCTGCCTTTTCATACGTTTCCTCTCCTCTTCCTCGGCCGTATTATTGTGTGTGGTAGTAAATTCCTGCTGCAGTTATGAGGTGATTAGTCATATGGTATCAGTTTATTTTGCCTGTAATGGAAACTGCTCGCTGCCAGAAAACGCCCCTCTCTCTGCTTCCAAACTTCCCTCTCTTCTTTAGTTTCACCCCCTCCTCTATTCTTTTCTCTTTAATTTTCTCCCTCCTCCTCCTTTCATCCACCCTTTTGCTCTCATTTTATTGCCTCCTTTCACCTTTCCATCTTCTTACTCCTTATTACATTCTTCTCATTCCTTTTGTTTCCCCCAACCTGGTTTTTCACGTCACTTTTTCCAATCTCTTGCTTCTTCCTTTCTCACAGCCTGTTTCTCTTTTTCTAATTTTCCCTCCATTGTCATGTTCTGTTTTGTCTTTTCTCCTCCCTCACTAATTGTTTTTTTTTTTTTTTTGTCTTTTCTATGTTTATAGAAGGTGATAAACTGGCTCTGCCCCTCCCATCTAATAAAGAAACCCTGCCCAGGCTCCAGAAGTAAAGGAGCAGTTCACTTTAAATAGTTTTGTTGCAGATTTGCTCCATAAAACTGGCAGCACATGATGTAGCAGCATTAAGTAAAACAACAACAACAACCCAGTCATTATTTCCTGTTTACCAGCTGCATTAGAGTAATAGATTACCAGAGAAGCCTGGTGGTTGTTCAGTTCCAGGTGGACGACTGTGTCCACCCTGATAAATAATCTACATGCAACTAGCACTGGAACAAGCTTAATGTTATATCAATTAGTGAGGGAGGGAGGTGGGGGAGGGGAGATAAACACCCGGGGACAGCGCCGGCCGAGTGTTTATGTTTGACTGTGGAGGAATGTGAGGACGACTTGGTCGGAGGACAGATTACAGGTCATTCAGAGCAGAGACTTGATGAAACGCAGGCGTCACGGCTGTTTGGAAACCGATGAGTAATCTGGTTAAAATCGCTGTGTCTGCAAACAACCATGGTGGTAATGGTGCGTTTGTGTGTGTGGGCAGCTCTGTTACGACAGAGGTGTATTTACTGATTGTTTGTTTCTTTGAGTTGGAACTAGAGCTGCAGTCAATAGTTGATTTATTAATCAATCAAATAAAGTGAAATAAAGGTTATTTTGATAATCTATTACTGTTTGAAGTCATCGTTCAAGTAAAAATGTCAGACATTTGATGGTAGCAGCTTCTTAAATGTGTCACTTTGATGCTCACCTTTCTATTATGTGACAGTAAATTGAGTTTTCTTGTTTTTTTTTTTCACTGTTTGTTGGCATTAATAATAACATCTTGTGGTTCCAGATACTGTTTTGTTGTTGATGTTTTTTCTTTATTACTGTAGCTATAGTATCTGTGATCAGTAATCACTAGTTACAGCCAGTTTAAACACCTTTTGGATGAAGAGGTTGTTGTGCTGACTGACCTAATTTCATTTTAACAAGAGTTGGGATCACAGGTAGTAGTTTGTGGGTATGGTGTTGTCCTGTCGCCTCACAGCAAGAAGGTTCTGGCTTCAAACCCCGGGCGAGTTTCCATGTTCTCCCTGTGTCTGTGTGGGTTCCCTCCAGGTTCTCAAGCTTCCTCCCACAGTCCAAACACATGCAGGTTCAGGTTGATTGCTGACTCTGAAATCGTTGTTTTATTCTGTAAGTCTCTATCTTTCGGCTCTGTGATGGACTGGATGGACCTGTCCAGGAATCAATGTGAATAAATCTTATCATTCTAATTCTGATGTAAGTCTTTGGAGGACAAAAGGCCAAACCTGAGCCTCCTCCGTGATGATCTGCACAAGATTGAATGCAGGTCACAACCAGTGATGTGTTCACCATCAGGGACAAACAAATTGTTCCACATCATCTGCAAACTGACAAATCCTGTGATTAACTTCCTAAGATGGGACGTAGGAAGCCTTTGGGCTGCACATAAAGACTTTTCAACTACTCTGTGGCAGGTTTTTACAAGAGTTATGTTGATAATATTTAAATAACCGATCAAAACAAAAGGAATTTATAAGGAACTATTTATTTTTTTATAACTCAAAATTCTTCTCATGTGACAATTAGCTTCTTGTCTTTGTCTTACTTGACGGTAAATGTGGTATTTTTTGCTTTTGGGTTGTTGGTTTGACCAAATAAGATGTATGTCAATGTTGCTATGTATCATCATTAAAAAAAAAAGGAGGATTGTTTGATTAATTAGAGGGTGAAAAGATACAAAGTCACTTAAGTGCAGAATAAAAAAAACACAAATATCTGTTAATTAATAACAATAGAAAGCGTGTAAGGTTTGTGTGTTGTTCAGCAGCACTGCGCTCGCTGCTGCCTGGAAGATGTATCGCAGCAATACAACAAAATAAAACTGTAGTGTTGTTTTTATATAGAGCAGAACAACACCTGTCCTGATGTATTTGTTCTTGACACCTCGACGTCGAAGCAGCAACAATGTGCCTTAAAGACAAATCCAAGGATGTGATTGACTGTGCAAGAATGTTTAAAAAAAAAAAAAAAATGTATTTAGCGTAAAACTTATTAGTGAATGTGGTCCTGCCTCCACCCTCCTCCTCCACCCTCCTCCGTTTAAAACAAGGTGTGGAGCAGCTGGATTCCCACTTTGATCCAGCAGCAACGTTTAGCTGAATTTGAAGGGTTTTTAAAGTCGATCAGGGATTGTCAGGGTCGCGAGTTCAAGGTCCCGTGAATGTCAAAGGGGTTTGAAATGGAAATGTGCGAGTGATCAACACCCACTGGAAGGATGTAGATGGGAAATGGCATGTGTGTGACTCCACAGGAGGCATACTGAAACTGCATCTCGTTATCTCGAGTGTGTGTGTGTGTGTGTGTGTGTGTGTGTGTGTGTGTGTGTGTGTGCGGAGAGAGCTGCCAAACAGGAGGACGTCAATGCCAGCAACAGACAAACACGCGCTCCAGGGTTATTTCTCAAGGACACAGACAAACGTATGCGCCGCTGCTCGCCGTATGCTTGTGGGCGAATCTGTCTCATGTCAGCACGAGGCTGCGTGGACCTCCTACACGCCACCCAACAGGCTCCACCCCTCCAGGATGTTTGTGAAAGTCACCGTTGAGTTCTCTCTCTCTTGTCAGCTGCCAGGAGTCTCACTGACGGGCGTCTAGGAGGTTATATTCAGACTTTTTTAGACTTAAACCGAGCTGCATTGGAGAAGCCGTAGTCAGAGTAGTGCAGCGCAGATGAGTGATGGATGCATTAAGGTTTGAGCAGGTTTATTTTTAGACGCAGATGAAGACATTTTTGGGTTGAAGGTGCTGTTAGCTTCTATTTTCTGCCTGTACTTCATATCTTAAAAGTTTTAACTAGGCCTGCAGCTAAGGCTTATTTAAAATGTCATAGAAAGTATTTGATATTTGTTTTGTCTTAACTGTGAAATCCAAAGTCGCATCATTTGAGAAGCGTTAACCTCTGGTTGTTTGGCATTTTCGGTTTGAAAAATTATTAAATCGATTATCAAATTAGTTTTCTGTCAATCCACTAAAAGAGTTTATTCAGTTTCTTGTCAAGAGTTAGAAGAGGAGTCCAGTCTGACAGCTGTTATACTACTAGCACCTCATTGGCCCCTGTTGAGACCTGATCTCACTAAACAATCATGATGTTTCATTTGCTGCTGACCAGCTCACCCCAGCTCAGGTTGTCCTGCCTGCAGACAGGTCTCTCGTCCCGTTGGTGGGCAGCTGTAGTTGGCGGGCTAGCTGGTTAACCATGGCTTGGTTAGCAACGACTGATTTTTAAAAATTTAAACAACTAAATGTAGAAACTTGTAATGACGTGATCGTTATAATTCGTCTTGAAAAAGATTGCCCAGTCCTCATCAGATCTTAAATGGATCCTCAATGCGTCTAAGGCGCATTGCACCTGAACTTGCTAAAGAGATGGATGTTAATACCAGGACTGAGCGGGGCCTTATGATCACTAATATGTGACTGATGTTTGCTTTGTTTATTTGCTGGTTGGGTGGATTTTGTTTTTTGCTAGCAGCATTCCTCAGTTTCCAGTTGTCATGCTAAGCTAAGCAGTGAAAACGAATAAGTGTATTTGCCCAAATGTTTAGCACTAGTACTTTAAAGTTTTGCATCCTATATTCTGCTCCCGTCGGGATGAAAAACCTTCTAAAAGTTCAAGTTTAATGGGAAAAGTACAATTCAAGGAAGCACAAAATACTAAAGCCTTTTAGACTTTGGAAGGAGCTGAAATCTTTTTTTTTTTTTTGAAGGGATTAAACTAACTTTCTCTATCTGGACAAAATATTGGCTATGTGCAACACTATTACAGAAAATGATAAAAAAATATATATTGGTATCCACCTTCAAAAACCCATATCTTTCCAGTTGTAGTTTCATTTATCTTTGCAGACACAGACTCTGATAGATCTCCAAACGCTCCATGCATTTCCATCAAATATTTGATGTGCACCCAACTGCTGTTAATGCCAGGCTTCGCAGCAAACACATCACAGCAGTCACGGGGGGAAGAGTTGTGTCGAGTGAAAGAAAGTTATGACAAAAGTGAAAGAGACAGTTCAGAGGAAGCAGACGAGGTCAGAGAGAGGAGTTTATGACGCCCAAGAAGTGGGATTTTTGATCAAGAAGATGGTTTCATGACTGATGCCGACAGGTCTGAGATTCATCCTGGAGTCCCGTTTATCAGGGGAAGTGACTTTAAATGAAATAATTTTCACGGCAAAACATTTCTAAATATGTACAAGTGTTTTCTCTACCTCTTGACGAAGTGTTGTTTTATTCTCTTCATGCTGGAGCAGATTCAGCAGCAGCGTTTATGGGAAAGCTTTGTCCCAGATTTCTTATACCTTTGGCTCCTCTCACGTTGGAGTGGTCATCTGAAAAGTGGAGTAGCTGTGGATGGTCTGTAAAATAACCACAGAAATGGGACATCACTGGGAACAAACAACAGAATATGAACCTGGTTTAGAGACTTAATGTTGAGGGTTTGGTAATAATGTTCCCAACTTCTTCTTTTCTTTGATTGTCTGACATTACGACAGACATAATTACTGTACTTGGACTAAAACGGCAACCCTGTCATATTTTGCTAATAGTTTAAAAGTCCCATGTTTTAACTTCTTATTTTGAAGGGTTGATATCCATAACGAGATACATTTGTGGTTTTAAGAACCAAAAACCATCTGTGCAGCTTTACATCTCCTCTCTGAGTCTCTGGCCAGTCGGCCAATCAGAAGAGAGGATCTGAGCCTCTCTGTTTTCTGAGGGATCCAATAAAAGTATAGCAGATTTCAGGTGAAACCAAATCCTGTAAGGTTGGGTAATGGTGGGTCCAGGTGGGCCGGGTTCGGGGCTTAACTGAGGGTGGTGACTGCTTCGTTGTGACATCACAAAGTTCCAGAAGTCCTAACGGCTGGTTTTAAGGCTCAGTTTGTGAATACAGGGTTTTCTCTGTGGACTGAGACCACATTAGTCTGTATGGACCTTTAACATCTACCTTTAGACTGTATGGGACCCTTAAATTAGTTTTGTAAGGATGATTGACTCAAATGCCAGAGTTTGCTGCTGTTTTCAATCTTGTATTATAATAAATTAAATATTTTTGACTTTTGGACACAGCAAGACATTTGACGACACAGTTTAGGCTCTAGGAGATTGTGCTTAGTTTGGGTATATAAGTTATTTTTAGTTTTAATTTAGTTTTGAAAGACTGATCACTAATTACAGCCCTTAGCTGGACTGGACCAATGAAGTTGTTTCAAACTAGAGCTGATACATACAAATTAAAACTGGGTCATTTCTTCCCAACAATGTGCACAAAGTTGTGTATTTCAGCTTTAAAGTCTAAATCCACAACACAGCCTTGGCTCTGCCTCAAGAGGCTGTTTGGTTATGGATGGAAAACACTTGACTGATCGATCAGAAGTGTAACAGGCCTCTTGTATTGAGGCTGCACAGCTGCAGATGTTTGCCTTCTGTGGTTTTCTGTTGAATAACCATCTTCATCTTGCTTGAAGTTATTTCTCCAGCATTGTTTCTCTTTTTTTTGATTGTTTTTTTTTTTTATATTGAGGATTTATGGCCCCTGAAACGCTGCCAGTGAGCGTTTCGGGGCTGTTGGCCAGTTGTTTATAGTAATTGTTTGACCTTTGCTCGTTCTTTTTGCAGAGCGTCCAGTACAGTTGGCACCACTTGACCCCTCTTGGCATCTGTTTGGCAGATTAAACCAGTTCAGAGGTTCTTTGATAGTTTAGTCCAGCAGATCGGTTATCTTTATCATTCAGGGTTCACCCAGTCCCTTAATATTACACAGATGCTTTCTGTTTGTCTCTTCCAAAGCCTGACAATGAATTAATTTGAGGTCATTTATTTAAGCAAAAATGATGTGAATTGTGTATATTCTCTTAAATTGAATATTTTGGGGTTTTGGACTGTTGAAGACTTCACTTTCAGATGTCTTTTCTATCAGGATGGATATTTTATACATAAAACATTAATCCACTGATTGATTTATATTAAAAAGTCAATGGAGCCCTAAAAGGCTCCCTGTTGAGCTCCTGACCACTAACTGTTTTTTTTACTACATTTATCAACCGAACCAGACTCATCATGAAGTGGTTGGGCTGGATGTGGTTTAGACAACAGACTTAAATTAGGGAGACGTGGTGGTTTACATGGTTTGTATTAAACCAGACCAGGATCTCCCATTTTAACCCTTGGGAGTCTTTCGGCTGTTTTTGAAATACTTTTGTTTTTGCCTTGCCTTTGCCTTTTTTTCCCCACTAATTCAGAGACACAATTAGACGGAGAGCAAGAAGATAAAACTCTTGCCCTGTTCCTTTTGCATACCTTTACACATAAATATGATTTTTTTTTTTTAAAGTCAAATTTATTGTATCTTTGTTTTTACCTCGTTGGTCAACATCAAGTAAAAACCAACAGATTGTTTCACGTCAGCACTTTCGAAGTTGCTCTCTTCTTTTTTTTCCACTGATCTGTTCAATATCAACGTATTTTTCACTAAAATTTGGTTTAAAAACACTTTGTTCATTTATGGAAACTGGTCACAGTTTAGTTTCCTGCAGATTAGTTTTTACAAACGTCATCGCCACAGACGAGGTTGTTTGTTTCTGATGCTGGAGAAAGAGACGATAGAAAAGTTGTTCAGTTTGCATTCAGCAGATGTGTGTGTGTGTGTGTGTGTGTGTGTGTGTTTGTGTGATTTGTAGGTGTTGAGGCTTTGCTCTGTCACTTCCATTAAACATGCTGTCCTCATTTTTGTTCTCTTCACCTTTCTACCTCGCTTGCTCTCTCTCTCCTGTTATTGTCCAGTGTCTCTCTCTCCCTCTCTTCTTTTTCCTCTCCCTCTGTCTCCATCTCACTTTCTCTCCTTTTCTGTCTCCTCTTCCCAGCGATGCTCATCTCTCGCTTCGTTGCTGTTGCTGAGGTTGGGACTCTAGATACACACACACACACACACCTGTGTTTCTATCTTTGTGAGGACCCTTGTTGACACAATGCGTTTTCCATTCACGACTGAAAACCCAATCTGAACCTGAACCTGAACCCTAAACCAGGTCCTGATACTCACACTGCTCTCTGAAGGTCTTTTCCCCAAAATGAGGACTGAACACGTTGTCCCCAGTTTCCAAATACGTCCTCACTCCCAAGGTCAGTAACTCAAATTGGTCCTCACAAAGATAGATGTACAAGCACACGCACACCCCCCCTCTCAGACAGCGCGCTCTGCTACATTGGTCAGGAAATTGGACCCTCAGCAGTCTGTATATTGGAAATGAATTCCTTTGAAAGGCCCAGACACACACACACACACACACACACACACACACACACACACACAGGACAGGTGTCTGTTGCAGTTTGCTAGTTTTAACTATAGAGTCTTATCTCCAGAAAAACTATCAGTAGTTTAAAGATAGAGCTGGTGGAGCTGAGTCACACCTCCACCTCCCTCCCTCTCTCTCTCTCTCCTGCTTTTTGTCTTTCTGACAGTCAGTGTCGCTCGTCCATGTGTGCTGCTGACAGATAAGGCATTGATGTTAATTACAAGACATGTAGCCTGTCTGACAGAGAAGGAGTCGACGATGAGCTCGGCCCGATGCAGGGTGTCCACTATCAGCACCGGAGCTGAAGTGGTTCACCTAAAGTACAAAGTACAGGACCCACGACTCCTCGGGTGGAGGACAAATTTAGTTTATTACCTCACCGTGGAGCTCACGTCTTCACCTGTTGTTGTTGTTATTGCACAAAAAAAGCACAGAACCGATTTAGGGGACGGGATCTGGGCCGGGAACGAACCCATTCAGTGCTGGTGCTGATCTATGACCTTGATACTGGTTCTTTCTCAAAAAGAAAATTACAACATGCTATGATACAAATTTTAGTTTTAATTTGCTTTTATCTTTCAGTTCTTAACTTGTTCAAATAATAAAACTACAATGTTCGTTCCTTGACAGGTCTGTGAAGTGAAGAGCCTTAAATCTTCATTCTCTCTAATGACCATCAGGGGGCGACTCCACTGGATTGTATTGAAGTCTATGGGAAAATGTCCCTACTTCTCCCTTGATTTATTAGCTCAGCAAACTTTTCCTAACGAGTTTATGGTCTCAGTCTCTAGTTTCAAGTTTTGTTTATATAGTGTTATTTTTTTTAAATGATGGTCCTATTTAGAGGAAAATAGACCATAAATCAGAGTGAATGCACCACAGACTTCCCCTTTGATGATGAAGTTTATGTCACGGACGCCACAGCCTGACAGAAGTTACATCTCGGGTCCAGTTATTTTGAAATTAAATGTGTATTTGTATGAGTTAAATTGAGGTTGTGGTTCTGTTCTCTGCACAAACACATGGTGTAATTCTGGTTAAATCACAGTAACCATTCATTTGGTGAACTGCAGGTAAAAAAAAAAAAATAAAGGTGTCTAGACCTTAAATATGGTCCTAACCGACGGTCCACTAACCTCCTGTTGAAGGTACAGTTACATGAAACCTAAATATCTGGACCTGCTAATCACTAAATCATTACAAAAAATATATCATTTAAAGCAAAATAAAGCAGCTAAAGTATAATTATAGGGAAACTAGTATCATTGGAAAAACCTGTACCAGTAGTTTAGTTGAGTGAAGATTTTAGGGCCAATGTTTGTGTTAGTTTTTGTGTGCTGACATTTTCATTGTGTTTTGATCTGATGAGTGAAACTGGGACCAAAATGGAGCATTTGGCACCAATTAGTGGGTTTGTGTGTGTATGTGTGAGTCTTTAACGGCATTTATAGGTGTAATTTCCCTCCCTCTCAATGTAGCTTTCTGCAGAAGTGAAAACATGGAGCAAATGATCTAAAGCAAATCCTTTAACTAGGTCTAACATGCTCTGTTCTCTACCCCAGTAACAAGCAGAGACAGCAGAACGGATGTATCCTCTCTGCTTTCATAAACGTGGGGAATTTCCCCCCGAACGGTTTAAAATCTAACATTAGTTGTGTTCAATAAGAAACAAGCTGATGGAGCAGCTTTGTTTTCATCATTCTGTTGTTAAATTGCTCTTAAAATTCATTCCCAGGTGATATTAAAAACTCCTTGGTTCAGCGACTTTAGAACTGTAATTTCCTCCATAACAAATTCCCCCAATTTATCCTCTCAGCTATTTGTGGCTATGAACTGGAATCTCCATTAACCTTGAAGCTGAGTCATTTTGGCAAATTCCCATTAACCTCCAGACCGAGTTGTTTGGTGAATTCCCATTAACCTCCACCATTAGTCATTTATCAGACAACAAAGAAGTGTTTGTGGGAGGGTTCACGTCTTATTTCTGGCTCATTTGGAGATAATTTTCCCTCAGGTCCACGATGAGTGCTGAGATTCAGGTCTCATGGAGTCACCAGACCAAAACATTAACAGGCAGGGGTGTGTAGTTTAAGGACTAAATACAGTCATGACGTGGTTGGACGATTAGGTACATCATCAAAAGTGACTTTGAAAAGTGGGAACAGCCTTTGACCTATTGGGTTCTTCATGGATATGATTGTGCTCTAGTTTCCCTATCGATGAACTAAGCTAATAAATGACGAGGATACGCTGCCAAATGATCACAAAACCAAAGCCTCGCAGAAACAGTGCCTGGGGGTATTTTAGCTTTATCTGTTAGCTGAATGCTGCAATGACACCAAATTGCCCTAATACTGCAACTGTATGAGACCTTTGAGCATACATCCACCATCTATACAGCCTGTCTGTCGGGGTTGCAGGGGGGGGCTGGGGCCAGTCCCAGCCCGGCGTTCGAACCCAGAACCTTCTTGCTGTGAGGCGACGGTGCTAACCACAAGTTCAGACAAATCGTGTCGACTTTACTTTAAAAAAACGCCGGCCCTAATAGGTTTTAATCCCCCTGAGACCCCGTAAAGGAATATGAGGGTGGAGATAATGGATAAATGGATGGATGGATGGATGTCGGCTCTGATGGGTCACTTACAGTACGTGCCTCATTTCTGCCCCACTTGTTGACCCAGAAAACTATTCCAGTTCAGTTCAGTCCGGTCATCTTCCTCTTATCTCCTCTGTTTGCTCTCTTCACCCTGTCTGCACAGGGACGTTTTCCAGCTGCTTTTTCAGCCTCCTGTCCTGAGTCTGTGCTTCAGGTTTAATCAATGCAGACGTGTCCTCACAGGTCGACTAATGTCCTTACTCAGGCTTATGTACACAACCGAGTCCCAAGGCGCCTTTTTGGGGATTCAAATCTTTGCCAACTTAAGCTTAGGACAAAAACCTGAGGAGGAGCTGATTCCTACAAAGACTGCACACAATTAGGTAGGAGACTACCTGTCAAACCCAAAAAACTGAAGGGTTTGTGTTTCAGTCCTAGACGGTTAGTCCAGGTGACGAAATGTCAACTTTTGAAGGTACTAGATACCAGGGATCACCTGTTAAGTTGAATAACAAATGAGAAAGGATGGGAAAAGTGGCCTGCTACCCATTTTGCTTTTTCCATTCCTCCCGCAATAGTTTCTCCATCTCGGCCTCTGTCCAGTTGAGTGCCATCACACAGCGGTTCATAGCTTATTGAATAAACCAGAAGCCTCAGAGAGTCGGGGGAGATTAGGTTGCACTCAGAGGTTGTGCATACTTTCTCTCCTGTGTCTCTTGCTCAGTGGTGTGTGTCTGTCCACTCGCATTCTGTAGGGCTAATTTAAGCATGTCCACACACACACACACACACACACACACACACACACACACACACACACAAACACAGAAATATGTAAGAAGCATGCGCACATCTGAGGGAGTGGGGTTTGGTTTATCTGAGGGTCAGCGAGCATGTGAACGGAAACGTAGAGTCATCTTCATACAAACAGACGAGTGTCAGAACGAGGGAAGGCGGAAAAATTGAGGCTGCTGATGTAAGAGGGGAGCAAATGGGATGTCGAACAGATTAAAAGATGGTAAAACAGAACCGGATTAAAGGAGGAAATGATTATGAAAGCAAAGGAAAGAACAGGGGAGAAAATGTCGGGGAGTGTTAGTCGGCAGGAACGCACGAGTTCCCCGAAGTCGGCCTGAGGTTGTAAAAACTGAGTAAATATGAGTGAAAGAGCAATGATGATGGGTTGAGATGCAGCCTGCAGCCTGGTAGTTTCTTAATGTTGTATGTCATCTGGGTTAGTGAGGCTTCCACAGTGATTTCCCTGACATCCATGAAGTATTCAGCAGCGGACTCAGAAGGCAGATAAACACAAAGGCTTCCGGTAGCTGCAGCTAATTCACATGTATGGAATCTCTCATCAGCCTGAAGCTAAAGGGAGTGTTTAGCATTGAGAAAACAATTAGCATAGTCTGCTCAGCTCCTGTTGGCACTGTGCAGGTTTGTAATGAAGTAGTTTATTTTCCAATGGATGCGTTTCCTCGTGTCGTTTTGTTGCTGCTACTGGGAATCTGTGTGTTTTCTTTGATGCTTTAGTTGAAGTTGAGAACAGCGAAGTCTTTGACTGCAACAAGCTGACTTTCCCACATTTGTTTGAAGTGTTTTTATAAATTTGGGTTTGGGTAGAAAACAGCTGTGCTTTCGTTTTCCCGGAGGGATAAAAACGAGTTTGATTGGTTGTCTGCTGCTCCTGTCAGAGGATGTTTGCATGAAGCTGAATCTTTTCAGCCTCCCCAGGTTGCACCACTGAGCGGCTGTTGAGTGTTGACACAGGGAACGGTGCCAGATTCCTTTAACAATGTGGTGCAGAGCAAAGTATCTCAACAGCTACTGGACAGACAGTTACTCCAAACAATACTTGGTGGAGATATTCATGATCCCTGAAGGATGGTACCTGTCACTGAAGCCAAGTCCAAAATTACAAATGTGCCTCAAAGGGCTTCACTATCTGTGCAGCATTTTACACCCTGAAATCTGTGGCCTTTGGTTTGGATGAGGACACAGGAAGAAGAGGGTTTAAGTTAGTTAAGGGTTATAAACCAGAAGACGGAAGAAATTCATGCTTCCCAGAGGTAGCACCCTTCCCACTTTCAACATCGTCAAGTCAGGTTAAGTTTGTACACAAGATTTTTAAGGGGATGACCTGGTTTAAGTCCCTGGTCTGACTCCCCGCTGGCTAGACCTTTTTACTGTCTCTTATCAAATGAAACCATAAAACGCTCATCAAATTGTCTCAAAATCCAGATTAAGTTAATCTCATATTACTGTCTGAGAAAGTGTCTGAGCTCTTCAATGCTCCCAGTGGGATAAACCTTTTGGTTCCACTCTAGTTGTTTTCTGTAAAGGATCGCAAGGCAAAGTGGTTTAATTTTGAACAATATCTTAAAGGTTTTCAAGGTTTTTGGAAATATTTAAGTAAAGTAAACCCAAACTTGTAGCTAAGTACAGTGACGTTGGGAGGTTTCATGAACTTAGCTTCAGATTTTAAGGTTTTCATTTTTAAAATAAGACACTTATTCAAACACATGAAGCTGAACGGCAGCTACACGACATTGGTAGACGATCAGTTTGACGATTTATTGAAAACTTGTAGAGTTGTTCCAGTTGAGTTCACTTATATCTTTCAACAGGATAGTCTGAGGACAGACAAATCGATCTAGTCATTATCTGAGGAGCCACTAATGAGATTAAAACTTGTCGTTGAATACCACCGGGAAGCTCTGGATTCCTGTAATTGCGACAAGACATCATCATGTAGAGGTATCGTCTTTCATAAGGCCCACATCATCTCTTCAGGAGCGATGGTCGGTGATGTTCTGGGAAATGAAAGCAGGCAGTGAGGGTCTTTATCAGGCGCATTCCTGTTCTTTGGACGACTCACAGCTTGTGATCTCTAGAACCCATGAGAACGGGAGCTTAAGTGGGTTTGAAGCGTCTTGACAGTGATTGATACCAACGGGGAGCTCTGAATACAGACCACACTGCTGGTCCTTATCACTGACACATCCGGCTTCGGCGCAAGATGTCAGCTGTTTGTGGAGGGAGGAGGGGGACGTGGTCTGACTGTATGAAAGTCAGCGTGACGGGGAGAAACACATGAGACCAAGACGTGTTTGCAATCCTGAGACTTCTTTTTCAGAAAACACTGGCAGGCTTTGTAGAAGAGTCTCTGCTCAGAGAATCAGCGTTTGTTTTCTTTGATGCTTCAGAAAAGAGCTGGAGGCAAAAGATTAAAACGTGGACACCTCCACTCACAGATGATTCATTGAATTATCCCACAAACCTCCAGAGCATCCAGCAGTAAACTGCAGAGAGAGGGATGAATAGTTGGAATAATGATTATTGTTTTGTTTCTTTCATTAGGATGCGTCTGCCTGAGTCTCTGCTCTTTTTCTGGAGTAATTGTTTTTAAGATGAGAGCAGAGGTTTGAATGAAAGCTGCACCAGAAAACCTTCACTCTTCTCAGTAGAAACTGAGATATTTGATCTCTTTTCATTCACACTCTAAAGTGTAAATACCCTTGAGGACAGAAATTTCAACATAGTTTCACAACTTTGTTTAATGGCTGGACTGAAAAAAAAAGATTCTCTGATTAAAATCAGTCTTAATTAGAATAATCTGATATCGATTGATAAAAATCGATCTTTTAATGTTTGTTTTATTTGTCCTGCGGACACGTTGTGAGCTGTAGTTTTGGCTGTAGAGCTGAGAGGCGCTGATGAGATGAAATATCAGCAGTTTGCATAAAAGATCGAATAAAAACGAAATGTAATGGTCAAAGTTGTTATATTGACATTTAAGGTGTATTGATTGATTTTTCCAAATGTCAATCATGCATTGAGTTACACGCAAAAAAAACATTCCACCTTAAAAATGTCCGGTAGCTGGCGGCGACCTCTGACCTCTCAGTGAGTGAAATCATTAATTGGAGAAGAAAAACATCCAGATAAATTTCAACCTATGACATCATGGTGTCGTCTGATGATGTCACCGATGTCGCAACAGTTCAGTCAGTCGAACATCTGGTCATGTGATCGGAGTTCATTCATGTTGGATGTAAACAGTTAGAAACACATTATCATGTTAAATAGAAAGTGTGTTAATGTAACGGCTGCAGGATCCATTTCTTATGTCGGCATTAATATTTTTGATTAACGCCAGGTTAGAGAAACATTTTACAGCATTGGCTCTCAGAGAAAAACTGGTGTTTTACCTGGAATATCGGTGGCGATAACCAGCCACATGTTTGTTCACTGGCTACACCTTTGTCCACCAACCCAAAACCAAGCTGGTTGTGCAGACTCCAGCTCTTTTGTGACTAAAGGTGCCGAATAATTTATGACTTTTGGGAGTTTCTCTAAAATCCAGTGGGTTTTTTTGTTCCAAAGCCAGAAATCATATCACGGAGCCTGAGTAATAGTCAAGCCCCCGGTTATTGATCAGACAACCCTATGAACCTCAACAGATATATTGTGGTCATTTTTCTGACTGCAGACCAGTGGAAATCTCTGTTACTGCCCCCTGAAAGATGACAGGCGTTAATGAAATATGATGTCTCACCGTCTCCCTGTCTGTAAACTGCTCAGTCGTTAAATTAACATTTTGTATAAAGCAGATCTTGACTCGGAGAAAGGCTGAGCAGAATCTGACTGACTCAGCCCAAACCCAGGGAAAAGGATCGAGGCAAACTAAACTGCAAGATGGCTGTTTTTTTATTTTTAAACCACGAATGAAACAGAGCAGGAAGGAAACAGTTCCTGTATTTTGAAGATCGGTTCATCTCAGTCTTTCATTGATTTCTTGTAGAAAACCTGAAACAGAAGTTTATATTGACACAACACAACACAAACATATCTTCATTCTTACATTTGAAGCAGGATTTTGACAATTGGGGATTTACTTTATCTTTTTAAACTGACTTTCTAGTTTCCAGCTAAAAAGGGCTGAATCTTGTATTTTAGAGCATCAGCTGAACAGAAAAACAGTTTTTCTGGACCAGTGGGTTGACACTTGATTGTTGGAGAAAATAATCAGTAGATTGTTACATCATGAAAACACTAGTTTCAGCTCGACACCAGAGTATCATTATTTATCTTGTTGACCTCCAGTTACCTTCATCTGTCTGTTGGTCAATAGAGAAAAAAACATTTGTTATTTATTTAAGCCCAGAGAAAAATCACCTTCACTAATGACTCTGACCTTATTTTAAGTCATTAAAGAGAGAGCGACACCAGAAAAAAAGAATATTGATCTTCTCTGGTTCACTCCCAAACCATATATTTTATTAGTTCTCAATAACGGCTACGATTATGAAGAATCACCTCCACCCGTGTCAGCTGAGTGAACCTGGTTTGTCAGAAACAGGCTGTTGGTGTTTGGATGAGTCAAAAGAAAGAGAGAGATCTCACGATGGCAGTCGGGGAAGATTGATCTAAGAACTCGCCGTTACACAAGTGGACGGGCAGCGCACTGAAGAGAGATTCATGGATATTAATGTTCATCCAGCTCCAGTGCCAGATTGTATTATTAGCTCCAAGTCAACTCACAACTCATTAACAGCTTTCTCAATACTCCCGATAGATCTAGATTGATTATTTGGTATTAAGAACGTCCAGCACCACGCTGAGGCATGGTTTGAAAAATAAGCCCAGGAGACGTATCGACGGCCCAAGATATGGATTAAATAGTTGGGATATTCTGCCCGTGCGTCTTCCAGCAGCCTAATGAGTTTCTGAACAGCCAGAGGAAAAGACGAGGTGGTGGAGGATTTAATAAGACCACCAGCAGAGATGAAGCTCAGGTGGATGGGACTTTGTTTCACCTTCTGAACCTCATTATGGAAATCGGCTGCATTTCTGATTGCCTGGCTGTGTCTGTGTTTGTCCCCCATACAGGTGTGTGTGTCGGCACATTCAGTTTTACACCATGTGCAGAACCGAACCTGTGTCACCGGTGAGATGTTTCTCCGATGTAAACTTAATACCACGATTTTCCATCTCAACGGAAACAAATCTGTCATCCACAGACAGGAAGAGCACAAAGACGCCTTTTTAATGTAGTGAAGCTCATTTGAAAGTTGTTTTTGTTTGAATAAAATTGAATTTTACATCCAATTTAAACCGTTAAGGTTTGTTTTAGTTCAGCCAAAATCAAACTAAGGTCTGTTTTTATGCAGAGCCAGAGACCTTAACATGGCTTTGTTTTCTTTTCCATTTCTTTTTTTTTTTTTTTTTACTTACTTTTACTTTACAGAGAATAAGTAAGAATAACTGAGAATAAATTTAAGAGCCATGATTATTCACCAACACAAACTGTTTATTTTTTTAATGTCTTTATTATTATTATTATTTGATTGTTTCCTTTGTTGTAGTTTCCCCTTATTTTCAATTTATTAGTTAAGCTATTATTAGTATTACAAATATTATAAATTTTTAATATTTACATTAACAGAGACTGAAAAGGTATTTAACAGCACTCATGTACCTGTGTTCAGGGGGAAATTACATATGTAAAGTTTAATAGGAAAACAAGAGAATAATACAAATATAAATCTCAAACATGTCTTTAAATGAAGAAAAGACTCCATGACAAAGTCTCCTCTCTTATCCCAGACTCCCCTGTCAGTCGACCTTTGACCCCTGCCTCAGCGGTTGGCCAGTTCATTGTTGGAGCTGAGGGTCGTGACCCCGGCGGCGTTTCGCTGCGATACCTTTGTCTCTCAGATAACGCTCAGACATTGTAAACACGTGTCGTTTAGTCGGGGTGAAGACCTTTTTTTCTTTGTGTTTTTAAAATGAGTCCAGTTTTATAACTGGACTCATTTTAAAAATGAGTCCAGTTTTATAACGGATTCTTTTATAACAGAGTGTAATTGGTTTTTGTTTGGATGTCAAATATAGAAGCACAAGGAGGTGAACTCGTCCTCTAACGGTTAGCATAGCATGAAGGATCAATGTTGTTGCCATGGTTACTTAGATCCAAATACAAGCTAAACACATAAACCAGGTCAGTTTATGTTTGAGCATCTGATATATTAACACCTTCCTTTGTATATTTAAATTAACATTCATTGCATTGAACAGCATGTTGATGTAAAGTCAGTGTAAACAGTGTCCTCACACAGACAGATGATGAGCCATAATCATACAGAACATATCTGTGGTACAAGGGGAAGCTGCTGTATCAACACTGTGTCGACCTCTACATGTTTGCAGGGAGGCTCAAACATAAAGATTCTTCATGTCAGGTTTCTCTGGGTCATGGTTGTGTTGTTCCCGTTGGATCTTCTCTGGATGTCCGCCCCCCTCGCTTGGCCCTGCCCTGGTGCAGTACATGGGAAAAGGGAAAGCCCCTGTGGTCCCCGAGGAAGACTGCATGGCTGTGGTGTGACGTACAAGTTACAGCTAATTGAGACCAGACTTTAGTTCACAAGTGACCTCTGTAGGAACCTTCTGTGGGCCCTTCCTTCCTCGGTCTGCTTTCATGCACAGGCCTTTCTTCTTCTTCTTCTCTTTCTGCTTCAATTTCCTCTTCTGTTTCTTCTTCTTCTGCTTCTTCTTCATCCTCATAAAGAAGGTAACCTGTGGGTCCCGTTGTTCAGACAAAACTAGACATCTGAAGACGTCACTTTGAGGCGTTTTCTTTAAAATGTTCTTCACACGCTAAGATGACTCTTATCGACTTTCCTGGAAATGATGGTTAATCAGTTGATAATCACATCATATTTACTAGAGACTCACTGATCAGATCTGTAGCATTAGTCCAGTGTTGATATTCGTCCCCAGGACTTAGTGGCTGATCGGACATGATGAGACATTAAGGTCCAGTTGGAACTAACTGCACTGGCCTCAGCACCAGTGGGTTTTTTTTTTTTTTTTTTTTTCAAACGGGGTTATTTTGGAAAAAATGGGTTTACTGACCATATAAATTCATAAAATGCTCTGCTTTTTGTTTTGCTTATTAAATAATGCGTAAATTTAGTTTCAAGTAGCATCACCACTCCTGACCCAGATGCAGCCGCTGTGCCGTTTCCCTCCTCTGAGGATTTGTGAAGGGTTATAGGTAACAAATAAGAAACGAATAGAGAACAGATCATATTTCTCTCTCCTGACCTCTGCTGACTCATCCCAGCCTTTTGCTCAGACTGTGACTTTGTTTATTGCCTTTTTCTGTCTGAGGATTATGGGATTTGCTTTTTCTCAGTGGACTTGATGATACATAACGGCAGCAAATAACAGAATCGGAGCCACGAGCTTTAAATGTGCAACATATGATGAAATGCATTGGCGCGGTCGCACGTCGTGTTTTGATGACACTCCTGCATCAACACTTCTGCTTTCATGTACAAAAGAGAAGCGTGTTTGTTTTTAGAAATCCATGTTTCCCCCCCCCTCGGGATATAACTGAGTCAGTTTTAATAGTAGCCTTGTTTTTTTTCTTGCATGAGAGACAAAAGGTCTTTATTTTCACATTGTCATGCAGCTGTTTGCTAGTGGCTGATAAAGGAGGAGGGACGCTGAGTGGCATGCTGATTTGTTTTCTTCATCATCAGTTAAGTTGAGGAGTTTTTCACAGGTTTAACATTGATCTAAAGTGGGTTACCAGCGACCTGCTGCGTGGAAGCAAATCGCACTGCGCTTTGTATTGATTGGGTCTTTTTTTTCCTAAAGTACTTCACCACTTTTAATTAGATGTATCTGAAAAATGATAAATACTTTTTAATGCTTTAATTTTTGACCTGTAGAGTCACACAGTTGTTTTTTTTTTTTTTTTTAGCTGCAGCCAAAACAATCTGCTGGAGGACATGACTTCCTCCTTTAGGTCCAGGTTACAAACTTTAAAGGTCTCAACAACTGTTAAGTGAACTTTAAAGCAGCTGTTTGTAGGTTTTGCTATTGTTTCATAGTGTTCAGCCTCCTCTGAGCAGCTATTTCTTCAGGGTGGACTGGACCCTACAGTGACTCCGTATCAGAAACTAATGAGATGAGCCAACGGGGTCAGGGGCTAGCTGGTTAGCATGCTAACCTCAGTACAATAGAAGAAGTGATAGACATAGAGGGTTTATTCAAGACTGGTAAGAAGACAGCTATTAATGCTGTTAAGTCTTCCTTGGCATCCAACGTGGGCCCTTTTCAGTGTTTATTCTCTAAATTTGTCTGGATGCTAGCAGTGTAGCTTCAGATGCAGCCAGTTGGTTGGTTCGTCCATCACTTTGGTCCAGTTTGAAGCACCCTGAGTTTTTAGTACTTTGTATTTTGTTCTAATTAACAAATGTTAGCATGCTAAACTGAGATAACATTGTGAATATTGAAACCGCTAAATAATACTTATTTGTGTCCGTGTTAGGATTTAGCGTGACAGTAATGTGAGATAAGATGAGCAATGCAGTAAAGAAATCCTTCAGTGATGAGTCAGTGGTTTCTGGAAAATCTCCACAGATCAGATGAATCAGGTGAACGAGGTCATTTGAGAAAAAGACTGTGTCGTCGGGGTTTACAGTGCAGACTATGGTCCCTGCTTTGTCTTGAGATTCTATCAAACTCTGTTTACTGACATCAAAAAACCTTGTAAAACTTCAAGATCCTATAAAGGTTTGAGCACAATACGTATTAATGTCAGTGAGATAAAATGTTGAGAGAGGTCACTAAAATCAAACTTATGGCTGGTTGTCAAAGATCAAATCAATAACCCCCCCCCAAAAAAAAAAAAAGTCTTATGTGGTCTCAGTGGAAAAGCACAATGTATGTATGTATGTTTTTTTTGAGATTTGGTTTCGGGTTTGAAAGAGCTCACCTGAGTGAATCTCCTCTGAAGGGGGATTTACCCGTCATGGTCACAGACCGTTGATCAGTGTGGTGCTTTTTGGTGAATCCTTACACGACAACATGCCAGGCATTTGTCAACCATTATTTTTCTGTAGTTGGAGGATGTATTTGAGTTAAATCAGCTGCATCCTCTCTAAAGCAGCAGGAAAGAGATTGTTCTATTATTATAGCAGATACGCTCACATTAACCTTTGTTGTCAGAAGCCCACAGGGCTAATTTTGCTTTGTATGATGATTATTGCAGGAAAAAAAAAAACAGTTGTGCTTCCTAATAGGCTAGTCAACTAAAGGGCATAATTTATGAGGAAAATGTGAATGGATCAGCATCTGTTTTCCCTGACGAGTTGGTTTGACGGTCAGCACAAAGCCTCCGTGGAAAGAAACGCTGCACTTATTAGTCGCTCACAAGTTCGACTGTGTTGACTGCAACTAAAACCACAAACAAAACAGATCCTTTAAATCTGATTAAAGAGCTGGTCCAGGTGACTGTTTCCCCTCAGAGAACCAGGGTGGGATGAATAACCTCGAGCTTAAATGAATGTAATCCATCAAAGTCTTGTCGCGTCCATCATATCGGAGGTGAGCAGCGTTGACTGCATGTTTGGTGGAAGTGATGTAGGAGAATATTCCCTCTGCCGCTCTAAGCATAAACTTGTTAAGACATTTTCACCACCATGGAAAATCAATAGCACCTTGTGGAAAGTTTTGAACTTGAGGTAATTACATTTATGTCCTGCTCGTACACTCTTCTTGCTCTTGGTGTGAACATGAGCCCTCATGGCTGATAAGCCAATCAAGTGTGAAGTTGTGAGGGTGTCTTATATCCTCTCACCCAGCGCCAGTAATTTCCCTGCACTCTTCAACACACTTTGTTTGGCAGCAGGTGGTGAAAATGCAGGAAATGCACGCATATATTTGTGTGAGGCAACATATTGTAACGTAAAGAAGTAAGAGAATCATTGTCAGGATTATTCTACTGATTCGTTGATTAATCATCCCTGGAAAAACCTGAGTAGTCCCATTTTCATCCTTTTCCAATGGACGTTAGCGCCTCGACCTGGTACCCTTCTGTTAAAGTTATTTGTAAGTTTCACTGTCGCTACATAGCTAGCGTTAGCATTAACAGCTGTTTACTCATCAGTTGAGACAAAATTTTGAGTTCAGCGTCAAACACCTCTGGAAACAACGGCAATGTTCACCTTGTGTTTCTATGTTAGCACGCTGTCAACAGGGACACGACACGGGGGG
>CM076669.1:1837056-1867717 GCA_038496675.1 Rachycentron canadum | reverse complement strand
GGGGGGGGGGGGGGGGGGCGCGGCGCGGCGCACTGGACTGGGTGGGGAACGTCTGAATGCCGAGCCAACCAGGCCCAGATGTGACTCATCTGGATGAATACATTCAGAGACAGGACACCTAGTGCCCTGTTGGAGGGGTCCTCACAACGCTAACCAGCTAGCCCCGGCCCGTCTCGCCACTTTCTGATGGCGACTCGCGGGTGCTTTTCTGTTTGGTTTCCCTTCAGTATCCTCCATTGCATTGAAGCATCTGCAGCGGTAGAAGAAGTAGTTTAGTTGGTGGAAACAAAAAACGCTGTTTGTTCACCAGCTTGTGGCTAATATCTTTTGTTTCTGCTAACGTTAGCTATGTAGCAATAGCTAAACTTACAAATAGCCCCTTTAACTTCTCTGCTCTAGACTGACTAGCTGCCTGCTGCTGACGCTAATGATCCATTATAGTTATAGATTATAGATTGATTAAAATTTCGAGCTGCGGTGTTGGCGATGATTCTTTGCTCCTTTTGTCCATGTAAAAACATTTCTGTGTCCCTCAGCACTGGACTGATTTAACTGCTGAGCCATGGGCTCCGGCTCGGCCCGTGTTGTCACAATATCCTGAGCCCCGATTCGATCTGGTATCTACGTTGCAAATCATCTCTGTCCTCCCTCCGTGTTTGTGCCTGCTCTCCACCCCGACTCTGAAAGACCGTAATGAACTTTCAGAGCTGCAACGTTGGTGTGTATCAGTGTGTCTGGCAGCATATTGCCAGTGAAATTGCATTGTTGCATTCTGGCGCTGGGTAACTGGTGCGTGTGTGTCTGTGTGTGTCTGTGTGTGTCTGTGTGTATGTGTGTGTGTGTCTGAACCAGGTTGAGCTGCTGCATTCGAGCTCTTCAAAGTCCTGCCATAAAACCTCAGGATCTTAATCGGATGCTGTTCAGACTACACTGTAATTATGTCCCAACAAATTCCTGTCTACACACGCCTACAGAAAGGTGTGTGTTTGTGTGCTTGTGCGTGTGTGTGTGTGTGTGTGTGTGTCGGTGGTCGTTCCTGTGTACAGTTGATGTCTCTTTGGGGGCTTTATAAGCTGCATGTTATATCACGTTAACATTGTGTTTAGTCTATTGATGTTTGTGTGCCATGCTGGTGTAATATTTACACAGATGTTTGTGAGAGTGTGTGCACACGTGTGTTTGCGTGTCTTTGTGTATGTGCGTGTGTTTGCAGCTTATCTTTTCCATGCTCTTCTCACACAAGTTTCTTTGGTCTCAATTGGATGTGAAAGGAAATCCCATGTCTGCAAGGCTTCCACTGCAGGCACAGACCTGTGTGTGTCTGTGTGTGTCTGTGTGTGTCTGTGTGTGTCTGTGTGTGTGTGTGTGTCTGTGCGTGTGTGTGTAAAGCCCTTACCATGCCACAGTGGATTAACCACACAGTTTGAGCAGTAACAGTGAGGCTGTGAAGGAGAGATTCAGAGTGAAAACAGAGCATGAACCAGATAGACGATGGGAGGAAGAGAACGAGTTCAAGATTGATGGGAAACGGCTTTTAATTCCAAAACACAACATATTTGGCTTAAAGGGGGAAAAAAAAAAAATTACCAACACTTAATTAATCCCCAATTCAAAAACACTGATTACTCCAACCTCACACTGCCTGTGTTTTGTGAGCTGCACTTTTACAGCGACTGTCACATTTCTGCATAATGTGTTTAAGATAAGGTGATCCCTTTGGAGACGTTGGCAGGCAGAAAACAAAAGGCTTCTCCAGACTAATATTAATAGATTGTTGCTTTTTTTTTATTTTATTTTATTTTTTTTTATTCTAACGCTGCCAAAAGACTATTTTTCTTTAAAGGATTCCTCCACAAAAATCTGTCTTTTTGAGCACCAGTTAGGAAATGACTACAATAAATCACCATGCCTGATACCACACAACATGGAAGTGTGTTTCATCTTGAAGTGTTTGGAACAAACTGGAAATAACTTCCCCAGAGCCTGAGTTTTAACAACTTTACATCAATTGATTTCCCCACAAAACCCAAACATAACAAATGTACAATAATATAAAATAGAGGGAAGCAGCAAATTCTCACACTTGAGAGGCTGGAACCAGAGAGCGATGGCGACGGGCTTTGTCAGAGTCGCTGATGCTCGATACTCAGAAGGCGTATTTGTGTCGCGCCAAAGGAAGAAGTCACCAGCTGTTCCCGCCCTTACCATCACGTTGCAAAGCGTCGATCATTCAGATTATCTAATGTTTAATCTCAGAAAACGATCCATCCAAACTAATATCTTATTGTTGGGTTGCGATATTTTCAGCATTTATTAATTTAACGCTGGAACTTAACCCTCTTAGCTTTTTCAACCCACTGGTTTGTGAACTGCCATGTTAAAGCTTCCGGTTTGTAATTTTCCCATAGACTTCAATACAGTTGTTGTTTTTACAACCAGTGACGTCAACCCCTGAATGAAGGTTTCGGGCTCTTCTGCATTGACTTCACTTTCCAGCCTCGGAGTCTACGCCCACTTTTCTAAACAGTCTTTGCCCTGATGTCATCGCCCCTCATCCATTGTATCACCCGGTTTAAAAAAACATCTCTTTCCTGCTAAACTTACATTGATCATTGCTTCAGTTAATGCAGTTTCCAACCATGTCTGTCCAGGCTCTTGCAGTAAATGTTGTTGGGACTTGACTTATGGCCAAAACCAGCTCAACAGCGACTCAGGTAACTTCTTCACGATCCGTGTTCAAATGTTAGCTGAGCGTACAGTGCGGTTTCACTGTGTTTCATCATTAATTGCACATTGTGATGCTGTACTTACCTCGACCTGGCAGCTGCTCGCCCTCCCTCCCCGCTGTTCGATGAGGCAGCGGCTGCATGCGAAGTCATTAAAGGGAGAGAAAGCTCAGCTGCACAGCCTTCAGCTCACTGTACCGCCCTGCTCTCATGGCTGGCATTTCTCAGATAAGAACCAGCCAGCAAAACTGATTTACAAGGCTCCTCTCCACCCTCTGTATGACTCTGTGTATGTGTGTGTGTGTGTTTTCGTTGATTTAAAAGACTCAAAGTGCAATAAACCATTGTGAAATACTCCAGTCGCAAAAACACATCAAGCTGCAAATCACATCACAGCGTTCAACGCTCGTTCTCCATCTGTCACACGGCAGAGGTGTGTGTGTTTACAGTATATACAGGTTTCAGTTAGCACAGTGAAAAATATCTTTCTTCATCCTCTTTTTTTCCAGGGTGTGTATTATGTTTCTTCTCTGGTTCTCCTGTAGCTTATAGGGTGTATATATTTGCCTCACTCTCTTTTCTTAACACTCTGGGCAGAAGTAATCTGATGCAGGCGTCGATATTGCAGGGGCGGGGAATTCCAAGAATGCAGGAGTTAACTCCTTCTTTTATTGGGTTTTCAGCCACCAGGGCTTTTCTTTGAATACCAGCAGTTCCTCAAAGAGCAATTTGACACTGAGCTGGAAAGGGTTTATTTCAAAGGTTAACACTGGCCACACCCAACTCGGTGATGTCACAGTATACTGGCCACACCCCGAGTGCAGCTGGTGAACTTGTTAGCGAGCAGCTGCGTACTTGTCAACCCACCGTGATGTAATGTTTGCGAATGGCTGTTTTAAATCCTCCAGTTTGTAATTTATTTGTCAGACGTCAATCTTTAATTTGGAGGAGAAGGTGGAGCTGAGGAGGAGTGAGGGGTGGAGCTGACCTGCTCTGTACTCTATCCTGATTGGGTGGCACAGTCTGTCAATCGCACTGTAGCCACGCCCCCCAATTCATCCCCTGCCTTCAGCCTCATCCGCAGCATTTGCTTGTCTGTTTTCCCAGAGAACTTGTGCGCGCTTCACAATCCTGGATACTTCACTAATTATTAATGCTGTCCCTTTTTGAAAAGCCACCCCACCCTGCTATCTGGGTATGGTTTACCAAACACACCCTGTGCACACATCACTGTGGCTAGGTGAGGACATTAACTACTGCAGGGCAGCAGGATGTTGGCTGCTGTTGAATTATTTATCTAATTAAATTAACTCTGAGGAAGAGTAAAGACATGTACAGGTGTTTAAGAAAGGATGTGTTCAGTGTTTATTAATCTCAACCACTTCAACTTTTTCCAACAGTTGAGTTTATTACACGACCAGTTAAATGATCAATCTTAGATTTACATTGGCTACAAAACCCCAGACATTTCAAACTGGCTTATTCTTATAATCTTCTGCATTTATTCAATAGATGTAGGACTTAATACTGACACCAAGGCCTCTGCACTGAAGCTTCACTGTCGACCCTCAGTTGTAAATTGCTTTGGACAAAAGCGTCTGACAGATGAATAAAAGTTAAAATAAAATAAATAAATTTAAACTTTTCCAGGGAAAAACAGATTCTGTGTGATGTTTAAAATTGTGGGAGGTTTTGTCTTTAAGGTTTTGACTTTAAACACTTATGTTGGACATCCTCATTTAGGATGTGTTCAAGTCTGGTCGGGAAGTTGGGAGTTGTTGTTGTTTTTGAGTATTTGATGCATTAAGATATGATTTTTACAAATATCAATATATAGAACCAACAGGTGGTGGTTTGTATAGTTTCTTCATGATGAATAAATGTGTCGTAAAACTCTTTTGGTCTCATTGTTGCTGCAGATGTTTTGTTATATCTGATTTCACATCTGGATGCTGTAATTTTTCAGTTCAAAATGGTCCAGAAACTTTGAAGCCCGTCACTCCCTCTGTACCTCTGTCGGTTTTTCTTATTGCTGTCTGTTGTTAGTCGTCCATTTAAGGTGGAAAAACGCCGTTAAAAAACATCCCAAGCTGTTGTATGGCGTTACTAAACTGCGGCGCAATTCTGAGAGGGTGTTGAAAAAGTGGCTGAGACAAAGTTAATGTTGCGTTACATAAAATAAAGACAGTAAATATCTCAGATGTAATCATCCTGTCCTCTGTTATAGACTATTTAATAAAGAAAAGAAATTACTGTCGCAGTTATTATCTCCACGTGCCTGAACTCTTCTATGATTCAGCTCTAAATAGAAAGCTCTAATCTTTCCCACATGGCTTCCTTGGACTATTCAGGAAAATAAATGAAAATGTATAACTTTTCCTGCTATTGAAAACAAACACTTGTGGTTATTCTACAAATGAAATTTCAGACTAATGAGGCTCAGGAATGGGATATTCTTCAGGGTTCACTCAGTCCCCAGGATATTCTGTGCTGCGACACAGACGCTTGTATTTACCACTGGGTGGATGAGGGATCGATTGGCAGATGGTTGGATGAACGCGCAACATCCAGTTAATTAAAGAGCGAACATCTTGAAATCCCTCCAACCTTCTCTTGTTTTTTTTAAGTGTTTGTATGTAGCTGGACGTCCAGGTCCAAGATGAACAAGGCATCTGGAAACAATTGATTCAGTCCCCTTTTTCACTTATTACTTACTCTGTTGTGTTAGATTTAGAGCTGCAGCAATGAACTGAAAAACTAATCGACAGAAAAATAATAATTTGCTACTTTCCTCTGTTTTTATACCATTGTAAAATTAACATCTTTGTGTTCGGGTTGTTCGTCGGGTAAAACACATGATTTAAAGACACTTAGCTGCAGGTTTTCCACAGTTTTTATGGCACATGAAAAAGTCACCACTTTACTGTGAGTCAGACACCAGGGTGAAGTTAGTTTGATGATCGCCGACGGCTGGAATCATAAAACTGTGTAAACTCACAGCTAAACCTCTGTGTACCCACAAAGACCACAGTTAGCCTTGAGCCTTTAGACGTGCTGTTAAAGGTCCATACAGTCTGAAGGTCGATGTTAAAGGTCCATACGGTCTAAAGGTAGATGTTAAAGGTCCATACGGTCTAAAGGTAGATGTTAAAGGTCCATACAGTCTAAAGGTAGATGTTAAAGGTCCATACGGTCTAAAGGTAGATGTTAAAGGTCCATACGATCTAAAGGTGGATATTAAAGTCATTAACATGTTGACTTGGGCCTGATTGTTGTACATTTGCTGTCATTTCGAAATAAAAAGTTAAGACGAGACGGCTCCCGTAGACCTGATTTAATCCAGATGAGCCTGATGAAGACTGGATTACTCGTTTATAAATCATCTGTTGTGGAAGCCTGTCGTCAGCATGTGGGGAACTATTTCTCTGTAATAAACAGAACAGATTTCGAGTGCTCCGCAGCCTTGGCAGGAGTATCCATCAATTTCTCACCTTCATTCGTTTCATATTCACTGAATTAAAACAGGAGCCGTGGATCCAGTCGTCATCCTGCCAAACTCTTCGCTCTTTGCTGTCGTGTTTTGAACTTAAGGCACAGTCCTTTTGTTGGTCGTTGGATCGGGGCGCTGTTTAATCAATGGTAGCTGTGATCCTCCTGCCAGACTGTGGAGTTAAGTGTTCTGAGTCATGGATGGTTGGTAGTGTAGGTGGTTGATGAGCTTGGTCCAGATTACATGGACCAGTAAAGTCTGATTAGACTGAGTCATAGGAAAAAAAGAGTCGGAGTGTTGCCTCCATTAAGTGCAATTAGCATCTATGTGTGTGCGAGTGTATATATGTGTGCGTGTCCTACTTTGTCAAACGCTTTCCCCCCACTGACTCTTTCAGCAGAGTCGTTGTGTGGGAGTTGTCTCCTCTGAAGTTGACTTCCTTGCTCTTCCTATCTCCTCAGTTAGCAGCCGTCTTTCTGCATAATTAACTCTTTTCAAATGGCTCTTCGCACCTCACGGCTTCAATTTTTGTTCATTTACATGTTTTAGCTGTAATTGACCTTCAGGTTGTCGAGACTCACTGAACTCCACAGGGAGGAATCGCACAACCCTCACATTTCGGCTAAAAATAATGTACAGAGGGTTTGAGCCGGCAGCAGTGTTTTGGGTCGGTGTTGATAAAATGTTGAACTCCTGTTCAGAGGAAGTTTAAATAAAGTTGAATGGATTTCTTTATTTGCACGTTTAATCTTGAAATGAAACTGGAAAATAACGACTGTAAACCTTTGTGTG
Source organism: Rachycentron canadum (assembly GCA_038496675.1). NCBI lineage: Eukaryota > Metazoa > Chordata > Actinopteri > Carangiformes > Rachycentridae > Rachycentron > Rachycentron canadum. Next base: position 1,860,709 of record CM076669.1, on the reverse strand, counting down.
TTGTGCAGGAGAGGAGAGTGAGGTGGTTCATGTCATCGTAGCTCAACAGGCCTGAACGCTGAGCAGGTAAGGAGGGAAAACTTTTCAAACTTTGTATCTGTGGCCGTTTTTACAGGGTTGAAACAGAACATACTGAAATACTATGAGCAGATACAGTGGTGACACAAAGGACAGTAAAAAGATAAAGAAATAAATATGTTGATGTGTAAATCTCACCTTCATGATCAGACTCTTCTGTGTTTCAAGGATCCTTCAAACCTAATTATTTAACCCTTTTAAGCCCACAGAAGTTTATACACTTCCAAAAATCACATCTTCAGAGCCTTGTTGCTCCTGATGCTCTGAGCTGTTTGTTTCTCCTTAAACTAGAGAATCAGCTCTTTCTTACAAGCCCTGATTTGTCCTGTGTGACACTGACTTCAGTGATAAACTCATGAAGGAAGTTAGTTCAGATCTGGATCAGTCTGAGCCTCTGACTGGAGCTTTGCTGCTTTACTTCTGTGTGTTTATCCATCCATTCTCATCCTCCATCTTTGATAGTGACGTCTAGAGTCACGTCTCTACACGGGACACTCCTATTGGCTCCAGTGGGTGATGTCACAGCCAATCAGAGTGTCTCCTTCAGAGGCCTAGCTGTCAGCTGCTTGTAGCCAAAGTCAATGGGATCAATCCTGTATTTCTCTGATCTCAGAGTGAGGAGAAGTTGCTCTGAGTTTATTGTAGTGACAGAATAAAGACAGAGAGACATGGACAATAAGATATTTAGAGCATTAGAGGCTTTGGAGCTGATTTTTCATCATTACTGCTCCAAAGAATGAGCAGAACTCAGATCAGATAAAGAGAGAAACTTCAAATCAGCTCTAGAACAACACAAACACATGTGTGGAACTTTGTGTTGAAGTTTTCTTTGGTTAATGATCTGAACAGAGTCTTTATTGAGTCACATGTATAATTATCTGAGGTTGAGCTGATTCTGAACAGGTGGAGACTTGGGGACAGCCTGAATGTGGCTCTAAAAGGGTTGAAGGATGTTGTTCCTGCAGTCACATCATAACATGCTTAATTATTAAAGCCACGTTTGTATGTTACAGATTAGCCCTTTTAGGTCTCTACCTCCTCCAACAAACTTCAACGGGCTTATCATCTTGATTATTGATCATCTCCTTTCCTTGATAAACAGTGTCGTGTTGTTTGGACAATGATGACGACAAACTAAAGCCTATGACCAAACAGGTCATAGGCATCATAGCTTTTCAGTTGAATCGTGTTGTTTCCTCGTGCGACAGTAAACGTTGCAACATTTTTGATTGATGAAACATGAGCTTCTCTCCTTTTTTATATCAACACAATAAAAATGAATGAATGAGGCCTCTGTTTTTCATCCACCCAACAACTTTTTCTCGTTTCTGTTGTGTAACGAACATCACAGTGGGTGTGACCTGTTGTTTTATTGATAAAACTCAGACAAAAGGCTCCTGCTTCTCTGTCTATAGGCGACGTCATATAAAATTCCCATAAAACCAGTTCATTATGCTGGAGTTGCTGTGTCAACACACAGCATTGCAGAGCTGTTAACCTAATTATTTGAGCCATATAACACACACAGACGCACATTATTTCTCCGGTGTCGAGCCTCGTAACACAAAGAGGCTGTCAGGGCGATGAAGAGCCACAGGAAGACGAGTGCTACGGCGCCGCCGACACAGGAAATAGTTCAGCTGTAATAATAAAGTGCTGTAAAAACACTTATATTAGTATGAAACTATATGTTGAAGAAACTGATCACACCTGCTGTAAAGTCTTCACTCATTCTCAGCAGCAGCTGAAAATCAAACCTGTTTTGGATCCAAACCAACAATGTGAAAAATCTGGAACCTGCATTGTTCACGTCCTGGGTTATTGCTTGCCGTCTCGCTGGCAGACGGCTGGAGGTGTTGGCAAATCACCACAACCTGTAGATCAGTGGAACAGTGTGAAACCACTGGCAGGGCCACCGTAAATTCCCCCATAAAAGCCAGTATTCAAACAATGGCCCAATGAAGGCCCGTCGCTAATGAAGGCCGGGTGAAAGAGAAGCATTGAGGGAATTACCTGCAGCTCCCATGATGAATTCAGTCTGTTACATTTCTACTGCACTAATTCAACTGGATTTCTGTTTTCATACTTAACTATTTCCAGCTGTTTCTTCTTTCCTGTTCTCCTGATTGATGGTAATCTACCATCAACACGACTCAACACTTCCTGATGGTTTTTCAAACTGTGGAGGAAAGGCTGCAAGACTTTTAAAGGTCCATGCAGTGTAAAGGTAGATGTTAAAGGTCCATACGGTCTAAAGGTGGATGTTAAAGGTCCATACGGTCTAAAGGTGGATGTTAAAGGTCCATACGGTCTAAAGGTGGATGTTAAAGGTCCATACGGTCTAAAGGTAGACGTTAAAGGTCCATACAGTCTAAAGGTGGATGTTAAAGGTCCATACGGTCTAAAGGTAGATGTTAAAGATCCATACGGTCTAAAGGTGGATGTTAAAGGTCCATACGGTCTAAAGGTAGATGTTAAAGGTCCATACAGTCTAAAGGTAGATGTTAAAGGTCCATCCCCTGCCCACCATCCAACCTTTAAAGGATTGGAGATTTTCTGGTATATTTTTTTATTGGATCACTCAGAAAGTTAGATGTAGATGTAAAACCACAAATATATCTTCTCATGGATATCACTACTTAAAAATAAAAGACTGGGTATGCTAAAATACGAAACCTTTAACATGAAAATTCTGGAGGAAACGTTTCATTCATGGTTAAGATTTTCGGGAAAAAGATGAACCAACTAAAGAATTATGTGAAAATGGACTTTTGATTAGATCAACAGATAAACATGGAGCAAGTTTGTTGAACTGGGGTTTTAGAGTTTAGATGCTGTTGAAGGTGAATTAAGATTAATTTTGACAAATTCTGGTTATATTTTTAGTCATAAGCATTTTTTTTTAGCTGCTGCTGCTTCCTTGTTCCCATGGGGGGGGGGTCACCGCCACCCACACATTTAATTTGTCACCGGATGCCCTTCCTGGCTCTGTAGAGGCAGGGAATCAAACCGCCAACCCTGGGATCAGTAGTCAAGTGCTTTACCATCTCTGTTGATCGGCTTTTTGTGACGCTGGAAATGATCATGAGCAGCTGCTGTACAACAAAATAAAACCCACGTCGAACAATAAAGCCAATACAACATCAATAGTCATGAGTCAAAATGCAAAACACTAAGTAAATAATTTCCATCCAACCCACTTATGTTGTATCTCTTCAGTTCTACTTTACTTATTTTCTGAAACAAGTTTCAAACATGTAAAAACTTCTCTCTCACACATACACAGACACAGATATAGACACACACACACACACAAATACTCCCACTTTCCTCTGGGATGTGTTCAGGAAAGCACGGGTTTGTTTTGCAGGAGGAAGTTCAGTCTGTTTGCATCTTTATTTCTGTGTGGGTGTTTGTGTGTCTCGGAGGGGAGCTGCAGCTGTGAAGGCTGGCTCAAAAATGTAAACTCCGCTCGCACACTTACAAGCCACACACACACACACACACACACACTCAGAAGACAGTGACTGTCTTTATTACTGTCAACAAATGTAACAGTCCCTTTTCCCGCTCCAGAAAAGTCTCCCTCTTCAGGGCGCGACGGTGCGAGTGTCTCACTGTATTTGCGACTAAAAGTAGACGTGTGTTCACTGTGAAATGTATTTAGGAGCAAGTGTGTGAATTAAAACTGCTACAAAATTCAGCTCAACCAGCCTCTATTTATTTTATTTTTTTCCCTCAATAAGAAGGTTGCGAACACAACAACACTGATGCCGTCACGGCACTGAACCAGGTTTTCTACCAGGGGCGGCTGCTCAGGTAGAATAAGACCTGACCCAGTAAATTAAGGTATATTGAGGCCTGACCCGGTAGATTAAGATCTGCTCAGTTATATTAAAACCTGACCTGGTACATTAAAGTATATTAAAACCTGCCCAGACAGATTAGGAATAAAATCACTTTGATTTTAAATTAAAATCCTTTAAATCCTTATTTCACTCTTTTGAAGTTATTTTTTTACCTGTGACCTGGAGGCTTCTCTCAGTGCAGATGCATCAACCACTGTATGTGAGGCGTTTAGGGAAAATTGGAAAATTGGAGCGTCTACTGACACGTGAGGTGTTTAAGGGACGTCTGTAGATAATGACCTGCTTCACACTCACCCCCTCTAAACACGTCAGTCACACACCAGCAGATTGTAAAATCTCAACCAACACTGTTCTTTGTGTCTGAATGGACTGAACTACTTTATTATGGGGGTGTTAATACCACTTATACAGTGGTTTAAAGTATAAATTACATAATTAGTAAATAATAGTTTGAAGAAATAATTAAGTTGGCTGGGAAATGTCTCTTCATCTCTTAATTAAGGACATGTTTTAAAACATTGTCATTGTGGTCTTTAAATTCTAATTTCCATTTATCCATACAATACAATAAAACATAGACAAAGTGAAGGGGTCTGAATACTTTGTGAGTTCTCAGTGTTAGCAGGTCCAGTGTTATGGGAGGATTATTTGGCCCAGCAGACTGAGTTACATCATGTAGCACACACTTAGAGAAAGACTGTGTAGAGCAGTGGTATAAAAATATGATGAAAAAAGCTGCACTGCATGTACAAGCATCAGATACACCTGAAAAGCAGCTACACCTGTATAGCCTCCCACATTCCTTTGTTCTACTTCCATGTATACACTTGTTTCATTTAATGAAAGTCATTTTCAATTTCCTGATGTGCTCTGAACCTGCCCTGCAGGAGTGATTCTGTGGTGGAGGGAGTGACTGTTAAAAGGACGCAATGGTGTATAAGGAAATCGGACGCCTACAGTTCAGCTCAGTGAAGACGTTGCAGCAGAGATTGTTGGTCAGTCATTTTAGACTTTGACCACTGGTTTTCACAGTCTGAGACACAGGTTTCCCTTTTAATGATGGTGGGGGCAAGAGAAATAACCCTCCTGTGAAAATCACCAAACATCATCTCTTTGGTCTTTGACATCTTCAATTCACCTTCCAGGAAAAGCTGGACTCACCAAACTTACTGCTGAGATCTGAAGACATGAAAAAAAAAAAAGTTTATTCAGCTGTACACAACCTGACTGATCAAACGTTTTTATCCTGTTTCCAGATTTTTGTATTTACTTTGAACAACGGTCACTGATGAAACGACAACCAAAGCAACAAAGTGAGGAACATTAAAGGTCCCGTGTTTTACACTTTTCCTATTTTATTTTAAAAGGTTGATATCCATAAGATATATTTGTGGTTTTAACAACCAAATACCCGTCTCAGTGTAGTTTTGCATCTCCTCTCTCAGGCTGAGCTCTGGAGCTGTAGTAACAACAGGTCAGTCAGCCAATCAGAAGAGAGGATCTGATCCTCTCTTCTGATTGGCTGACTGTATTCTGAATAATCCAATAAAAATGTAGCAGCTTTCACATAAAACACTCAGAGAAACCAAGTCTTGCAAGGTTGGATGGTGGGTTCGGGTGGGCGGCGCTTGGGAAGGTAGGGATTGTTTTGTTGTGACATCACAAAACAGGTTGTGAGACATCAACATCTTTCTTGAGACTGAGACCTTTAAATTCTCTCATTTGTTAGAACATTTTTCACAGATGTTTCAGGTAAAGTCGCAGTAGAGCTGCCATACCTGAAAATCTGCTGCAATTTAATGTATAGTTCATACTTGACAGGCCTGACTTCATCCCCTTCTCATTACGCCTTAATATATTCTAGATATAGTTTGAATATTGTATCATAATATATATATAATTCAATATTTCATTGAATATTGTATGAAGCAGCTGGATTTGAATTCAGAGACAATAATACTGGAGGTGACGGATGGATGGAAACTTACGGAGAGAATAAATACATCAAGAATTAGACGCAACAAAGCAGGAAAATGAAAATACTGACAGATGAATGGACACTGATATCATTGGTATATTGGAAAAAGAAAAGGTATATATTCATATATACAGGCTCGACTAATGATAGGAGTGACTCTTACAATGACGGGTTGATTATGTTGGCCTTTGCGGCGGCGAACGTGGCGGCGAACGTGTCCGTGTGCGTCGCTCATGAAAACTTTGGCTCGTCTGTAAATGTGCTGATGCTCTTCTTCAACAAGGGGGGGGGGAAACAGTGATCTCTCTCTCTTATCTCGCCTCCGTTATTATATCCCAGCATTCAGATGGGTACAGCATGAGATGAGAGAATCAGTTTGTATTGAACATGGTTGAATGCAGTGCTGATGAAAGCTCATGCTGATAATAGCTTTTTCATTATGTCCTTAGCCAGGCTTGGCATTTCATTTTCTGTTGCAGAGGGAGAGAAGTTCTGACTCTCACTGCTGCTGCTTCGGGTGGGAGTTGTGTGTTTTGACTGGAGTGTGATTGTGTGTTATGTTATGAATATTATTTCTTTATATGGCACTTTTGCTCAATTAAGCTCAGGGGCAGAACGGGGGTTTGGGGGTTTGAGGGGCTGTATTTACCCCAGATAATAGATCAAGAGCCTGTTTTTTTTTTTTTTTTTTTTTTGAATCAACACCAGTTGCGCTTTGCCTCCTCCAGCTGATGTTAACTATGAATGAAGCCTCCGTGCAAAACGCTGATGGGACTAGTGGAGGCAGGGCAACCATTGGCCGATCTCAGTCACATCGATTGGTTTGTTGACCTCAACCTGTAACCCATAAATGGTCGTTATTGAGAAGTTACTGGACAGATCCATGCTGGTCCCCAAGGATAGTACTGTCAAACCCTGTTGGTTACTTTTCTTTTGTCGCTCTTTGTAAAGAGCCTTGAGATGCTCTTAAATGTATAATCAGCTTGACCTATTGACCTGCTGGTCAGGAAAAGGACAGTAGTGGGGAAAGCCGTGCTGATTGGACACTGAAGCAAACTGACGGTGAACGAACCTGCCGCCCGAGTGAGACAGTGATGGCCAACCTCTCCTTCCTGGTGACTTCACCACACTCATCCTCAGGACCTTCAGCAGAAGCCACCACCGAGGAGGACATGTGGCCAATTGGAAAAAATAGACTGCGTCGAGGTGGGGTTGAGACTTGAGACAATAAAATATCACTGAGGAAGTCCAGTTTGAAGTCATCATTCATTGAAGTCATCGTGACAGAAGTTGTTTTCTGTTTGAACAGAGAGAAGTAGAATGACGTTATTCACATTACGTGGTGCTTCCATGTATTTAGAATTGGCCAACGTGCCGGATGACGTTACTGTCTTTTGGTGTCTTTTGGACCACCCAGCTTTTCTTTAGCCGCATCCTCTACATTGGTAGATATTTCCCAACTTAACACATCGACAGACTACGGTACTAAACCAGGAAAGATCATTTATATTCACTGAAGTCACCAAAGCTCTCTGACTAAGTAATGGGCTGCCAAGGAAGAGTCATAAATTTACATGAAGGCCAGAGTGTCAGCTCAGTTCTGACACCCTTTGGTTGCACAGATTGGAAGTGGTGGGATTTTGTTTACAGACACCTCTTACTTCTGATCTGCAGAGATGCCTGTTGGGAGAGGATTTCGAAGAGACTGACGCTGGTGTACAAGCCTAGTTCATTACCATTCGGCCTGCTGTTTCTGACTCCCTCTTCCCTGAGGAATGTCAGTCATGTTGAGCAGAACCAGATGTGTTTGCCCCCACCTACCCGGCTATCCACCCCCGCTTTACAGCAGCTCTGTCTGTATGTGGGTTTAAAGGCAGAATGAGACATTATAGATATTATGTGCATGAAGTTTTCAGTCATTTCTCAAAAATATATTCCTCTGCTTCTCTTTGATGGCAGTTGACCTTTAGTTCCTTGATCTCACTACAGGAGTTTTAAACTTTTTCTTATTAAATGTTAAGCAAATGATAAAAATCTGCCACCGGAGGGAAAAAAAAAAAAAAGGAACCCAGGTGGGTCGTCTTCACACCACAAAATGGCACAACAAAGTAGGCAGTGCTACAAGCTACTTAAAAGAGATAGCTATGGCCTACAGTAGCTACTTTGTTGGCATGTTTTCCTCTTGCCTGTTCGGGTTTCCTCTGGCTTCCCACAGTCCAAAGAGATGAATGTTGAGTTAACCTGCGACTCTAAAGGATGTGAGCGAGAGCAAGAAATGTTGTTGGTCGCTATTTGTCAGCCCCGTGATCGACTGCCGACGTGTCCAGGTTAAACCTCGCCCAATGCCAGCTGGCATCATTTAAAAATGTTTCAGTATCAAAACTTATCTCTGTCCTTACTGACACTCCTGAAAATGCATATCACATGACTATGGTTCTGTTTGACGCTGTTTGTTTTCATACAAACAAGGTGCATGTGATGGGAGCGTGAAAAGATACCTGTGACTGTTAAAAGCCAATCAAGAGGGGAACATGTCACATAGTTGTTTTCCAGACGTCTCCATTTCTGCAAATCTAAACTCAAATGCAGCCGTGAAGTTTTCACACTCAGACGGGTTGAAAGTCTCTATTTTAGGACCTCAGAAACTCTGAAGTTGTGTCGATCCTGGGCTTGAACATAGGAAAAGTAATAAGTTTTTACAGCAAACACATAGACACTGTCTGAAAAGGAAAGTCAATGCTGAAGAGCCTTAAACCTGCATCTATCTAATGACCATCAGGGGGCGACTCCACTGGTTGTTAAAGAAGTCAGATTGTATTGAAGTCTATGGGAAAATGTCCCTACTTCTCCCTTGATTTATTAGCTCAGTAAACGTTTTCCTAATGAGTTTATGGTCTCAGTCTCTAGTTTCAAGTCTTCAATACAACATGATGTTCATTTTTTAAATGATGGTCCATTTAGAGGAAAATAGACCATAAAGCCGGGGATGAATTAGGGGGCGTGGCTACTGTGTGATTGACAGACTGTACCACCCAATCAGGATAGAGGACAGAGCAGGTCAGCTCCACCCCTCACTCCTCCTCAGCTCCACCTTCTCCTCTAAATATGGTCTCTTCTGGTATTAAAAACCAAGATGGCCGACAGACATCAAAGCAGCAGCTCACAGACCAACAGGGGACGTGGGTTGACACTTGGGCTAACAGACTGCTGCAAACAACCTTTCACTCCCCCGTCTTTTATTTTCAGGGTTGTACATCATTTCATTTCATAGAAAGTCACTGAAGTTGGGAAAAAATGCCACTTTTTATTTCATGACCTTCAAAAATTAAAAAAAAAAAAAAAAAAAAACAGTAATTTCAGCATCTGGTATCTTACAGAGTCTGTGCTTTGAAACTCTTTGGTAAATATCACAGCTCACGGATTCTTTTCGTAGATACCAAAGAGAAAACAATAATTGTTGCTGATCCGTTCAGACAAGTTAATTTCTCTGTGAAATGCTGCCATTAAATGCTGACGTGACCAGCTGGGTCAGAGTCGGTTTTTCTTCCATTGAGTCTACGTGGACAACAAGACCGTGGTCGTCCTTTTCCGTTATGAAAGTGTGGAGTTACATGAATGTGAAGCGGGTAGGTGTTCAGTCAACCTTGACTGGCAGAAATGAAGGAGTACAACTATATTGTTGCAAGATAATGTTTTTACATCCTTAGAAATTAGTTTTCATAGAGAGAAATTGAGGTGAGTGGACGGGAGGCAGTGAGGGACAAAAGCAAAGTAGAGAGCAGGAACATGAGATATAAAGATCCACACAACTAGTTCAAGGTGTTAGTTTTTTTTTTTTCTTCACTGCTTTCATATATTGGATTTTCAGTCGGTGTATCTTAGATTCGTCTGCCCCCTCATCTTTTCTCATTTCCTCCTCTTTACCTCTCTCCAAACAGATCTCTGTAAACAAAGAAATTCCTCCACTAGCATGGATCCATTTAGTTTCCACTTCATTTTCGAAGCCGCTCCGTGTCGGCGGCCTTGATCAGAGCGAACCGATGCAGCCAGATTCAACATTTCCTGTCAGACTGTTAAACAAACCCAGCTCTCCACGTTTTTATCTCTCCTCTCTGTCATTCCCCCACTTCCCCACCTCCTCCTCCTTTCCCTCCCGGCCTCATCTTCCTCCTCCTTGTTTTCTTATTTTTCTTATTTTTCTACCACCATGTGTCTTTAAAGCACATTAGTGACATTTTTCACCACGGATTCAGGTCAGAGCAGATCTACAGCCACACGATGAGGCAGTTTTTCCTCCTAATCTGAGCCGTATCGGTTCTTTTAATGAATCTGTAATGAATCAAACAGAAGCTGAAATATCTGCCCCATTTATACAGTGGAGTCATTACCCTCATGAACCCTGGGACACAGCAGCAGAGACAGTACAGTACAGTTCACAGAAGGATTTTGTCCTGCATGCCTTTGGCCTCATAAACAAACTGATTAACTGTGTGTATCTCTGTGTGTGTGTGTGTGTGTGTGTGTGTGTGCGTGTGTGTGTGTGTTAGTGTGTCCTCTGATCTGGTGACACAAAGCAGAAATGGCTTTGCTCCCAGCAGATGAGGGGAGAGAGATAGAGGGAAGGAGGGAGGGGATGAAAAAAAAAAAAGAGAGAGGTGGTGTGTTGTGTTTGGGAAATGGGTCAAGAGGAAGTTGAGATTGTGCTTTTAAGTGTTTGTGTGTGTATTTGTGCATTTGCCTATGTGATGTTTCACAGCTGAGACCATGTTGTCGGTCAGAAATGGAATTTGCTGTGTGTGTGTGTGTGTGTGTGTGTGTGTGTGTGTGTGTGTGTGTGTTGACGGTGCATAACTTAATTCCTCAGGGAAGACAAAGCAACAGCCTCTGTTTCCTGCCCTAATTGCTTAAAATCCTACACAAATAAGCCTACACACACGCACACGTCTACACAGTCATTTACACATCCTATGTTTAAAAAGGACTTATGCAGATAAGTTTAGCATTTGCATAGTTTTAACATTCATTATCTATTCTGACAGAATAGCTAATGCATCTTTTTCACAGCACACGCACATGTTTTCTTCTTCTATCCCTTAATTTAAAATTTTTTTTTTATTTTTTTATTTTTCCGCCTCCGCTGTTCTCGACACCTCTTTCCTTCACTTTGTGCCTCCTCATCGTTGCCGTATCGAGATGTTGTGGCTCATGCATTAATAAGCAGTTGCCTGCTTGCACATCCAGCGGACACAGAGCAGCATTAGCATTCATTAGCAGCGTCCACCTGATGGGTTTTACCTCCTCATCCTGAAAGAAACCAGAGTCCATGTGTTCACTGGATTCCAGTAAAGATCAGAGTCACCAGGGCATGAAGTTGTGTCATGACGTCCACAGCTGTGTAGCTAACGATTTAGCCACAGAAATGAGATACACTGGAAGTTGTTGTTGTTGTTGTTGTTAAGCAAGGATGTGTTTGTGTGTAACGGTTGTTGCTGTATTTTTATGAATTTTTTTTTGAATGGATGTTGATTTGGTGAAATCCTCTGCAGGTCTAACGCTAGTTCACACATCAGACTCTTTCTCTCTTCTCCTGTTGGCGATTTTAATAAACGGGACTTTTAATTGCAGCTGTGGTTCAAAATCTCTTCCAGTTTATTGTAACTCGTCACTGGACGTTGGTCAACATTGGCCCGTTGGCAAGTGTTGATAGATGGAAGCAAAAGTTTGTTAAATTGCATCTGGATTTTATTCAGACACTTAAACTTGATGTGTCAAGATTAAACTGGGCCAAAGGTCACAACTGCCTCTCAACTTTAAAATGGCGTCTGCCAGCATCAACACGCTGATAAATGTCCAACTCACTTTTTCTCCCTCTTGTCTTTGTGTTACAGTTTCTTTGTGTGTGTGTGTGTGTGTGTGTGTGTGTGTGTGTGTGTGTGTGTGTGTGTGTGTGTTCACAAGTGAAAGTGTGTTTGGGGTCTTTGTCTGTGGACGTGGCTGCCATTGTTCGACTGTCTCTCCTGGCACATTATGACACATGACCCACAGTGTGTGTGTGTGTGTGTGTGTGTGACAGACAGAGACAGTGTGTGTGTGTGTTCGTGTCTGTGTGTGTGTTGCTGGCGTGGAGGTCAGACAGAGAGCAGAGGGGGCGTCCCTGTCACAATCTGGACCTGCTGAGTGTGTCTATCCTCCGTCTGCTTCAGTTTTTTGTTTTTTGTTGGAGATTTTTGCCCCTGATCCAGATTAAAAAACATTACATTGAATTCACTACTTTTGAAAAAAAAAAGCTGACGAAACCTTTATTTAAATCAGAATAATATGCAACGCTGGCTTCCTGCCTTTTCCTGCCTTGTGCTGATTCACAGTGGAGCAGAGGTCAGCGGAGGGTGAGCTGCACAATAGCCGCTGAAAATTTAATAAAGCCCATGGAAACGTTTCAGATGCTTTCAGGAGAAGAAACGGCTTCAGTGTCTTTGTTATGATTTAATATCTTTGTAATTATGAGAGAAACCTATTTTTTCCCCTTTCGGTCGTTAGCGTGTCGTCGTCAATCCGACGGTTTCAGGAGCCTCGAGGAGGAAAAAGCTGCTGGTTCCTGAACTTGGACCATTTAATAGTTTGTCGTGTTTCTATTCGACTCAATGAAAGGAAACTAAAAGTGAATCTGATGTGTGGAGGCACCAGCTCTGCTTTCACAGCTGTAACATAAATAACAGCAGCGGTCGCTGTTTTATTCATGATGTGTCCGAGCTCGTTGCGTTGACCTGCTGGAAAGACGTTCGGGCGAGACTCTTCATCATCATCATCATCATCATCATCAGCTGTTTGTGTCTCCAGAGGGAGCTGTGTGTGAATCTGACATCTTCAAGTGATGTCGCTCGATGTCCCTGAAACGCCTCCTCACACAGACTGTGGTAAACTGTGTAATTTACAGAAGTTCCTGAATGCCTCACTCACATGATATGTTATACGGTTCAATTTACAGATAATCCTCGAACGCCTCACATGCATGTGGCCATATTGCACAGTCCAATTAACCGACGTTCCTCGAAAGCCTCACTTTCTACTACTCGCTGTAGCAAACATCACCAGGGGCCGAACTTAAAATTACTGCTAATAATAATTATATCTGTCACTTTTTAAAACTCTTCAGAACAAGATGAAATATAGTCGCGATTCAACAACAAATAAAAACGTATTGTGTAATAAAACAGGTAAAGTAGCTCAGGTCAGGACATGGTTGTCTCCGCAGTGAAACCATGATAAAGAACGGTGGCAGTTTCACTGTGATGAGCAGGTGAAGGACTGAGGAAGCTTTGACTGGCTCCTTTGAGCTGATCATCGTCCACTGAGGACGTTAAAAGCAGCTGAAAACAGACCACCACATCTCTTTGAATCACAAATTAAATCCCTTCCTTTAGGTTATTTAGACCCAGGCCTGCGTGTCATCCTCAACCTGATTGTATTTTAAAAATAAAAGTCTTTTATTTTAATTTATTTTAATCATGGTGCGATAACTGCTGCGGCTGCAGTCGCTGCCTTAATCCAAGATAATGAATATTTATTGTCTTTACGGTTTTCAAGCTACTTCCTGATGATGGAAGGAAACATTGTCGACTGATGCTTCGCCATCTGGATGTTTAGATGTTGGATGTTAGATGCTAGAACATATGGACACACACTCGGGCAAACAAATGAACACACACAAACACACACACACACACACACACACACACGCATGAGTCGGTTCTGCTATCCAGAAGCATATGGTTCTTTGAGATAGAGTGGAGACAGACTGGGCCATTCTGTTGGATACCACCGAGGGCCTCAACATTGTTAGAAGTGCTGCCAAACAAACTTCACCCCACACACACACACACACACACACACACACACACACACACACACAACAACACACACACGCATTCTTGTGTTGCATCACTTGCTGCTTTGCTGCTCGTGTCAATGCGAAGTGAAAGGCAGCCCGGGCCGAGTGAGAGCGTGTGAAATGAAAACGTGGATACCTGCGAGCTGAATTTACCGGAGGCTCGTTCAGCAGCACTGGGGCCGCCGCTCGGCTCTTTGTTCATTACACACTTCGCTTTTTTGTCTGTTTGGTTGTCTCATTATGAAGATTACTCTCCAAATTGATTTTCCCTTTATCTCCTCAGTTAAAAAGTCCCTTTATTTCAGAGCCTGCTGTGCCTATAAGTGTTAATGTTATCGTTATGAGAGAAAAACTGAAGCTCTCTTCTTGTATTATCACAAATTAAAATGCCTTTAGTTTAATTCATGCCCTGATGAAGGGCTCTATTTAAACTCAGGCAGAGCTCCAGCTTTTTGTTATTATTCCCCGCAGTAATATGCTTTTCTCTCTGATAGATAATACCAGATTTCTGGCTGTTTCTGTGAATTAATTATGTTTAATTAACAATGCCATCACTGTGCTGTGAATATAAGCCCGGTTTTCCACTTTGATCCACTGGCTCGAAATGGGGAGCCACAGTTCGTACCAGTACTCACAGTATCAGCCCCAGTGCATTGTGGGGATAAAGTTATTTGAAAGCTCGACCTCTCAAATACATATGAAAGTGTAAGAATTATATAAAGGAGGGATGGCAGCTCAAAAAATTACCTATGCGTCATTCTTGCAGTTATTTTTTATTATTATTGATATTATTTTATGCCTTTATTCAATAGGGAGAGTGGAGAGACACAGGAAATGATGGCCGTTGGACACGTTACAAACTGGAGGCTTAAAAACAGCTGTTGTTCTGGTCCTAGACCTTCATCAGTAGCTGAGAGACGTCAGTATAAAGTCTAATAAAAGCATTAAATGAAGCTGTGGGAGAACCGGGTCCTTACAGGAGCGGCAGAAAATAAAGTTTGATCACGAGGACGTTTAAAGTAAAGTCTGGTTCTGCATCGCTGATCTCAAACTCCTCAGGCGGAGTCGACATGAGAAACCTGCAGCATGTGTCTCCACCCAAACATGCATCAGTCTCCACCTGGTGTTGACCTGTAACATGAGCGCGTCCCCTCAGGGGTCGTCATCGATTCCTTCGACTTTCAGCAGATTCAGGCCGTAGTTTGAGATGTTGAATAACCAGTGGCTCCAGTTACAAACCAGATGTTTTTGTCTTCTTTTTCTTTTTTTTTTTTTTTTTTTAGGAGAGTGAGGTGGTTCATGTCATCAGAGATCAACAGGCCTGAACACTGATCAGGTAAGGATTTACTTTGACTTTTATTCTGAAATCCTGTCATAAAAAACATCCTTTCATCTTCAAAACATCCATTTTTCCTCCTTTTTTTCCCCATCAAATATTTTTTTCTTCTGTCTCCCTGTGTTTCTGTCCATTGTTCAGGCTTTCCACCCCCTCTGCTGTCATTAGAGGCTCATGTAGGTTCCCACAGACGCCATTGGCTGTTTATTTTGGTGGCTTCAGTGCCTGTGTGTGTTGGGTGGGAGGTGAAGGGGTTAATTGGTGGCTTCAGGCCGTTTTTTATGAAATGAATTCTTGCTGAGAATCTGCTTCTCCTCACACAAACACTCTTCTCACATATCAGCCAATTACTGACACTGACAAACACACCTCTGTCTCTTGTTATGTTGCTTTCCTCCTTCTATCTCGATCTCTGTTACTCTGTTGTTGTAATAACTTCAATACACAAACATCGCATTATATTCTTGTTAGAGTCTAACATAGAGAAATAAATACAAGCGTCAGGCTCAAAGGACCTAAACTCAAACGTATGGACTCACTTCACAATTTTTTATATGTCAAAAACACTGTGGGGGGTCGTAAATTAGCAGGTTAAGGCTTAAATTGTGTTGATGTCAACCTTGAGTGGATAAGGGATTAGGATAAGAGCCTTTACACAGACAAACCCCACAGGTCTTCAGACCTTAAATGTGTCTCCACCTGAATTTATCCTGTGTCCACATTTTCTTCTCCGTCGTCTTGATGAGAAGATTTGACGACATGTTTCTTCCTGCTGGAATTTTCTTTCCCGCCGCTCCAGTTAACTTCACTGTGCAGGTCTCTAAAGCACCACAACACCTATGGTGCTAATAATACAAAACAATGTTATGACACATTTTACTTTTTTCAAAAAAACTGCAGCTCCTGCAATTTGGATGCATTTGTCCATATTGTGATGATATTTGGATAAATTGTGCAGCCCTGGTATAAATATATAAGAGTTATAAAACATGGCTGCATTAAAAGCTTTATGTTAATAAACAGGAGCATAAGGCTTCATGTTTTATACACATTTATCCACAAATTTCAGCCTGAGATCCTTGATATGAAACTTGTGGATTTCCACGAGAATCTAAAATGAAGGTCTTGGCATCTGGCTGCACAGTGTGAGTTTGCGTTGACTGACCCACTGTGTAGTTTAATAGCGTTTCTTTTTGACCCAGAGGCAGTCGTGTTGAATTTCTCCTCTCAGACAGGCTGCTGTATTTTTTGCACTTAAATTGTTGTTGTTGTTCTTAATCCTGGGGAGATGCTTCTCAGGCAGCTGTAAGATGCAAGAAGTCATTTAGCTTTTAGCATCAACAGCCTTCTTTACATTCCTATGTGCTCTTAATGTGGAGAGACATTTAACATCTTGGGTTTGTTTCCTGTTTGGTTTTGGTGCACATTCTCCGGCCTTGGGAAGATTTCTAGCACACACACACACAGGAAGATGGAGTGTGTGCACACAGATTACCTACCACAGTAATGGCTGTAATACCTCGCCTCTGTTCCCGCCTGCAGACTGGCTGCAGGGTTGTTTTGTCCATTTAAGGCCTTTTCTCTTTTCCTCCTTTATAACCTCAGATGAGTGAACTTTGTATATTGTTTCAGTTTTTTTTTTCTTCTCTCCATCCTGCATTGAAGCCAGTTTTTGTTTCGACTGTTGATAATTATTTTCAGCCTGTTGCTGTGGTCCCTCAGAAACACAGACTGGTCTGAAATGAAACCTCCCAGTGCGAGTGCTTGATTTGACTGGTGATCTGATCTGAATGACTGATTTCTATGATCTGCTCACACTCACATTAAACTCTGTCACCACAGTGTTTGTGTGTCTCTTTCCTCCACTTCCCCCTCTGTCCTCCATCCATCACTATTCCCCTCCTGCCTTCATGTCTTCAGTCTTTTACTCCCCGTTACGTTTTTTCTTTTTTTTCTTTTTTTGAATCGTTCTTGTTCCCATAAACTGCTTCATTTTCTCTGCCTTCCTTGGGAGCTTGTTGCTTGTCACTCTCAAATCTTATGAAAGCAAATACAAGCGTCTGTCTGTGATTGTGTGTGTGTGTGTGTGTGTGTGTGTGTGTGGATGTATTGGGTGAGTTTTATTGCTCCTTCTCAGGGTCAAATCATTCATCCCTCTCTGATATTTGAGGTGTACTAACTTATAGCTGGTAATTCCTGTTCAGTTGGGTTTTATTGTTTTTTTTCCCTCACTGACTTTTATTTTGATAGTCGGGAACTCTTTTATAGATTTCCTCCTGAAAGAACCTTCATCTTATCAGCTCAGACATGTTGCCTCGTCTATCTTCGTCTTATAACTTCAACTGAGATGATGACTCTCGACTAAAATCTGAAACTGAACCTGAGACTGACTGAATGTTGTACTTTGGCTCTTTTGGCAACTTGGGAAGTGACATGACTTCATTTGAGACTTGACTGAACTTCGATTGTCTCGGGAATTAAAACTTAGAAATCTTTTTATTTGATCTGGACTTGTTTGCACTCTGAACTTTGTATTGACGAGACTTGACTCTTCTCGGTCGTCTTGAAACACGTTTATTTTATTTGGTATTTGACTTGGACTTGTCTCGACTAACTTGAGATTTGCTTGGACAACGTTGGGTTTTGAAACTCGATGACGTGGAATTTTTCAGACTAAAGACTTGGGGCTTGTGACTGGCTTGTTCTGATGACTTGAGTCTTCAACTTGACAATTGGCTTGGATTTGACTTAAGACTAGTTGACTTCAGGCTTCACTTGGACTCATCTTACAAGACTCAAGATTGACTTGGACTTGGTCACAACTGACCTTGGACTTGGCCTTGATGAGACTTGGGATTTGACAAACCTCAACTCAGTCTTGTCCTGGTTGACTTGAACGGATCAAAACTCAAGACTTGGACTTGGACTTGGACTCGGTTCAACGCCTCAATCTTCAGCTGTTAAAACTCTGATTTCCACAGATGAACCCAAACACAAACAGACTTGGAGCAACAGTAAAAACTCACACTGATTCTTTTCTCATCAACCTCCTGCTGCGCCGTCTTTCCTGAGGCCGGCTGCTACAGAAGAAGCCCAGCAGATGGTTCCAGCGGGGGGGGGGGGGGGGGCAAGATGAGGCCACCGGGGGCCTCGGGGTGGATTACATGGGCCCCGCACAGCAGCTATTAAAGCAATACATGCATAAGGAAATGAAATGTGCCTCCCATGGGAAAGCAGTGATATGTTACAGCGAAGAAAAGCTGAATATCGTCATTATTTAAAGCCACGTGAACAGGTTCAACGTGTCGGGTTGACTTTGTCAATGCAAAGTGAAATGATTTGCAGCAGTGGTTGTATGTGCAGCAACATCAGTGGCATTTATGAAGATAAAGAAGGAACTGGAGAGGAGCAGCCTGACACGCAAAACATATGCATTATGTAACCGAAAATAATAAAATAAACTTAAATAAATGAAAATAAACGTATTATATAAGATGCAGCGAAAGCCGGAGACGAGCTTTGTGTTTCAGTTTCAGTTGTCAGTCAGACGTGAGCTGTCTCTTCCAGGGGCGAGTCTGAGCGGCTCATTAATGCCTAAATAGTTCATGATTTTCAAATAATTGAAGTGTTTTTCTTCACTGTCAGGAGCCAGATTCTCAGGATGATAGCTGACACGTGTTTTGTTCTTGGCCTGAATGTGGGAAGGTTTTCACTGGAATATTTCGTGGGTGTAGACGTTTTAATCTGAGAACAGTTTCAATGCTAAAATATTGAGCTTCTCTAAAGTCAGATCGGTTCTTGTACAGTTTCAAGGTAAAGGCAGTTTAGGGGAGAAATGTCATCATCTGAAAAACTTAATATAAAAGATTCTTAAAAGAAAAACATATATTTGTTTGTTGTGAAACCTTACTGTTATCATTTAACCAATTAAGACAGACTAATTATATTGTTTTAAAGTCATGTGACCAATAAAATACATTGTGATTTGCTGTAATTCATATCAGGAAGGCAATATGCATTATGGGAAATGTATTTTGTTCGGCTCTTTTTGGCAGTTTTAGCTAAAATATTGTTTTCAGTCGCGTTTCAGATGATGGCAAATGACTGGAGCGATTATTGGAGTAAATATACAGCAGGAAGAGCGTCAGCGAATGAGAACTACGATCACTTTCACTAAAGGTAGAAATTCCCCCGATCCAAATTAAACAATCTTTGTCTCGACATAAACATTGATGTTACATAAACCTTTAAAGTTAAACTGAACTGAGAATAATAACAAATGTGCTTGTTTTTCTAGTCACATACAATTTCAAAGGCAAAGCCAATGATTTATGATAAAAGTTAAAGGTTTAAGTTCTCAAATAGTTTTTATTTCACGTTTCCAGCTGCTTCAGAAGCTGAGTAACAAGGTTTTAGCCTCAGGTCTGAATGGCTTAAAGGAGGAAGCGCCTGTAATCGACTTCATTCTGCACACGGTGAATGAAAAGCTAAAATACATCAACAGTTTCCTGCAATTTCACAATAAAAGCCAAATGTTTTCCTTGTTAAATGCTCTTGATGTGAAGCTGCAGCAGGACATCTTTGGCGAGCATTAGCATTAGCATTAGCATTACCTTTAGCGTCACAAGAGGTAAACCTGTAAATGTCTTGTGTGTTTGAGGGAAGTTGGGACGCATAAGGAGAACTACCATAGAAGAAGAAAAGACTCAGAAATAGAAACCAAAAAATAAATGCAAACCATCATTAGCATCTAAAAAAAAAAAGGCTTTGATTTCACTAAAATCTACTGTGCAAATACGTCTAAGTCCATAAATCATCAGCCAATGATACATCAATATATTGACATTTAAAAGCAACAATGCAAAGGTTCAGTTCAAGGATATGATGAAAGGCCCGTCCTGCTCATTAGTTTGCAGCAGCCGCCGTCAGGTTTTCCCTTCGTCTTCCTCTGTTTCTGCTTTCAGGTGCGATCGATGAATAAGAGTTTTTGTTTTTGTGTATTTGGGCCCATGAGAGTTTAACGAGTTGTTTTAAATAAAAATGGCTGCACGGACACTGTTGTTAAAGTATTGAACGTTGGTGCACGAGCTCTCAGCAGAGTCAGTCCAGAGAATATCAATACTGACCTTCTCAAAGCCACATCAGTCAGACTGTGAATGATTTATATCAGCAGTAAACACAGCTGTGTGTGTGTGTGTGTGTGTGTGTGTGTGTGTGTGTGTGTGTGTGTGTGTGTGTGTNTGTGTGTGTGTGTGTGTGTGTGTGTGTGTGTGTGTGTGTGTGTGTGTTTATTGCTGGCACTTGTGTTTGGGTTTATTCCCAGAATTGTATCACTGCGTGAAATTTGAGGTGTGTGGTTCTGACTGAACTCCATTTTTGTCTTTAAATACACACACACACACACACACACACACACACACACACACACGCACATGCACAGATGGCAAGACATCCCCCCAGACCTGCCAGAACTCAGTGTGTGTCCATCTTTGTCATTATATCCCCTTAATCAGCTCATTAATTTATAGTTTCAATGAGGAAGGAGACAAGGAGGTAGGGAAGGAAAGAAGAAGGGAAGGAAGGACAATTTTGGATGCCAGAGTAATAATGAACGAACTGTGGCAGAAAACGGTGGAAAAACCTGGAAAAAATGTAAAATGGATGGAGGAAGGCCAAGATGGATGAAAGCTGCAAAACAAAGAAGAAAAAAAAGAATAAAAAGGGAAAGAAAAGGAGAAGGAATAAAAACTCAGTGAGAGGGAAGGAGAAGGAGACTTCGAAGGCAAAGTTGATGACTCGGAGCAGACTTTTATCAGCTGCCAACTGACTCTGTGGCGTATTTGTGTGTGTGGTGAGATTGAAGAGTTTCAGGATCATTGCCTGTACTTTAGTGTGTGTGTGTGTGTGTGTGTGTGTGTGTGTGTGTGTGTGTGTGTGTGTTTGAGGGCGTGGGTGAATGGCTGCTCGTGTGTGGTTTTCAGTATTTTCTTTTCTGTGTTCGCCAGCTGAGTGTGGCCTCTGTCTCTTCGCCACGGTGGAAAGCTTTGTGCTTTTTCTTTAAGCTGCTCCAAGTTGCGCTGCGTTGGTTCAAAAAAGAAGAAGAGGAGGAGAAGAAGAAGAAGAAGAAGAGAGGCTGCCCTGCTGTTAGTCTCAGTTTTGCACTGAACGTCCATAGATGTTTTTTACTTCTTGAGTTTCTGTGTTTTCACATCAGCTGTTGCTTGTTGAGCTCGATCTCAGGTCCTCCACAATCCCCGTTTTCTTCTTCTCTTCGTCAAAGGAAGCTTCGTCAGCCCTAAGTGACACTTGATGCTTCCTTCATCTGATTTGTGTTGGCTACAGTTTACAGTCTGCAGGTTCTTGACCTTGACGCCCCCCTTTGGTTTGTGCGCCGCTGTTTTGAAGCCTCCAGTTTGTAATTTGGACGTCGACCATCTTGTTTAAACCTGGTACAGTCTGTCAGTCACACAGTAGCCACGCCCCCCAATTCATCCCCTGCTTTCTGGTCTATTTTCCTCTAAATGGACCATCATTTAAAAAATGAACATCATGTTGTATTGAAGACTTGAAACTAGAGACTGAGACCATAAACTCATTAGGAAAACGTTTACTGAGCTAATAAATCAAGGGAGAAGTAGGGACATTTTCCCATAGACTTCAATACAATCTGACTTCTTTGTACAGCCAGTGGAGTCACCCCCTGATGGCCATTAGATCCACAGTCTGTGGGATGGTTAGAAGGGGAAAGACACACAGCAAAGAGTCTGATTGATTCAGCTTTAAGCTGTGTCACTATTCTGAAAATCATCCTTTAGTAACACTTCACATTGACTCTTTCAAAATAAGACACTGGACAAGCTGTTGGAGACAACTGCTGAATAAACATGCCTTGGAGCAGCTTGTTAGTCTGGAGTAAACAAACTTTGGAAGAATCCTCCAACTGGGAAACACACAACACTCAGGACATAAAAACAAATGTTAACTACTATGTTTTCTCACTGCAAATTCTACTAAAATCATCTTTCTCCAAAGGAAGTTAACCCTTAAGTCTACAGATACATAGACACTTTCAAAAATCACATTATGTTTGTTTCTCCTTCAACTAGAGAATCAGCTCTTTCTAACAAGCCCTGATTTGTCCTGTGTGACACTGACTTCAGTGATAAACTCATGAAGGAAGTTAGTTCAGATCTGGATCAGTCTGAGCCTTTGACTGGAGCATTGCTGCTTTACTTCTGTGTGTTTATCCATCCATTCTCATCCTCCATCTTTGATAGAGACGTCTAGAGTCACGTCTCTACATCGGACGCTCCTATTGGCTCCAGTAGGTGATGTCACAGCCAATCAGAGTGTCTCCTTCAGAGGCCTAGCTGTCAGCTGCTTGTAGCCAAAGTCAATGGGATCAATCCTGTATTTTTCTGATCTCAGAGTGAGGAGAAGTTGCTCTGAGTTTATTGTAGTGACAGAATAAAGACAGAGAGACATGGACAATAAGATATTTAGAGCATTAGAGGCTTTGGAGCTGATTTTTCATCATTACTGCTCCAAAGAATGAGCAGAACTCAGATCAGATAAAGAGAGAAACTTCAAATCAGCTCTAGAACAACACAAACACGTGTGTGTAACTTTCTGTGTTGAAGTTTTCTTTCCTGTTTTCTGAGCTACTCTCTGTGTTACAGTGAACAGAGTCTTTATTGAGTCACATATATAATCAGCTGAGGTTGAGCTGATTCTGAAGATGTGGAGACTTGGAGACATTTTTAAAAATGACAACTTTAGAAAGAAAAACAAAGATGAAAGAACAAAAAAGACTTAATTTGGCTCTAAAAGGGTTAAAACATGATCTTCCTGTCTCTGCTGTGACGTCTGGATGCTCATTGCGATGCGTTTACTGTCCATCGTATACGAGAAACCATTGAGGTTAAGTTACAAGTCCATGATCAGTGACATCATCAGTGATGCTGTTTTTTTTCATCTTTAATTGAACTTTTTTGCTTCTTCTTCTTCTGTTAATTTCTGCTCCGTGGTCGGCCTCCGTGCCCTGAGGTGTTAATACTTTATTATCATTATTTTTTCGGCGGATATCATTGAACATACTTAGAAGCACTTGGCTTTGTTGTTGCCCAGCACAAGTCGACTGTTTGATTCCTTTGATTCCTCTCAGATCACAGGAGCAGCTGAATCAGGGATACCTGCAGCTCATTTTTATTATACATGAACTTTGAAACGGTGCAGACCAGAGAGAGAGAAGAAGAAGTGAAGAGGAGGAGGAGGAGGAGGAGGAGGAGGAGGGAAAGTACTGAAGCAGGCTCTGTAAGCTGTCTGCTACATTTAAGCTTTTATGGACAACAGCAGGGACCCTCCCTGCCTCTGATGGCTTTAACAGCTTACTTCACTGCTCTCCACAGCCTCTTTCTCTATTATTCTCCTCATTTCTTACTTCCAAAATGGACTCTGTGTGTGTGTGTGTGTGTGTGTGTGTGTGTGTGTGTGTGTGTGTGTGT
>CM076669.1:1766944-1837048 GCA_038496675.1 Rachycentron canadum | reverse complement strand
TGTGTGTGTGTGTGTGTGTGTGTGTGTGTGTGTGTGTGTGTGTGTGTCTGTGTGTGTGCTCCATAGCAACAGGTTCAGGTTTAATGTCTTCCACATATGGTTCTCTGAGATCTCACAGGAGCTTTACTGACTCATAGTGATACAGTAAATGACAAGTGTCGTTTTTCCTGCTTCTCTCACACAGAAACATGTTTTTGTGTGATTGTGTGTGTGTGTGTGTGTGTGTGTGTGTGTGTGTGTGTGTGTGTGTGTGTGTGTGTGTGTGTGTGTGTGTGTCATATTGTGTCATGACATGACTTTAAAAAGAATCAGATGGTGTAACAGTGGAGACATTTCTGCTCCATGAACAAAGCTTCAGATTCATTATTAAACTTGGGGACTCTACTTTCTGGTATTTTTCTGGAGCTTTCAGCCACAAACTGGTGTCTTTACTGTCAGCGTGTAACCTTCTCAGAGCCTCTTCCTGCATTTGCGTGTGGCGATGTTGCAGGGTGGCGTTTGTGTCCATATTTAAACGAGATAAATGAAGAATGAATTTGTTTCAGTGAACATTGAAAGAGCTGTTTCTATTCATTTGTCACATTTTTGGTTCTTAAAACCACAAAAATATCTTCTTGTAGATATCAAAGCTTCAAAATAAAACACTGCAGAAGTTAAAATATGGGACCTTTTAACGACATCACAACCACTGTGAGTAGTTCAGGTGTGTTGGGACGTCAGAGTATTCAAGCAAAAACTCTGCCTGTACAGAAACTTTTAAATCTTTGAGGAAATCGGCAGCAGAAATAATGTCTGATTATAAATGACAGTCATTTTAATCAGACAAAGACAAAGTCTCACTGTGTCTTTATTCCTTCAGGATTCATCAGATTGAGTTTGTGCTCTTCCTCTTGGTGGTCATGTGGTTTGGAGGGTGTCCAGATATGGAGCATTTCCAATCCGCGGGTGTCGCCTTTGATGTTTGACTGGCGGCTCGTTAATTAGCTGGTTAGGCTTCAGACACTGGCCGACCTTTGCGTCCTGGACGGTGCTCGTCGTCTCGCTCGGCTCTGTGGTGGTTTTGTGAAGTGATGTGACAAACATGAGGCGACATGAAAGTGAAGCCGTGATGATGGACGTGCTGTCGATGAGTTGACCTCGTTTGTCTTGATTTTTGATAATTTACTTCATCGGATGTAAAATAATTCCCAGATCAGATTCACATGTGACAGCTGATGGTCATTGAACCTGGCAGCCTCATTGTTTTTGTTGTCCAGCTTCTCGAAAAAACTAGTCTGTTTTTCTTTGTTTTTAAATCATGATAGTTTGTTTGTGAGTCAAACAAACTGTGTGAAGGCGTCACCTTCACCTCTGAGAACCTTTGGTGGGATTTATTCTCTCGACTGCTATTGGACAGATCGGCATGAAATTCTGTTCAGGCATTCATGGTCCCCAAAGGATGGACCCGGCTCATTTCCTGTTTCTCTCCTTTGTCCTCTAAATAAAATGACATTCAGATAGATTCTAATGAAAACATTTACTGAGCTAATAAATCAAGGGAGAAGTAGGGACATTTTCCCATAGACTTCAATACAATCTGACTTCTTTAACAACCAGTGGAGTCGCCCCCTGATGGTCATTAGAGAGAATGAAGGTTGGAGGCTTCGATTTTCAGACCCAGAGTCTACGTCCAGTTTTATAAAGTCTATTGTTAAACCTGTTGTTAAACCTGCTGAATGCTAATGTTAGCATGCTAACATTAACATGTTAGCATGCTAACATTAGCGTTTAGCTCATTTGTTTACTTGTAAACTGAACAAATTTAAGATTTGAACTGTTGGTCACACAAAACAAACGAAGGATTTGACCTTTGGGTCTGAGAAACTTCCGTTGTTTACTTTTTGTTGTTTAACAAGTTCATTAGATAGAAAAGACTGATGGTGATTCTTCTGTGTTTGTTTATGCTGTGTGGTGGTGGTGGTCATAGTTTTACACACACACACACACACACACACACACACACACACACACACACACACACACACACTGTGGGGTGAGTACTCAGTTTGATCTGCATGGAGACATGTTGAGCCACACGGGAGCTGTGAGGAGTTTAAAGTTTATACAGCACCGTCAAAATTAATGAACTAGGATGTCACAGCACAGAGATAGTGTAGTAGAGTGTACACACACACACACACACACACACACACATTCAGACCCGTGTTATGAAAGAGCAAAGACACATCAAGTGAAGTTACATGAAAAGTATCAGGATAATTACAAACACACACACGTCTGTCTGTTCGTGCGGCATTTGTCCTTTCACAACAACACTTCCTCCTGCAGAAATTGTGCTGTTTGTGTGCGTTTGTGTGTGTGTGTGTTTGCTCATGATTTAACTCATGTGTATTGTGTGTGCGACTGGGCTGTGGCCCGTGACAAATGAGCGTCTCGTTCTTCATCAGGAAGCGTGAACGCCAGCAGTGTGTGGTGCGTTTCTTCCCCCCTCATTCAGATATTCTTCGGAAGCATCAGGGAGGATTTAATAGGAGAATAAAATTATTCTCTAAAGATTATCTTCCCTTAGAGCTACATCCGTGTGTGTGTGTGTGTGTGTGTGTGTGTGTGTGTGTGTGTCTGCATGTGAACAAGAGTGTACTTCCTCTGTTCAACTATTCAAACAGTTTCCAAAAGCTTCAGGAAGGATTGAGTAAGATAATGAAAGTACTTTCTAAAGATTTTTTTATTCCACCCCACTATCTCGCCTCCTCACCCCCATATTTGCTACAGGCTGGATTTTTAATCTCCTGGATCATTTTGATCTCCTGAATCATTCACTGTCATCATTTTGAATTAAACCGTTTCACTGTCTTCTGCTTCCTTGTCAGAGTTCTGCCTTTTTTCTCTTCTTTTTCCGAGCCTCTCTTTTATTTTCTGGCATTGTGCAACTAGAAACAATTATTCTCCAACCCAAACGCGCTCTCAGCTGCTGCTGCCTTTGTGTTTTTGTCATTAGGGTGTTTTTAGGTCCTGAGAAAGTCTTTAAACATCTTTGACAACCAACTCAAAGCTGTTAAAGCTCTTCGACACGGTTAAATTAGAGCGTTTTAGGTTGTAAATTCGGTTTAATCAGTCTGACGATGCTGTTTTCCTATGAAAAATCTTGTTCTCCATAAGTTATAGGTTTGTTAGCCCTTTTAAAAGTCCCATGAAATGTCATCATTACCTCCCTGATGTGGTGTAATTCCTGCTGAAGCAGGTTTTTGAGGTGGGATATGAGACGGTGACGAATCAATCTGAAGCATAAACCTAATTGAAAGTCGGTAAAGGAGGAAGAGGCTTGTGGGGTTTTCTAGTGGTACTCACTGATGTCTGCCCCCCCCCCCCAGACCAGACCAGATCCCAGGTTTATTTGAAATTTTTTTTTTCAAGTCTTGCAGAATGATGAATCTGATCTGGATGGAACCATTTATGTAAACCATAATTTCTTAATTGGTGTTTATGAGGCCAAATGGATCAAATATCATGACAAATTATTTTGCATCAACTCCAGCTCAGCTCTTGAATGTAACTTTATTAAAGATGTTTCAGAGATAAATTAGATTTTAAATAATTATGGTGACACTCTTGATCTCTTCCTGGTTTACTTTTTATCACCTTTAATTACTTTCGTTTCATTTTCTTTAATCTCAAAAACACGTCGACTGCCAGAGGTGGAATTTACTCCTCTCCAGCAGGAGAAAACTCAGTCTGTGTGAGATGTCAGTCTTAAAATCACAGTTTGCCAGCAGAGCTCTGGTGCCTGGAGGTGGCCGCTCAGCCGTGCAGGAAACGCACCGACAGCAGCCTGAACACGGGCGGCGGGCGGCGGGAATCAGGAGAAAATGTGATGTAAACAGTTTCATTCGCCCGAGACGCTTTGCTGCCTTTAAATCACGTTGTGATTGGATTGAGAAAAGAAGCGCTAACAGACTCTTATTATCAGCCACAGAGTAGATGACTGTGTGTGTGTGTGTGTTTGTCCTGAAGCCACCTGATAGCTATGCTCTGATGGGTTTTTGTCTGCCGCCAAATACCCGTCTACGTTGGCCCTGAAATAAATTGTAGAGTAAAGTAGGTGGACTTTGATTCGTCGACGCGCCGCTCAAAGACTCTCCCGGCTCCTCTGATGTAAACCAAAACCTCGCAGTGAGGAAGAGGAGCCTTTGTTCTTGTCGCAGCTTCTTCTCTGTGAATCAGCGGTTTCATCTCTCTGGGCAGGACCTCGGTTAAAGACAGAACCGTGTGTCTCTGGTTGCGTAAGAAGCTCGAGCTGCTTTTTAAAACCGAGTTTGCTTTGAGCTCAGAATGGAAACCGTTTCATTCTTCCCCATCTGGCCACAGGTGGTTGTGAATTTCACCTGCTTCTGACTGATCTGCTCAACATTTCCAGTAAAGCTTCCATCACCTGGACCCACGAGACGTTTCCAGCCTCTGATGTAACATCCAGTGAAGAAACTTAGATCAAGACCCAGTTTTGAATCAGAACCACAGACTGTTTATAAAAGTGGACGTAGACTCTGGGTCTGTGAAGTGAAGCCAAAGCTGAAGAGCCTTAAACCTTCATCCTCTCTAATGACCATCAGGGGGCGACTCCACTGGTTGTTAAAGAAGTCAGATTGTATTGAAGTCTATGGGAAAATGTCCCTACTTCTCCTTGATTTATTAGCTCAGTAAACGTTTTCCTAATGAGTTTATGGTCTCAGTCTCTAGCTTCAAGTCTTCAATACAACATGATGTTGATTTCTTTAATTTAGAGGAACATAGACCATAAAGCAGGGGATGAATTCAGGGGCGTGGCTACACTGTGATTGACAGACTGTACCACCCAATAAGGATAGAGGACAGAGCAGGTCAGCTCCACCCCTCACTCCTCCTCAGCTCCACCTTCTCCTCCAAATATTGTTTAAAGTTGCCAATTAACCTGTGAGTGTTTGTGGGAGGAGACTCAGGGAGAACTCGCCCGTGGTCGGCTGGTGACGGCACAAACCACTGTCCCACTGTTCCACCCTCATATCATCGCATTCAACTTCTTTAAAAAAGAAGTTTGTGGAGGCTACAGGAAGCTGCTTCACAATAAAAGCCTTACAATAGTTGGGTGGCGGAAAGCTGAAGAGTTTGTTTCATCTCAGAGAAGAAAAGAAAGAAACCAAAGTGATGTTTGGGTGAAGAGTGACTTTCTCATCATCTCTGATTATTTCTAACATCTCAGTTAGAGCCGAGCTTTGATTTTACGTCTTGTCTTTTTTTTCCAGAAATTTGATGAGACCCAATAGATTAGGAGAATTTGTAAATGATGAATAAAACAATAGCCATAAATACTAAATACTCTCAGTGATATTTGGTGGAGTGACTGTTTTTCCTTCCTTCCTTCATCCCCTTCTCTCCTCCTCTTCAGACACTCTCTTGCTCGTGTCTCCTCCCGTTCCCCTCCGGACTGACCGGGATCAGGAGGATTACAAGGGTTTTGTGTTTCAGTGGGGAGAAAGATGATGAGGAAGACGAGAAGATAAAGAGGGCAGTTGAAAAAGAGGGGGAGGGCGTTTTTGTACAGGCGGGAGAGGGGGGAGGAACTCCAGGGATTCTTTCAGCACTATGAGTTTTTCTTACTTTTGTCTTTTTTCTTCACTCTTTCTTTCAGCCCCCCACATTCACCCATAATGCTATTTGCACACACACACACACACACACACACACACACACACACACACAGGGTATTGAGAGTACCTCATTAAGGCAGTCAAGTGTGTTCTCTGACTCACTATTCAGACCACAGATTGGAAATACAACACCAGACACACCCCTCACTGTGTGAGTCAATACAGACACACACACACACACACACACACACACACACACGCCCTCTGTCTTCCCAAGTGAATTAGCAGAAGAGCTGGTTTACTCAAAAGAAAGATTTTCCTCAGATCAGCCACCTCTAAAACATCCAGCAGCCCTGCCTTAACCTCCACCTGCCAGCTCTTCACTGTAACCAAGTGTAGAGCATTCCCTCTTTCCTCCATCCTGAATTGTATTTGCGTCGCTGGGGCCCCGAGGCCTGCCCCCCCCCCCTTTTCATAACCTATCAGTCTGAGGAAATGATGATGGGGCTGGAAGGGGGAGTTGGATCTAACTCAGCAGTTAGACCGACTGACACAGTGTCAGTGACAGAGAGAGAAACCAAAACGAAGGCCAAGCAGCTGATTAAAGTCGTGATTGATTAAAGGTCCATACAGTTAAAAGTAGATGTTAAAGGTCCATACAGTTAAAGGTCCATACAGTTAAAGGTAGATGTTAAAGGTCCATACGGTCTAAAGGTGGATGTTAAAGGTCCATACAGTTAAAAGTAGATGTTAAAGGTCCATACAGTTAAAGGTCCATACAGTTAAAGGTAGATGTTAAAGGTCCATACAGTTAAAGGTAGATGTTAAAGGTCCATATAGTCTAAAGGTAGATGTTAAAGGTCCATACGGTCTTAAGGTGGATATTAAAGGTTAAATTCTCACAGCCTGTATTCAGAAACTAAGCCCAGGGAACCTAAAACCAAAACAATAAGCTGAAAGACGCTAAAGTGGCCAGAAGAGTCGAGAAGAAGCTGCAGAGTCAATTCTCTGTGAGTTCAACACTATGATCAACACTTTCCTCACCACACACAGAGACTGGAGCAGGTTTTGATATGAAAATTGATTATAGCCGCTTTAAAGTCTCACTGCAGCTGCCTGTAGAAATCAGTAGTTATTGACCATTTCAGGAATAATCAGCCTGTGAATTTTGTGTGTGTTGAGCCTTTCAAGTTCATCTTGGTGATTTATATGCGGCTGAAGCTGAACCGACCTTCTTGCTTTTCTCTCTCACAGTTTATATTCAGCCTGGATCTAAAAACAAATTAAACAGCAGCAGCCTTTGTTTTTTGTTTTTTTTTTAACATCTGATTAAATATGTAGAGTAGATTTGTTTTTAACCTCCATATTTTATGGTTTAAATACTGTCTCACCTTCCACACACAAGGTTCAGGCAGGAAGCAGCAGTGAAAAATGTCCATCCCACTGTGGGTGAATCTCATTCTTCTGAACTGTTCTACATATTTATTTTCCAGCCTGAAGCCATATTTATTTTTCCACTGCCCAACCATAGATTGGGCTGATTGGGTTGGGTAAATCATTTTTTTAATAACTAATCCTCATGATGGATTTAGGCTTTCTCTGTCTGGGCTGGATTAATACGTCCTGTCTGCTCCTGTTTGATTTAGTCGGCCTGCTCCGCTGACGTTGAACTACGATACAAAGCCGAGCTGATGGGGAGACGGTGCATGTTTGCAGGAGATTTCCGGCTCAGCACTGTGACAGGATCCTGCAGAGGGTGACAGAACAGAGGCATGGAGAGTTAGTTCACACTGTTTTATCTGCAAAACTGTGTAGCTACATCGTATTTTAGTACAAGTGAAAAAGCAGCATGTGTATGAGCAGATTAGACCCTAATACTTTTCATTATTGCTGCCTCTGTTATAGCTACTGTCCACGGTGTCACAGAGCAGCCCTGTCCAAAGAGACATCAGATATCCAGCATCTCAAAAAACTAGAATATCGTGGAAAAGTACTTTTTTTTTTTTCTTCATTTAATTCATTAACCAACATCAGGAGATTTCAGACGACTTCGTGCTTGACTTCTGTTGACCAGCCTCATGGAGACGCCCATTTCCTTTTCCAGCAGGACTCAGCGCCACAGCTACTGCTGAGTCAGCAGATTAATATACTTTTCACAACGTGAACATTTCAGGATTGTAAATATGTATTTTGTATTGATCTTGATAAATATTCGGATGTTTTGAGATACTGGGTTTGTGACTTTCATGAGCTGTAAAACATCGTCATGCAAATTAAAACAAAAAGAGGCTGAAATATTTCACTCTACATGTAATGAATCCAGAATATATGAAAGTTACCTTTTTGAATTCAATTAGGAAAGAAGAACTTTTCTACGATATAGTGATGTTTGTGTCCTGAGCAGCAGGTTTGACCTCACTTTCTTTTTCTAAAAAAAAAAGATCATAATAATAATCTGTTTTATTTCAGACAGGAGATGTAAATATGTGATTAATCCTCCAGCGTAGAGCTACTGTCATGTCTTCAGTTTGGTCATTTTTGATTTACTATCAATGAAAAACAAGCAAATCATCACATTTTTAAACAGAAAAACAAAAGAAAAGTTTGAACGTCTGCTTGAAAAATCACATTTTAAAAAACTCATCGATTCATGGCTTGTGGTAAAAGTAAAGATGATTCTCATCTTGTGATTCATTTAATTTGTAGAAGATAGTTTGATTGATTGATAAATCTATTAATATATAATTGTATAATTCTATATTTTCATCTGTCAGTGGAGCTGCTCTCAGTATCAGGAGAGGAGAGAGTTTTAGTTCACCTGTGTTTGTGCATGAGACTTTAATGTTGAGTGTTGTGTATTTTATGTTCCCCTCTCACATGTTGCTTATTCTGGAGCTGAAGTATTAAAATCTCTCAGCACTGGAGGGAAACTCAGACCCAAAGACACAACAGCACTCGGTAAATAACTAGAATATTGACAACAAGAGTGAAAGAAGGAAGAGAAGCCAAGAGAGGAGCAGAGAGTTTGGCCTGAAGTCAGCTTCACACACACACACACAACCCATCTGTGTGTGTGTGTGTGTGTCTGTGTGTGTCAGTGTCACTGAAGCAGAGGCAGCCTGCCATGCCTCAGCGTGTTAATTATGTAAATTGGTCATTAGGAACCCTTATGGGGGGGCCAGGATGAAACTGCCCAAATACAAACACACACATAAACACACACACGCACGCACACGGATCTGGCTGCACATGTTAAGTGGGGAACAGGAGGAAAAGTAGGGCAGTGGAAAAAAAGAAAATTTTCCTTTGGACCTTTGAGCAAAGCACTTGATCGGAAATGTGTCGGTGTGGAAGTTTTCCTGTGGACGGCTGAAATCTGACAAAGGAAATTTCAAAAGAAGCTGCAGAGTCGCTTGAATCTGTGTCGCTGAAAATATATTTGTGTTGTTGTCGCCGGCGCCAATTTCTCCTCATTGTCTCCACTTTGTTTGGGGCATATTTACAACAATTACACACACAGTTTTCTCCATATTTAGAAAATACCAGTAAAAACTCAATCAATCAATGCAGTAAAATTATTATAAAATAAAGTTGTTCCCAGGCGTTCACAGTGTTATATTCCAGGTCTGGCAGTGCATAACTGTATTTTCTAACTTTACCTGCAGTAACAGACTTTTTTTTGGCCTCCTGGGGTCAAACAGTCACTTATTTCCACAGCCAGCAGTTACAGAGCGGCTTTATCACTGGTGTGGAGTCTTGTTTATGTCACATGATGAGTCTCAGTCCTGTGTTTCCTCTTCCTTTTAGCTCAGTGTTTGGTCTGCACCAGCTCCAGAGGGAAACTTAAACAATGAGCTGAAACTTTTACGAGCTGCAGGTTCAGGTCATGTTTCTCTGTAGATTATTTTCACATGGTCATTGTTGTTATAAAAATCTCAGTTGCAGTTGTTTTAAGCTGATGAATAAAACTGTTTTGGTCCACAGATGAACATTTCCTGGGGGGGGGTTTACGATGGGTTACGATGGGTGAACTTGGACTTGTGACCTCAGTATATCTGAATTTCTTTCTGTGTCCTTGGCTGAAAGCGATGCTGCTGTTGTGTAACACATCAGGTGCCACACAGCACACACAGCTCCAGGCTGTTTGCAGCACTTTGTGGATCTTTTTGACTTTAAGTTTAAGAAAAACCTCCTAAAGCTTTTTTTTTCTTCTTTTTTTTCTTCCTTTTCCCAGACACATTAGTTCAGTGCACAGAGTATGAGGAAGCATTGGGAAGTAATTAGCCCCCTGCTGATTTCAGTGCTAAAACTCCATCTTGATGAATGGATCTGTCAGTGATCAGTGCAGGACTTCTCTCCCTCTGCAGTCACCTAGTCCCAGCTCTACACAACCAACAGATATCAAACTGGATAACATCTTTGATTTTAAATAGGATATCTCAGCTTTTAACTTTTCTGTGAGAATAAAGGAAGCCAAAAACAGATGGAAACATATAAATGTTAAAATAAAGGCCTGTTTGGGAACCAATAAGATGACAGATAAAGGTTATTAGAAGAGCAAACTCATCAAATTAAAAGTCCATATTTTACTTGTTTTATTTGGAAAAGCTGATCTCCATAAGAAGATATATTTGTGGTTTTAAGAACCAAAAACCCAGTTGGTCCAGGTGGGTGGGGCTTTGGGGGTGTGGCTGAGGGCAGTGTCTACTTTGTGACATCACAAAGGCTCAGTTTCTGAATACAGGCTGTGAGCATTTCTCTGTGGACTGAGACCTTTGATACTTTCACTGTGTTAATATAGAACCTAGACCTGCTTTATCATCAAAGACCACATGGAGGTCTACCTTTATGAATATGGGACCTTTAAAATAGCCGACTTGTCCATTAGCAGCTCCTGTTTTCAGTGAACCCATGGGTGTACAGACAGTTATAACTGGATCACTGCGACACTGAAGAAAACCTAAAAATGTAATGATTCTCAGGCAAATGCTGTAGCATCAGAGATGACGTTTTATATTGGACAGAGTTATGACTCTGACAAGAATTACTGACCCAAATTCACCTCACGCAGCATCTTTGCCTCCTTCTTTAACTCTCCAGCGCCCCCTCCCCTGGGGAGGCTTTTATCGCTCTGTTTTGGTTTTGACCTGCTGAATGTCCACGTCTATTACAGACTCTCAGTCATCTCTCAGTGATTAAAATGCTGTGCAGAACGATGAGTTAAATCATCGTGGAGGTGTTGTAGATTTCCCTCTGTCGTCTTCAATTCTCCTGCAGATGTTGCCCTTCAACAGAGGACGCTACTAAACATTTGAACTCCAGTTTCCAGTCCTCAAATATCCAAGATGATGGGAGATGAAGGGTGAAAAACAAGCTTGTGAAGGTTCACTGTTCTCCTCACTCTGTCTCATGTCTGCTGTTTTTTTTTTTTTTTTTTTTAGTGTCTCTCAACATTTGTCCATCTATCAGTCTTCTGTCAATCTCGCCTTTTCTCCGTCCATCACTGTGTCTCGTCTATGTCTTTGGTATTTATTGCTATCCATCTCTCTTTCCATCTGTCTCTTCCTCCGCGCCTGTCAGACGACTTAAGTGATAAGAAATGGCAACCGTATCAGTCCGACAGACTGTGCATGTGTGGCTCTCTGCGCCTGTTTGAGTGTGTGCGTTGCTCTGGCTTGTCAGCTCCAGATGTCAGTTTGTCATCGTAATTTTCAGACGGATCGTCCTGAATTCCCGTAGAGCTCAGTCTCGCACACAAACTGCTGCTTCTGTCCCTGGTCATGTAAAGCTGATGGACAGGGAGGGGGGAAAAAAAAAAAAAAAAAAAATGGAGACAAAACACTCACAACAGAGACATTCTTGATGTCAAATATGTCAAACAGCAGTTTAAAGAGGAGTGAAGACCCCCGCTGAGTCCCAGACAGGCTCTGTATGACAGACTCTGACCTTTGACCTCTCAGGCATTGTCTCCGCCCTTTAAAACTCCCTTTAACAAACTTGACTTCCACACAAAAAGAGTCGATTTCCCTCCTGCAGAGTTCACAACCTCAATCTCATTGCCATCCAGAAGGAAAATTAACACCAACTCCTCTTCAAGTTATTTTGGAGTTCAGCAGTGCAGAGACGCAAGTTGCATATTTTGAGGGGAGGGAGGGTGGAGAAGGAGGGGGAGGGGGAGGGGGGAGTCAGCCGGGGTGGTGGATTATCATTTTTAATTCAAAAAGCTCGCCCATCAAGTCAAATCTATTGAAAGAGATGGATCCCTACAGAGCAGCGTTTTAATGGAAGTCAGAGAAAGCACAGATCTAATCTGCATCACTGCACGAAAACAGGCACGTTTATATTCTTCCATCAATAAGACCAACTATTAAGAAGTAATAGATATGCAAATGTGCAGATTGTTCTTCAGATCTGTTTGTTTTCTGAATTGTCTCATTTTCTCCAATTTGTAATATTGTTATAAACTTTTTTTTTAATTTTTTTTCTTTGAGTGCATCAGTTTGTTTTTTCAGAAAAGTGAAGCTAGATCATCTCCACCACCCCCTAGTGGCTGGTTGCAGTATAAATATAAATATAACCCCCCCCCCCCTTTTTGTTAGGGGCGTGGCTCGTGGGGAAATATTCAAATCAGTTTCTCTTGCTTTAATTTTATGTTTGGTTTTAATTTAGTAATTATTTGATGCTATAAAGCGGAAGTATAACTGAGCGGGTTGATGGGCGGGACCTCAATACCATGGCTCCACCCCCTTGGTTACTAAAGACTCCAGAGTAAGATGGTTGAGCTCATATCTGGGATATTTTGGTTTCATTTGGAAGTGCACACACGTTGTCCGTCTTTAGATACAGGCGTTGCTAATTCCTTCCACCTGGTCTCCTTGTTGTGATCTTTACTTTTATCTAAACCGATTTTTAAATTTCTTAAAAGCAGCATTAATTAAATGCTTTAAAATCAACCCTGACAACACATATTATACCCTGATGAAGTTAACGTGAATATTTTATTCATTTATTTACACATCCAGCAACAATAGCTTTCATTTGTAGACATGTTTCACTATTTGCTCCATTTTGGTCTCCTCCACCTTGTATAAAAATAACTATAGAGCTAAAAGTTCTCTAACTGTATCTTCCTGCTGTTTCATGATGGGCAAGTGGTGTAAAGTGGGTGTTTGGAGCTAGAACCCAAACCTAAAGATGCTAAAATGCTAAATGCTAAAATGATTTGAGTGGAACTGCAGAGTAGGTTGATAATCATCTTTGCTTTTTATCACTTGGAGCATCTCCTCCTCCTCTCATTACATATAGTCATTAGGCAAAATGTTCTGATGGAAAAATTGATTAGAGCAGCTTTGAAGATCATTTTAATGACTTATAGCTACAGATTAGAAAGAGGAGAAAGGAGGTGAACTCTGACTAAGATCAAAAAGGGATTTAGTTTATGGTTCACGACCTTTTGCTTCTCTGCCTCCTCTTTCAGGCTGTGCTTGAACCACATTTTTGCCTTTTTTGGTGATGTTCAGAGGACAGACTGGGGGATAGAAAATGTGTCTCCTCATGTAATCACATGGTTCAGGAGTAAAACAAAGCAAAGCACAAGCAACACAAAGACCCAGGTCAAACCATCAAGTACAAGTTGAATCCAGGGTCTTGAAGGCCTTTCACCTCTATTCCAGGAGGTTTCTGTAGTTCAGACCGGTGTGGAGACCCAGGTATTTAACCTCTGTGTCAGTGGTCCTGGTTGTTGTGGCAGTCGTTGGGGCGTGAATGGTTGTTAAATGTCGGTTTCGTAAGTGGGGTTGTCGACCTCCTGCTCTGAGGGATGGTTTCTCTACTTGGTTACTCTACGTCACTCGTTCAAACCACCATCTAAAATACGTAGGTCGCTGTCACTGAAGGAGCCTCCCTTATCTGTCTTGACGAGGAGTCGGCCATCCTCTGTTGAGCCCTGCGTTTGTTTAGTGCTTGCGTTCCTCGCTGCGTTGGACGGCGAACACTGGATTAACCAGGTTCTGTCTTGGCGTGTTGCCGGGTTTGAAGACCACAGGGATGCCGTGCTAGTTGACAATCAAGTTTCTCCGATGGGATTGTCGTCTTTGCCACCCACAGTGTTGGTGGATCTTGTGGTCGTTCTCGCAGCTTGAAGTTTCTGAGGAAGAGCGACAAGGTTTCATTTCCACTACAGACTGGACAGTATTCAACAAGTCTTGTCAAGCTCAAGTGGTTTTCAGACCAGTCAGACAGCTGACAGGCTGCGGTTACATGAGCCAATTTCCATGTTTTTTAAATTAAAATCCTAAAAATACAGTTTCCACATAAGTTTTTACACGATGGCTTTACAGAAAAAAGGTTTCAACCCAGGTCTCAACTGGAACTGCACTGAGCTCTATTACTGGATTCAAATTACATGTTATTCTGGAGACACTATTGACGACTTAAACAGGATAAAACGAGTCACCTGCAGCACCTGTAATGATTTGTTATCTCCTGCAAACTACCATGAAATCACCAAACATGTGGGCTGAAAGAGAATCCATACTGAAAATACAGTCATTAAAATAAACTAATGAACGATTTTATTTTGGGAAAAGACAGTTTTATTAGAGACAGTTTTTACAAGGCGTCTATTTATTCTCATGCAGCACTTAATATGATTAGTGATGGGGTAAAGGGCTTACAGAAAATACATAACATTGAGTTAATTCAGTCAGTCTGTTATATGTGTAACAGGAAACATCAGAAATATGATATTATTAGTGTGACACAGCCTTTGATGCAGTAGTTGCGGCTTTAAAGCCTCTGTCTTTCTGGTTTAAGTGGGAACTGTCCGGGGACTTCATGGGATGTACATTAACTCTTTTATCCCCCACACCAGGCAAGTAAAAGTTTTAACTATTGTCGTTAAAAGCAGCGAGAGTCAGTTTCCCTCCTAAAGAGGTCACGACCTCCTCACTCCACCCAAGAAAGGAAGTTGTTGGGAGGCGACAATAACGGGAAATGAGTGTCTTGATGGAGGGAAATCTGACCTCGTATCCGGATTTGTTGTCTCCATGTGTTTTACCTGAAATCTGCTATATTTTTATTGGATCACTCAGAAAAAAAAGTCAGTCACAAATATATTTTCTTGTGGATATCAAAACTTCAAAATAAAACATAAACCATAATAAAATATGAGACCTTTAAAAGATTCACTCTTTCCAGAGAAACTCTGCTTTGAGTTTTTTGCCATGTTTATCCTATAACTTACATTCACTTTCACTGAGAGAGTTAATGAAGTCTTTAGTGTTGAAATATTACATCACTGTAGACTCTTTAAAATGATCACACGTATAAAAATGTTCAGTATGGAGCCAAAAAATTCTGTCACAGAATATTTTATTTTGAAAATTATTGGATTAATACATAAAACAGAGCAAGAATCTTTGAAGGCTTCTTTCTTAAAGTGTTATAGATATGAATTCCTCAGAGTTACATGCTAAAGTGTTTCAGTGGTTCAAAAAAAGCATAAAAATTATTCTGAGACCATTTCAGATCTGTGCATGCTTTAACTTGAATGTTAAAGCCTAAGATGGTATATCATTACTCTGTATGAGGCCGGTACAGTTTGAATTATGTCCCCTGTGGCACATCACAGGGGGTGGATGGCTCATATGAGAGCTGCTTTCCTGGTGGGAAAACAGAAGAAACGGCACCGTGACGGCAGCCTTCTGCTATATCTTTCCATCTGACTTGTCTATCACCTTCTTATCCCCTATTCCCCATTTCCAAGCCTCGCTCTGTTTCCTATGATGGTAACCTGAGAGAGGAATGAAGGGAGGAGGAGGAGGAGGGGGAATGAGATTCAGAAAGTGAGCGGGAAAGATGTTGAGAGATAGCGAAAAGGGCGAGATTGGAGGAAAGGGCAAGGACAGGTAAGAGACGAGCTGAAATTAAACCCAGAGTGAATAAGTATGAAAGTTCGACAGGGTGAGAAGAAGAGAAAGCAGCGGAGAGAGTGAGGGTATATGAGAGGGAGAGATAAGGTTGCAGGGTGAGAAAGGGTAAGTAGAGGGTGAAGAAGAGAGGCGTGATGGGAAGAAAATAACATCTGTGGGAGTTGGGTGTGAAACCGATGCACGGGGCCGACGATGTAGTTTTATTAATGTGTGTGGGCCACCTCTGCTATAACTGATGGTCCTGTTTGAATGGAGATTTATTGGAGAATTTGTTTGTCACAGTTAAGTCAAATAACAGGAGCAATGTGATGTGGGAGGTTTCAGGTTTCAGTGCAGATTCATGACTTACCTCTTGTTAGAAAGAAAAGTGATACAGCCACATTTCAGTTGAATAGTCTGCCCCTTTAAAGGTGCTATATATAAGTTTCTTGCTGCTAGTAGGTGGTGGTGATTGTTGCTTGACAAGAGCTTCAGCCTTCGTCATCTTTGAAATACAGGAGGTTTTGTCAGGGCAGATTGGAAGTCACAGTCGGAAAATGACGAGTCGGCACAAGTTTAGCTGGTTAGCATGCTAATTTTGAAAGAGGGAGAGAGGAATTCAAAGAGAGTAGCTTGACGGCTTTATTTTAAAGGTGCTAAATGTAAGTTTTCTCTGCTCCTGAACACGGTTTCGTGCCTGAAGCGGGTCGTGGCGATTGTGAAGTTTGAAGCTGTCGAAAAAATTAGAATTAGCTACTTTAAGAGAGACATAGAATAAAAAAGCAAATTGAGGAGCTATTTGTAAGCTGTGCTACATAGCTGATGTTGATGATGATGCAACAGGTGTTTACCTACCAGTCTTGCCAAAGGTTTGTTGCATGTACAATAAAAGAGGTTATAATACATCCTCGGAGCAGCTACAGTGACTCTATATCGGAAAATGACTGGGCTTGAGCTAGCCTATTAGCATGCTAACTTAGGTTTGATGCTGAACTAGCTATATAACACTAGCAAAACTTGTAATTAGCTCATTTAAGACAGGCACATAAAATTAAAAAAGTAAGCATTGTTTTAGGGAGCTATTTGTAAGTTTTGCTATTGCTACATAGCCGATTTGATAGTGGCAATTGTTTACCTACCAGTTTTGCCAAAAGTTTGTGTGCTAACGTGAAGTTTTATGCTAAATTTGCAACAGTTCTTCTAGATTGGTAAGTAAGTAGCTGTTAATGCTAATGATGGCTGTGTAGCAAAGCTAACACATGGCACCTTTAACCTTTCTTATTATTGTTATTGAAGAGAAATGAATTTAGATTATTTTGCTTTTTTTTTTACTTTATTGGTTTGGGTGTATATTGTTATTTACTGTAGTGTAAGTGGAACCATTTGTCGTCTCAGCTCTAGCACTGAAACATATGAATAAATCTAGTTGAGTCTGCGTTGCCTTCTATTCTTCCCTCATCTCTTTTTCGCCGGCTTTAGAGACTCTTATATCTCGCTCTTCGCCTTTCTCCACCTTGATGGTGAAGGCCGAGAGAGGAAGGATGACATACAGAAACCAAAAGTCCCTGAGTGTTGGAAGCAGAGACAGATAAAATTTTTTAAAAAAAGAAGAGGGAAGATGAGAAGCACAAGAGAAAAGGATGAAAGAGTGGAGGAGAATGACGGGAAAAATGAGAGAGAAAAGTAGGAATTGCAACCAATGAGAGAGAGAGAGGAGTAACCTTTTCTTCCAGCTACTGCTATAATTGGATTTTGACGTTCAGCTCTTTGTGTGTGTGTGTGTGTGTGTGTGTGTGTGTGTGTGTGTGTGTGTGTGTGTGTGTGTNGTGTGTGTGTGTGTGTGTGTGTGTGTGTGTGTGTGTGTGTGTGTGTGAGAAATAACTCCTGTTCCACCTCTCAAGACGATAGATCAGATAGAGTCCTGAGAAAATGACCAATTCCTCTCCCTCTGTCCCAGTGGGTTACTCAACACACACACACACACACAGTCAATACACACCATGTTATTTATAGCCTTAGTGTTTTTATAATTACATACAGATATAGATTTTATAAATATATACGATGCAGGTCGAGTGTTGAGAAAAAAATGACTTCAAACCTGAGAGAGTTTGTTGTGCGAACTTTGTGTTTGTGTGTTGTGTTTGTTGGGTGTTTTTTTGTTCGTTGTTTGTTAATAAATGTCTGTCGCTGACTGACTGAGTGATGAAGTTACACCATTGGTCAGTGGAAAATGTTTCTACTTCTCACTTGATTTATTCCCTCAGTGAACGTTTTCCTGAGGAGTTTATGGCTTCAAGTCTTCAATATAACATGATCCATGGGGGTTCAAGTCCTATGTAACTGGGGGCCGGTGGTTATGTCAGAGGGGGACCGACGACCCAGGAAAAAAGAGACAAAGACTGTTTAAAGTTTTATAATTATTTTTACTTTAGTATACAAAATAGTAGAACAAACTACATACATTTCAACCAGTCGAACCGCTGCTAATTTTTTAAATAATGGTCAGATTTAGAAGAAAATAGACCATAAAGCAGGAGATGGATTGAGGCGTGGCTACTCCTCCTCAGCTCCACCTTCTCTTCCAAACATGGTTCCTTATTCTTTAAAAAAAAACTAGTTCACCTATAAGTATAAAACACAATCAACTTACACTCTAGTTCTCTACAAGTGTGTAAACAAAAGCAGCAGAGTGACTTTTGGTTTTCCACAAAATTTCTTAGATTTTAATTTGTTTGGCAGTTGGATGGAAACCTGGGCTTATTCTGTTTGGGAGATAAAGGCAGTGAATGGAGCAAACACAGGGAAAAAAAACACAACACCAGTAAACCAACAGATAACAATGAGGTTGGAAGGACTGCGGCTTCGGAGCACTGAAGTGTAACAGAAAAAAAAAAAATGTAAAAAACATTCAAGGGCTGGTTTGTTATCAGAAGAAGTTGAGGATGGAACTGATGGCAGAAGGGATGATAGTGGAAACAGCATGATAGAGAAGAAGAAGAGTCAGACTGAAAGGCAGGATTACAAACACATCGGCCATGTTTGTAGATATTAGTCATTTATTAAGATTTTCCTTTAAAAAAACAGTCAAAACTAATTTGAGTTGCATGAAATCACTTCCATTGTTCCCTTTGTCTGTTGATTAATTAGTCATATCTCAAAAACTGTCAAGTTTTAAATGAAGTCTGGTGCAACAGTCTCTGGGACAAATTAATTGATATTAATTTCTGGTGGAGATTCATGATCATTCTGCATTTTTTAACATGTCAAACCATTTTCAGGTGTCGCAGCAACATACACTCAGGGGTTTTGAATGTTTAGGGAAAAGCGAATCAGACCTTTAAAGTCCTCCTCACCTGCTCAGCCAGGTTCGATGTCTCCATTCGTCTCATTATCTTATTATTGGTAGTGTGTATTTGTCAGAGTAGTTGAAATAAAAGAGTCTGTTTGATGTTCCTGTATTTAGTTGTTTTCACTGACCAAAAAGAAAACGAGGCCTGCAGTGTTGTCACCATGGCAACTTTAAATTATTAACATCACATGCAGGACTGGCTGTTTTATTATGCATAAAATACTTTTGGAATAATTTTAATTCAGTGTTTTTGTTTCTGAAATCACCTGGCATCCCATTAACCACACCCAAGAAGTTATATAACTCCTTTATTCTCCTCCCTCCACCGAGAACGAAGACTGAGAGTTGGACAATGGACTTTTCAAAAGTATGATGGTGTTTTTAGTTCATATTACAGCAGTTATCTGTTTGGCATTTCATTGTTTGAGAGACAGATTTTTGTTATGATGCTTTAGATTCCTATAATAACAATTAGCAAAGGAACTGCAGGGAGGTTGGATGCATAACTGATGTAAGTGGAAGTAGCAGCAGCTTGATTTACTTTATTATTGTTAGTGCTGACATTTTAAGTTGCTATTGCATTTGTTTATGTATTTGGACCATGGCTATAAAAGTGGATGTAGACAGTGGGTCTGTAAAGTGAAGCCAGTGCTGAAGAGACTTAAACCTGCATTTTATCTAATAACCATCTCCACTGGTTGTTAAAGAAGTCAGATTGTATTGAAGTCTATGGGAAAATGTCCCTACTTCTCCCTTGATTTATTAGCTCAGTAAACGTTTTCCTAATGAGTTTATGGTCTCAGTCTCTAGTTTCAAGTCTTCAATACAACATGATGTTCATTTATCATAATGCAGGGGATGAGTTAGGGGGCGTGGCTACTGTGTGATTGACAGACTGTACCACCCAATCAGGATAATGGCCGACGACCAAATTACAAACTGGAGGCTTCGAAACAGCAGCTCACAAACCAATGGGTGACGTCACGGTGTCATAATGATTTATTCATATCTAATGTATAGAGAAAATCATCCATCCCTCAAACTTCCTAAGCACCTTGTATTGTGTTTAAAGGTGCCTGAGCCTCAGAGGTTCATTGAGCCAACGTCACCACCTTCAGTGTAGTTTTTTCAGTTTTTCTGTGACTGGTTTGTTTAGAGGAGAGAGTATAGTTCTTGTTCCTTCAGTCTAATCCAAGCAGGAAAACAATTTACCTCTGACAGAGACACATTTGATGCGTTGCGTGTGTGTGGCAACTGCAGAACGTCTTGGATTTCATTTCGTTGACCATGTTACAAGAGTGGACACACTGAGATGTGAAATGTCTTGTGCATCGCCGCAG
Source organism: Rachycentron canadum (assembly GCA_038496675.1). Taxonomy (NCBI): domain Eukaryota; kingdom Metazoa; phylum Chordata; class Actinopteri; order Carangiformes; family Rachycentridae; genus Rachycentron; species Rachycentron canadum. The sequence goes on along the minus strand of CM076669.1, from coordinate 1,816,824 downwards.
AACTGCTGTCAATCATTTTGATATTATACCAGCAATATTACACAAAACCATTTCGGCAGCTGAAGTGTAGATAAAGAGGCATTTTAGAGACATTTTCTGCCCAAATTAAATCAGAAATTAATTTAAAATGAAGCAAAAATAAACATTCATGTATCCTGTAAGCTGTATGTAGACAGACAGCAGCAGCAGCAGATTCACATCCAGTGTCGTCTGAAGCTCAAACTACCTGAGCTGCATCAACTCAAAGAAACGATCTCAACGTTCAAAAAGCTTGATATTCAGACTGTGTTGAACCATGGCTGAAGAGAGAAATTAGAGAGTGCCTCACTCTGGAGTTTGTTCCTGTATGAGATATTACGTAATCGTCCATAGTGAAGATAATAGTCGGATAACAGTGCAGTAATGATATGATATATGAAATCCTCAGCAGGAAACTAATATCCAGCTGTTATCGCCTGCCAAGTTGTAGAGGAGAAATGAAGGAGAAACTTTATATTAAAAGACCCTGCGGCTCTTTGTGTCTATCTCACTTCATATTCCAAGTGAAATCTTCTCAATAATGCAACTTTGACTTTTGCTTATTAAAGAGATGCTTCTTCTCTCTGCTTCTGCAGCTCACTAATAAAAAAAATTCAAATACGATGAAACAAACTGAAAACTAAATGTTTGCAGCACAACAATAACTAAGAGTTTAGTCATTAACGCACACTCATTGCTGCAATTTACAATCAATGACTGTACTGAGCTCATCGCTATTAATTTTTTGATCCTGTTGATATTCAGTGGGATGTGTTCACCTTTTAATTTTATGTTTTTACTCTTTGCAGTCGAGCCAGTAAATGAAAGGTCAGATCCTGTACTGCTAAACATTAGAATAAAGGATGTTTAAATTTAAAAAAATGAGGCTTAAAGGCTTAAAATGCCAAGTCTATTCAAAAATTAATGTAATTGTTTGAATAATTTGTTCTATCAACTATTATTGTAACCTTTAATTACAGTGACAGATTATTTTTTGAATTAACTCAGAAGGTTAAATTCACTATTTGGGTTTTTTTTTTAATATAAAACTTTGAATTCTGTTGCCTCGGATTTAACATTCAAACAGAAGTTAAAATGCAGCAATGATACATTATCACTATAGAAAATTGTTCTGGAGAATCTGTGTTTGGACGCTTTTATCGATTATAGGTTCAGTTCACTGCATCATATAAATGAACACAATAAGTGGATATAGACACTGGGTCTGAAAAACTGAAGCCTTAAACCTTCATTCTTTCTAATGACCATCAGGGGGCGACTCCACTGGTTGTTAAAGAAGTCAGATTGTATTGAAGTCTATGGGAAAATGTCCCTACTTCTCCCTTGATTTATTAGCTCAGTCAACGTTTTCCTAATGAGTTTATGGTCTCAGTCTCTAGTTTCAAGTCTTCAATACAACATGATGTTCATTTTTTAAAAGATGGTCCATTTAGAGGAAAATAGACCATAAAGGAGGGGATGGATTAGGGCCTGACAATCAGGACAGAGTACAGAGCAGGTCAGCTCCACCTCTCACTCCTCCTCAGCTCCACCTTCTCCTCCAAATATGGTTTAAAAAAAACCCAGGATGGCCGACTGGAGGCTTCAACGCACTTGATCCATCCCCACACTGATGTTGTACTGAGTCTTTCCATCTTTGGACAGGAACACTTGCTGTTTTTGTTTACTGCAGCCCTCTCTTTCTCTCTGTCTCTCTCTCTCTCTCTAACCTCTGCAGCACCAAAAAGGCCACACTGCTTCATATTTTATTCATATTTTCTGATGCATGTTTTTCCATCTGCCTCTCTCAGGGGCCTGTAGCTCGTACACAGAGGCCGCTGAGCTGCTCTCTCTCTCCTCCCAGCAGTCACTTGTCACCTTCCTCTTTTCCCTACAACTTCTCATGTTGGGACCCTCCCCCCCTCCTCTCCTGTCTCTCCTCACCCCTCCTCCTCATCCTCTTCTGCTTCCTCGTGGAGCAAAGATCATCAAAGGGAAAACTACACTGACCCTCTCCTCCTCTGTTCTCCTTTGCTCCCATCTCGTCTTCCTCTCCCCTCTTTGCTCGCCAGCAATGAAAGGTCTTTGCTGACCTCTGTCTTCGCTTTCTCCCCATCTCCCCCTCTGCAAAAGAAAAATGCAAAGCTATCTAACAGTCGTCTCCCTGGGAGTTTGTGTGTGTGTGTGTCTATATTTACACTCGGGGACGAACAAGTCAATTGAAGGACCAATTTTCTCTTTTTGCAATGAAGTGCTTGAGGAGAAAAATAACAGATTAAATCTCACAAACAGCAAACTGTCCAGAGAGTAGAGAAAGTGGAGAAGACTTGAACTAAGAAACCACCAGGGCGAAGGCAGCTCTCGCCTCCGCTCCACCTGATTATTTCCTCAATTATTATTATATAAAACAGAATATAGACTCATTTAAGAAGCTGGAACAAGATAAGTGAAAGGCGACTTAAATCATCAATTAAGTATCAAAATTAATTTTCATTTATGTTGATTAACTGATCATTTTAGCCGCGGAAGGAGGCCATTTGTTATCAGTCACATTTAATTGTCATTGCTGTCTCATAAATCTCTATATATCTGGTCTCCATATATTTCCTAACAAATCTTCCTCAGGGGAACATGAACCTAATTTAATGGTAGTCCATGGCTTTCAGTCTGGACTCACAGATCAACACTGTGTGGCTAAGAATCATCTTTTTTACAAACCCATGTTTACGTTTCTCTAAGTGAGGTATCAAATAAACTGTCTTATACCAAGTGTCAACTCACTGTGACGACACCCATCAGTTTGTGAGCTGCTGTTTTGAAGCCTCCAGTTTGTAATTTGGCCGTCGCCATCGTGTTTTTTTTTTTTTGTTTGTTTGTTTGTTTGTTTTGAGGAGCCAGTCACACAGTAGCCACGCCCCCTAACACACTCCCTGTTTTATGGTCTATTTTCCTCTAAATGGACCAACATTTAAAAAAATCATGTTGTATTGAGGACTTGACTAGAGACTGAGACCATAAACTCATTAGGAAAACGTTTACTGAGCTAATAAATCAAGTCTATGATCAATACCAAGACTTAGATAGTAGTAGTTTTAGATATAATAGAAAAAATAATGCTCCATATATCCCCAGAACCTGCCTGAGAATCTTCACACTTTATTTTTTTTAATCTATTGACGCCCAAACAGTCTACTTTTAATAGCTCCTGTTATATTACTATTAAATTAGGTATCAGGTTACAAACAAACAAAGAAAAACATAGCTCATGGTCGTAACTGACTCCCATGCTAATCGATGGCCTATATGAGCTCTGACAGTTAAATTCATGTTGTATGTTTTTATTTAAACAGCTCATTTCATGGTTTACTTTCTTGGACTCTGTGCAACAAAATAAACCATGAAATTTGGAACAAAAGGCAGAGATGTGCCGAGACTTCCTGGCATATCTAACAGAGTCGACACGCTGCGCACAGGAAAAGAAAAATTGCCAAGAAAATATTTTTATGAACGAGAAAAAGAAGAAGTCCTGGGTGGTCGCAGGCAGAGGAATCCCTGAGTGGGTATCTGCTGACATGAAGCAATAAAAACGGACAGTGTATGGACAGTGACAGTTAAATCAGAAAACAGATGTGACGGAGAGAAACATGTGGTGGAAAGATGGGAGCGAGACCAGAGCCAAAACCCACAATCACTTTAGTGTAAAGATGAGGGAATTTAAACACCACTAAATCTTTTAGGCAGAGAAAGAGCAGATATATTAGAAAATTATATTTTAATCGGAATAAATGTTTTAATCTATTTCTGAAGTCTGAGGAACAGCAGACTGACATGAGTTGGACCAGAACCAAAACCAAGCAAGATGGTGTCATCAGCATAGAAAAGTAGCACTATTCATTATGTAGATTGTAAACAGAGCTAAAACTATAGTCAGTCATTGATTGGTAAATCAATTAATCAAGATATAAAGAGAACAGGCCCAATTTTCCAGTTTGACATGCTTCTGAAATGTGATTACTTGGTACTTTTCTGTGGAAAACAATTAGTTTGAAACTATTTCACTATTTTCTGACATTATATAGACTAAAAAAAATATCTGTAAATGATATAAATGATGAAAGTATTAGTTAATTCCAAAAAATGGCTAATTATAAAAAGAAAAAGGGCCAATGATTGAAGGGAAAAATAAACTGGTTCCAGCTTCTAAAATGTGATTATTTCATACTTTTGTTGAGCTAAATTGAAGAACAAGTCATTCTAATTCTAATAAATATTATTAAAACCTGCCTCTCACAGTCTGTATATATTCATCATGAAAGGCCAGAGTATTCACCTTCAGCTTCACCTGAGTCCTAAATAAATAAAGACTTAAATGATGATAAAGCAACATGAAAACAGATCCACACGCTACCCGTCAATTGACTCAATTTGCAGTCAAAATTCTTTTTCAATCTGAAAACGAGAGAGAAAGAGATCGACAAAAAGCAGATGCCGCCTTTTGTCCAGGAAATGTCTGATATCATCATCACCCTCCTCTTCATCCTTCATTCCTTTTAATCAGATTTGCCCCGAACAGTTCATTCCTCAACGGCAGCGTTAGAGTCAACACAGTCTGTGTCACCTTTTCATTTCCATGTTCCCTGTTCAGGCCTCTGTGCTTCCTACAGCCCTACTGTTCTAGCTTTGTTATCTCAACACACTCACAGACAGACAGACACACACACACACACACACACACACACACACACACACACACACACTGAGGGTATAATAGCCCTGGCCAAGCATAACAGGAGAGTGCAGAGGCAGGTGCTATTCATAACATCCCTGCTGTAAATACTGTGCTGTTAGCTCTGTGTGTGTGTGTGTGTGTGTCAGATAACCCAGGATAACCTCACCTCACCTCTAACACACACACACACACACACACACACACACACACACACACACACACACACACAGACTCTCTCTCTCTCCTTCTAAACTTATTCTGTCTGGAGTCCTCACCTTGTCGTCTTATCTGCCCTTTTATATTTTCTATCACACACAGACACACACACACAGACACACAGACACACACACACAGACACACTCTCCCTCCCTCTCTTGTTCCCACAGAGTGCAGTGGTGTAATCAGCGATTCATATTGTAACAAGAGATTAGCACTGCTCAGCTAAAAATCACAATCTGCCCTGTCAGATAGCACAGGTTTGATGAAACACACACACACACACACACACACACACACACACACGGCTATAATATAGAAAAGTGCTACCTGCAGTGCCTGCATCAAACCTCTCCATAATTGGTGTCTTCTCTTATATGATCAGACTTTACTGCAGCTCTTTTATAATTACCAGGACAGTCTAATAACTGCAGAGCTTCACTGTAAGGACAGATAATGATACTCTGCTGCTGCCCCCCCCCCCTTCTTCTTCTTCTTCTTCAAATCATGCGTCTTCCACTTCGGCTTCACACCTGCGACGCCGTGGTCACGTCTCGCTGACTCTCACTCAGCGTCTCAACAGGAAGCTGTTCTTAGTCTCTTTGTGCCCGGCGCTTTCATAGCTCATCACCAGCGATGGGAGAAGCACTCTGATCTTTTACTCAAGTAAAAATAGCTGAAAGACGATGGAGAAATATTCTGGTCCAAGTGCATTCGAAAAGTGACCTCAGCTCAAAAGATAAAAGCATCAGAATAAACAAGAATAACGTTTATTACTGATACCTTCACGTGCACGTCGCTGCTCATCGCTGTTACAGCTGGTAGAGGTCGGGCTGATGACTATGAGCTATTGCCAATTATTGATTAGTAAAACAACTAATTAAGAAAAAGTCAGTCATTATTTTATTAATTTTAAGGGAAAATGTCAAAAAGCAGCTGGTTCCATCTACTGAAATGTGAATATTTGCTACTTTTTTTTAAGTAAGTAGCAGATTTTTCAGTTGAAAGATGAACTCCCATCAGAATCATCACATTTTAAAGATTTCTTCAGTGTCAGTTTAATCCAGTGACAGTTGTCTATAAACCCATGAGTTCACTGCAAACAGGAAGTGCTAACAGCTAATTTGGCTACTTTTAATGATGCAAATTCACTAAAACGTAAACGCACACAGGCTAAAAGAAAATGGGACTCCCAGTACCAACCTGTATCTGACATTGCAACAGCACATTTGATTTGGTGTAATGGGTCTTTTGCTTAGATTTACTCCTGTTCTTATTCTTATTTTTTTAAGTAGAAGTTGATCTTGATGCGGAAAAAACTCTTTAAATCCCAGGACACGTCGCTCTGGACTCAATTTAAATTACAGCAAGGGCCAGTGAGTTCAGAGAAACAGTAGGTAATTGTGGTTGCAATTATTACAGGGGTGTGGGTGAAAAATTAGCCACAAACCCTCTCTCCAGACGGGATTAAAATCACTGACCAGGGCAGGTAATGTTTAAACCCCCACACGTCTCACAGGGACATAAATCCAGTCTGAATAGAGCCACAGTCCAAGAGTTCAGTGGCCAATCAGGGGCAGGACACAGGTCACATGATGATGTCATGATGTCACATGATGTAGAACGGTCATACGTTCAGTTGTTTTTGGAAGTGAGTTTTCTGTGCCGTGTTGCTGTTGTTGTTTCCACCGAGCTTTCACTATTAACACACACACACATGCACACACATGCACACACATCCTCAGGGCTGAGTGAGAGAGATGTAAACTAAAGGTCTCTCTATCGCTCTCCAGCAGCTGGTTGTCACTGGCTCTGATACCACAACAGCTAGATTTGCTGCTGTACACTCAGGAACGACACACACACACACACACACACACAACCTCAAGGCAGCTGTAACATTTTGTTTGTTTTTCACTGAGGCTGATGGAAGTTTTGTAAAATTTAAAACACACACACACACTTTCTATGCTGTTGTGGCGACAAATATGGAAAACACTCTGTTACAAGGCTGAGGATAATGACTTCACACACACGTGTGCGTGCGCACAAGCACACAGTGTGGCAGAGTACCATTTAGCTGGTAATAGCCTCTAAAGTCACACTGCATATTAATAATGCGGATTTCCCTGCTAACACCCTCATATAATGAACTGGGTCAGACACACACTGTGTGTGTGTGTGTGTGTGTGTGTGTGTGTGTGTGTGTGTGTGTGTGTGTGTGCGTGTGTACCTGTCAATATGTCTATGCACACTTCAGCTGACTATACAGGTGTGTGTCTGTGTCTGTGTGTTTGTGTGTGTGTAACTTTTAATACCCACTAATCCCCTCGGTTTCCTCGGCTCTAAACCTGGGTCACACTGTTTCTGTGTGTGTGTGTCTGTGTGTGTCTGTGTCTGTGTGTGTCTCTGTCTTTCTACCTTCACTTCCTATTGCTCAGTCAATTCCCCACTGACCCCAATAGTTTTAACAAACAACACACTCTTTCTTATGTACATATCAAAGCCTTGTTGGTTTTTCTCAGTACAAAGCAGTGCTTGTGTCTTTGTGTGTCTTTGTGTGTGTGTGTGTGTGTGTGTGTATTATCATACCTGGGTTTATTTCTGCTGCAGTACCAGGAAACTATCATTTCCACTCTGCTTGTGCCAGAGAGTCTGGGAAAGAGAAACTATGGAAATTTTGGAAGTTTTTCCCAGACAGAAAAAAAAGGGGAAAAAAAAGTTTTGTTTTCAGTTAAATTAAAAATAAAAGTTTGCAAAGCAACAAATTAAAAATAATCAATTATCATGATAACAGTAATCAGAAACTTCGAAAATGGCTCATTTTTAATTTGACCAACATGTAAAACGGGTTAGAAATGAATGTGTTGTATTTAGTCAATTATGTAATTAATGGTAATAATAATAAAATTTACATAATGTAGAGATTTGTCAACATTACAAAATGACTGATTCATTAGTCAATTAGTTGATCAACAGATAATTAAGTTTGATAATCCATTAATTCAAGTTAATTTAAAATAGAAAATACATTATTAAAATGTGAATAAAATTATAATTAAAATGTTAATTAACCATATTAAGCCCGTAGAATGTTTATTATGTCGTCTTTAGAGCTTTATTGTGTGTTTATCCATCCATTCTCATCCTCCATCTTTGATAGAGACGTCTAGAGTCACGTCTCTACATGGGACACTCCTATTGGCTCCAGTGGGTGATGTCACAGCCAATCAGAGTGTCTCCTTCAGAGGCCTAGCTGTCAGCTGCTTGTAGCCAAAGTCAATGGGATCAATCCTGTATTTTTCTGATCTCAGAGTGAGGAGAAGTTGCTCTGAGTTTATTGTAGTGACAGAATAAAGACAGAGAGACATGGACAATAAGATATTTAGAGCATTAGAGGCTTTGGAGCTGATTTTTCATCATTACTGCTCCAAAGAATGAGCAGAACTCAGATCAGCTAAAGACAGAAACTTCAAATCAGCTCTAGAACAACACAAACACGTGTGTAACTTCCTGTGTTGAAGTTTTCTTTGGTTACTCTGGTTTACAGTGTTTTTATCCAGAAAATAAAGAAAAAGTCTTTCATGAGTGACACATAATAAGCTGAGGCTGTGCTGATCCTTCTCATGTGCGTCTAAAAGCCTTAATTAAAAAGTTAATCTGCAGAAAATTAATAAATTTGTTCATTTTTTCAGCAAAAATGCCAAACTTCTGCTGGTTGCAGCTTCTCAAATTTGAGAACTTAATACTTTTCTGTGTGATGTGATATTAAATTGAATATATCCAGGTTTTGGACTGTTGATCAGACCAAGAGACGTTCAAGACATCGGTTCAGGCTGGGCATTTTCTGATATTTAACGTATTGGAAGACTAATCATCAATACTGATAATAATAAAAAGCTGCAGACGCAGCTGTTCTTAGTGGGACTGACAGTAATATCAACAGGAGTCAATTATTTCTACAATTAATATCAAGAACATTACTTCACAGAGCTTTAAGTTAGAGTATTGTCTGTATGTAGCTCTGCTTAGAAAGCATAAGGCTGCCTTTTTAGGCTGCGTTTCATTAGGGCTTAGTGTTCGCCGTGTCCCAGAATGCACCCCTCACTACTTTAATACAGCGACTTAGCGACGGCGTGATCTGCCTCTTTCACTGACTCTTCATTTCTTCTCCTTTTATCTTGCGTCGGCTCATAAATACACATTGATATGCAAGGTGTTCTTTACCTCTTTGTTGTTGTCTTTGTTCTGTCTCCTTCCACTTTCTGTATATCCACTCTCTCCTCACAGAATAAGGCGTGCGCTCGCCTTGAGGTAGACACTGCAGTTTATTATGTACAGTTTGTAAGATGAAGGACTCGGAGGGTTCATGAGTCTCACATATGTTGTCAGAGGAGCATCTCTGCACTGTTTCTCTTCTCCTCAGCTGCGGCTCAGAAATATGGACCTCGGTGTCTCCAGTCAAATTAATAATTTGCTGACAGCATGTGAGAAATGACCCGATTTATTTACTGTGATAACAAAACTCAAAGTTTGAGTCCCAGCTCGCAGTGTCCGTAACAAGCCAACAATATGAATGAAGAGGGAACAAGATACTGAGGGTTTATTATCAAGATTGGTCAAAACCTTGTATATGGCTGCAAAGCATTGTATTAGCATTCATCCCAGTGTGCGTTTGTTTCTGTTTTTACTCTCTGAAGTCAGACGAAGGAACAAGCTTGAAATAGTGACTGAAACGCTGCCCATTAAGACCCCATGTTGACTTCCAACCAAGCAAGTTAAAGGCAGCGCCCTTTGGAGGACACAGTCTATGAAGACGTGGGCGTCACAGATGTGAAAACTGAACCGAAAACAGACGATCTCCTCTTTGTGTCAAAACTGTGCCTTCTGCTTTTTAACAGTCAAACCATGAACTGTTTAACTGAGCTGAAACCCAATACTTACATTTGAAAGTGTGATAGCAATGTGATAGCCGGTCCCTGGTTCGATTCCCAACCGGCCGGACTCTTTCCTGCATGTCATTCCCCTTCTGTCCCATTTCCTGTCTCCTCTGCCAAATAACATGGCATGAAATGGCCTAAAAATAGTTTCTGTTGGTGTCATTTCATACCATATTATTTTCATTACCGCCTGAAATTCATCTTGGGGTTGGCTGAGCCCAGAAGGATCCATTTGTTGAAAGTTTTGTTGCCCAGGAAATTAAGAAGTATTTCACCGGCCACATTGAAAGAAAACATCCTTCTAATTGGTGGATAACTTCAGAGAGAGAGTCAGAAGTTCAGCTGCCATGCGCCTTTCTTCTTCTTCAGTGAAAGTAGCTAACGTAGCTAAAAGGTTGCTAGACTTGTCACTAGGTGCGTTTTTTTTTTTTTTTTAATCGGTGTCTAAGGGTCTGAAATGTCCAGGTAAATGTCTTGGTAAATCTAGGTTGTTATTCTTTTCATGACTGACGTTGCCCAGGAAATGAAAGACGCTTTTCTTGGGTGCATCGGGGGGAACTGAGGAAGAGGAAGTCAGAAACCCGGCTGCCGTACACGCAGACCTCACGCTTGCGACTTTCTTCAAGGGAAAGTAGCTCACGTTCGTCCAAAAAGTCACTCGATGCACTTTATTTGGAAAAATGTAGGTTGCTAAAGGTCTGAAATGCCTGTAAATCTAGTGACAAAGGGGAAAACACAGTTTGTTTGTGCTAAATCCTTCTGAAGGAGCAACAACCAAAAAAAAAAAAAACTTCATCAGTCAGTCAGTCAGTGACAGTCACTGCTTTAGGGTGGGCCCTGCTGTTTGACTCCTTTGACTTGACGGTGTAGTTTGGTTGTATGGATGGATGGTCATACAGTAGAAGAGTAGAACAGCCCTGTTATAGCTCATTCAATCAGGCCTGAGCTGCCACGAAGCACCAGGGCTTTTCTCTGCCAAGTGCTGCTGCAGTCACAAACACTCAGACACAAGCAGCTGTGCACTGAGTGGACTGAACATCAGCAGCATCTGCTTCACACCAGGTTACATTTCCTGCTCCATAATTCACGCCTCTGTTGTTGTTGTTATTGTTGTTGTGCAGTTTGTCTACACCACATCCTCTCTGCTGTAACTTCATAATTAAAAAGAGCGTTTAACTGGAGAAGTTGAAGAGTGAAGCCTTAAAACGTGGCTCCAGGAAGTTTTGCAGTTTCCTAATCAACAGCAAATAGCAGCTGTGGTCAGATGAAGAATTAAACATGTTTTCATTCCAGGGGAAATTTTTCAGACCGTGCTCCCTCTGCTCTGTAGTCACATGCACGCTTCAAAAACGGAGCTTAAAAAAAAAGACAAGGCTTAATTTGAATTAGGAGAGACACCTCAGTTCAGCCAAAACTCACCAAGTGTAACCAGAAGGAGCTGAACACAAACAGGAGCTACTCTGCCTGACCCCACTTTCAGCTCATGTAGGTGTGGGACATGGATTACAGCCTGAAATGGATGTGAACAGTCAATTGGAAAAGAATAGATATGATCAGCACTTTGGAATTGAGCGTAAAGGCTGCGGTGTGTTTGGAAAGCTGCTTTGAAAAGTTTTCCAAGCTCCACGTTGGAATCAGGTGAAGCGCAGCAAAGCTTCTCTTAAAGAAGATCCAGCCTCTGTTATCGTACTGGAAAATAGCAGTGATGATGATAACAGTGTGGTTTGTTATTTACACTGAATGTCATGGAAACTAAAAGAAAAATGCATCTTAAAACATAAAAAATGTATAATATTATATTGATAACTGAAATCTTCCATTTAAAAAAAGATTTGTCCTAAAAATTTGTCCAAAAACTAATCCACCACTGAAAATAGTCCCAAATAAATAAATAAATGTTTCTCATTTATAGGGTTCTGACCTGCCAAAATGTAATAATACTCACTACAGCACCAAATGTGGATTAATCCGCCAACAAAAATAGTTCCCAAAAAGATTTGTCCTCTGGAAGATTCATGGGGACCTGACCTGCCAGAAAGTGCATTTCTAAAACTGCATGAATCATTATTTTCATATGAAGAATAGATCAAATACTTGGGTAATCTGAAAGAAGCTGCAGTGATTCCTGATGTGATCAACTCAACCTTTTAACATGTTAGCTTGTTGTTTCTGAGGAAGTTTTTAAAACGTATTTGTGGTTTTAAGAACCGAAAACCATCTCGGTGTGGTGATACGCTGTCTCCTCAGTGTGCTCCTATTGTAAAACGTTTCAGGTAAAGGTGGATGGTGGGTTCAGGTGGGCGGGGCTTGGGGCTGGGCTTGGGGCTGTGACTGCTTTGTCGTGGCAACTTTGTCCCATATGGGACCTTTAAGATGGTGAATGCGTTTGTAATTCAATACACCTTTTGTGTTCACAGTGTTTTGGATGTTTGTGTGCATGTGCGTTTGTGGATTTCGCCATTGTGTCGTCGCCATGGCAATGCGTGTCCATGAATTTAGGGGGTGGAGCTTCTGAAGGAGCGCTGAAGGGAGGTGTGTGTTTGTCTTTTGATGTTGAGTTCAAACGTCCAGAATCCACCTTTTAAGTTACTCACAAATGCAGATACCCTGACATCCACCATCATGCACACACACGTGCACACACACACACGTGCACACACACGCACGCACGCACATACACGCTCTGCAGGTTTCTTTAAGAACTGATTGCAGATCGAGGTGGAGCTTTGTGCATAAGGAAGTTGTTGGTCCAACAGGTCAAAATCCTTCGAAACCTAGAGAAACCATTGTTAAGTCTTGAATTTAATGAGTGTGTGTGTGTGTGTGTGTGTGTGTGTGTGTGTGTGTGTGTGTGTGGAGTTGGCTTCCAGCAGCTCTCAGCCTGGGAGGGAGAGTTATCTGTGTTTTAATCAGCCCAGAACAGAGGGAAAAGGAGGGGAAGCTCTCCCTCGTTCTCTTTCTTTGGGTCTGTAATAAGGCTTCTTGCTCTAAATCCTTTAATCTGAGTAGGAATGAAGGCTATATCTCTGTCTTCTGGCTGCAAAGAACAATCTCTCCCCTTTCTCTCTCTCTCTCTCTTTCTCTCTCTCTCTCTCTCTCTCTCTCTCTCTCTCTCTCTCTCTCTCTCACACACATATTTTCAGTCACACACACACTAAACCTCTGCTGAGACAGAGCCTGCCTTGTTAATTGAGAGCTGCTCGAGCTGCCTCTCCTCTGTCTTGCTCTTTCTTTCTGTTTATATGTATGTGTGTAAAGGTTAGCAGGAGCTGTAGAGCAGAGGTTCAAAGCACTGGAAAGTTTGGGAAAAACCTCGAAAAACTTTTCAAAAATACAAGTCGAGATAGAGAAGGGGGGTAAAAAAAAAAAAAAAAAACATGGGTTCAAACATTTGGACAGAACTCACACACATGAGCAGAAACACACACCCACTCGAACACTATCTGAGGTTTTGGCAGAGCTCCACGTGCGCAGTCAGTGCTAATTATTTTTTGATACGACTTTAGAGAGACAAGCAGTTTTTTAATAAAGTGCTTTTTACACCCAGCTCCCGTTCGGTTTCTTCCCTCTCGCTTTCGATAGACGGGAGAGTGGTTTCATTTCCAAGAGGGGCTGTAAATCTGCTGGATCAGGTCCAGAAATAATGACTCGACAGCAGCAGCAGACGCAGCCGCGAAGGCCGAACGCCTCTGTGCTCGGCCTCAGATGCTGTCGCACGCCCTCCTCCTTGTCTCAACACATCTAAACACTTTGTGGATCTGTTGGAAGAAAGGAAGACAGAAGAAGTTCTTTATCTCCTCAGTTTTTAATGTCTCCCACCTCCCACCTCCCACACCCCAATCGTACTGTTAATGCTAATTAGTCTGATTACAAGGTTATTTATAATCCAATTCTCCAAATACCTCCTGGTTTTTCTGGAAAAAAGATTATATCTAATGATTTTAATTTCCATTCAGGAAGTTAGGCTATTAATGGAATCATTTCATCACATGGTAATTATCAGCATCTTGTTTGAATTAACTCACAATGTAGCTACTCTGGGTAACGGGCACAGGCTCAGACAGAGGCGGCTTCGTCACAGGAAGTCGACCATTTCACAGCTCGGAGACGTAGCATCAGTGCAGGTGGGCGACGAGAGGTGCCGTCTACAAAATGAGGGAATTATTCTCCTTTAATGCCAGTATACGTTCTGCTTTATTGATAAAATGTGATTCCTTGTTTTATTTGTATGTGGACCTCAGGAAGATTAATGACTCTTCCCCATAAAGCAATAAATAAAAAGAAGTCAGCTACAACTTAAGCCCCATTCAGACTGGATTATGTCTCTATGGAAGGTGCAATGATTTTAACTTCACCTGCTCTGGTTCGATATTTTTATGCCTTTATTTGACATGACAGACAGACAATATGGTTGAGTTTGAGTCCAAATGGCTGGGAGTCAAACCAGGTCTTTGCCACTCGCATTTGCGCCCATGTAGTACACCACCTAACCACTCAACTTTCAGGTCGCCCCCGGGTCAGTGATTTTATTCCAACCTGGAGCCTGGCCCATGTGATCAGCCACAATTACCCTGCTCCTCCTGTAATTTAAATCCATCCTGCAGCCGCATCCAATGCACTTTACAAGAAAAATTAAAACCAGATAGAAGAGAATACAGCAATATAAACAAAAACATCACAGTCGATCATTATTCAAAAAGAACCGACATGAAAAGAGGTAATAAATACATATTATAATAAATAATAATTAGGATTAAATTCAATTTAATTTAAATTTAATCAAATAAATAGGACAAAACACACAATTTAAACACACGTCAGACTAGAGAGAAGGAGTCCATCCAACTTAACCCTAATACTACTTGCCTAACCTTAAATTAATTCTTTACATTGCAGGTCCCTGTAAGTAAGACAAGTCCCCGTCATGTGACTGTGTAAACAGGTTTTGGTCCCTACAACATGAGCAAAACCTGGACGACAGATTCACAAGGTGAAAACAGTACCTGCAATGCTGCGGTGGCTGGTAATTAAAGCCATCAAGGGATCAAGACCCTGTAAAAGCTCATCTAATGGGCTGTTGTAGTGTCAGCTACAGGGTGGCACTGCTGCTCTCTTTTGATGTCAGTGTTTTGGCAAATTGCCGCCATTAAAAGCAGCTGAATTAGCTATTAGCAGTTCCTGTTGGCAGTGTACCCATGGAGGTACAGATAACTGTCGCTGATTAATGTGGTACAGAGGAAAACTTAAAAACATGACGATTCTCAGGGGAGTTCTGCAGCCTCTTTTCTGTCATTTCTACGTCGATATATTAACGTTTATTCATGGTGGACATCAGAGATAATAGGAAATCAATGTGTTTCATCTCTGTGTTCAGATCTGACGATTTCTGCCTAATTCACCTCCTTGCATACAGTTATGCATATTAGCTTCTATATACTTCCTCAGCATCAGACAATGCATGGTCATCGGCAATAGAAAAACCACAGCTACTTTCACATGGGAATCGACCATTGACGGTTTTGGTCTTTTTGTGGGATTTGTGAACCAACACTAAAAGTTAGAATAATGCCTTGTGTTTGTCCTTGAGGTTACATCACAGCCCCATGTCACCCTGGGAGCTGTGTGATTTCAACGAAAACCAACAGGAACTCTTGAGATGCAGCGGCAGAACACCAGCCAGGTTTCTGATCTGTAGTTGATCTTCTCGTGTTCAGTTTTTCCTTTAAAACAACTTCATCAGGAATCCGGAGACGCTGAAATCGAGAGAAAACTTCAATCACGACATCTTAAGGACTTAAAAATGAGTTTCTGTCTGACGCTGTGTCAGTGAGCTGAACACGGCGTTAACACCAGGCAGGATGAGGTGCGCCCAACGAGTCCTCGCCGCTGTTCGACGCCAGCATCTTTTAATTGCTCTGGCGGAAGCTCTGATGGAGCATGAGGGTTTGGGTGTGTTGATTTTTGAAGTTGCTGGAGGTAAGAGAGATTATTAATGCAGGAGACGGGATCTCTCCGGTGATGCAGGGAAACGTACACACAAGGACACACACGGTCTCATCAGCGTGTATCATTGTCAGGTTAATGGGAGGTGTACCGGGTAGAGGAAGTGGTTGTTAATGGCTCTCTCCGCCGCGGACGACACAGCCCCTAAATTACATTTGCATAACACAAAACTAATCTGTGCGTGAGTTTACCACCATGAAATGGGATCCTGTTTTTTTTTTTCTCCCTTCTCTCTTTGTCTCTCATCCCTCTCTTCACTCTTCACGTCTTTAACTTTTGCAGAAGACTTTCGATGCATCGATGTGGAATCATATTTATTTTAGAAGATTGATTTCCAACCTTCCAGGCTGTTGGGAGGATTTCACTTCATTTCCTTGAGCTGGGAAAATAAATTTGCACTGTCCTGAAACTTACTTTAGATTTGTGATCCATCAGAGGAAACGTTTCCCTGCATTTAGCTCTTTGACCAACCTGGGTTTTTTTGTGTGTGTGTGTGTGTGTGTGTGTGTGTGTGTGTGTGTGTGTGTGTGTGTGTGTGTGTGTGTGTGTGTGTGTGTGTGTGTGTGGTATATTGCAGGTTGTGCGTTCAGGTGCATAAGCCGAACACATTTCATTTAATTCCTCATAATTTACTAAATCCATCCATCCATTGCTGATGCATCACTGTAAACCTTTCCCTTCATTAAGCTTTCGGAAAAAAATACAACACATCTTATTTAGTTGTCTTTTTTTTTTTTGTGTGTGTGTAGTATATCACAGGTGGTGCGTTCAAGGGGCACCAGCTTCCAGTTAACAAGCAGAGCAGACACAAGGAGAAGACAAATGAAAAGCTAATGTAGAACATTATGTTTTCCAGGTAATTTCCTGGAAATTTTCCTTTCATGTTGTTGGACTGGTGGGAGGAAGTGGGAGAACCCACAGAGACACAGGGAGAATTTCCTCAAAAATATCTGATATTCAGACAAAAACTTCTAGGTGTTGAACAAACTGGAGAAAATAAACTTAAGAAACTTTTTTTTTTTTAATCTATGACATAACTTCCTCGTTTTATCTCAAAAGACTTGACTGGAAGAGGCAGGTACATTTTTTTAACCTTGATTTATTCAGCGTTGTCGCACTGAGAGGCAGCTTCTCTTCTACTTAAACTCCCAGATCACATTAACACAGTTACACACATTCACACCTGGAAGCTGCTCAGTACAACTCAGATCACAGTTGGGGTTAAGGGCCCCGCTGCGTCTTCCCTCTCCTCACCCAGACTTGATGCTGCAGGTCCAGGGGATTGAGCCAGTGACATTCAGGGCCATGAACGCACCGCTGCTTCAGGCCAAACTTAACAACTGCAGCGACTCACACTTTGTCAACAATAAAACTGTGACAGTGTGTTAAGTTCTGACTCCTTTAAAACGAGCGGCAGCTGCACTCGAGTCCCTAATGGACTTTAATACGCTTCCAAAAATCATGTCGACTTTAGAGCATTATTGCTCCACAATGGTTTGAGACAAGCTCTTTGTTTCTCCTTCAACTAGAGAATCAGCTCTTTCTAACAAGCCCTGATTTGTCCTGTGTGACACCGACTTCAGGGATAAACTCATGAAGGAAGTTAGTTCAGATCTGGATCAGTCTGAGCCTCTGACTGGAGCTTTGCTGCTTTACTTCTGTGTGTTTATCCATCCATTCTCATCCTCCATCTTTGATAGAGACGTCTAGAGTCACGTCTCTACATGGGACGCTCCTATTGGCTCCAGTGGGTGATGTCCCAGCCAATCAGAGTGTCTCCTTCAGAGGCCTAGCTGTCAGCTGCTTGTAGCCAAAGTCAATGGGATCAATCATGTATTTTTCTGATCTCAGAATGAGGAGAAGTTGCTCTGAGTTTATTGTAGTGACAGAATAAAGACAGAGAGACATGGACAATAAGATATTTAGAGCATTAGAGGCTTTGGAGATTTGGTTATTACGATGTTAATGTGTTTTTATTTAGAAAATAAAGAAGAATTTAATGTGTTTTTAGTTTTTATTTGTTCTCTGAGCTACTATATCCTATTACAGTAAACAGAGTCTTTATTGAGTGACATATATAATCAGATGAGGTTGAGCTGATTCTGAATATGTGGAGACTTGTTGACATTTTTATAATTGACGACTTCATAAAGAAAAACACAAAAGTGATGAAAGAACAGAAAAGCCTTAATCTAAAGGCATAAGATGGGTTCATCATGAGCCACTGCTGTGTTTTGACTGTCGAAGACGTCCAGTTGAGTTCATTTGCAGTTAACTGGTTAATGACACACTGTCACTTATAATTCTAATTTCCTGTGTTTACTACTCGTTATCATTGGCCTGAGTCTCCTCACAGTCGTCCTCTGTGTCTCTGACAGTCTGTCTTTGTCCTCACGCTGCCCAGACACTGTTTGTCTCTGCCCCGATGAGATGTTACCAAGTGGTACTATAGAGAGGTGTGTGTGTGTGTGTGTGTGTGTGTGTGTGTGTGTGTGTGTGTGTGTGTGTGTGTGTGTGTGTGTGTGTGTGTGTGTGTGTGAGAGAGAGAGTTTCTGCTTAATAACTGCTGACCTCTCAGACCCTCTATCACAAGACTAATCCTCTTCTCAAAGGTCAAGTTATTAGAGGCTCTTATTTTGTCATTGTGTCATAATGTGAGATTAACAAAGAACAGGGTGAGTGTTGAAATGTGAGTCCTCCGAGCTTCACTTACCTACTCACGTTGCTTAACAAATGATTTTCTGGACTCCTCAATGTAAAGGTCCCATACTCAACTCTTCTCCCTTGTTTTATTTTGAAGTGTTGATATCCATAAGAAGATATATTTTTGGTTTTAAGAACCAAAAACCATCTAAGCGTAGTTTTACATCTCCTCTCTCAGCTTCTCTCAGCCAGCCAATCAGAAGAGAGGATCTGAGGCTCTCTTCAGATTTTTTTTTTTTTTTTTATCGCCTAATCTGCACATTATTTTCTCAATTAATTGTTTTAATATAAAATATCACAAAATAACTTGCTCAAGGAGACGTCTTCAAATATCTAATTTAGACCAAAACCCCAAAGATGATCAATTTACTGTCACATACTATAAAAATCCTCACACATAAAAACCTTAAGACGATTCACTGATGATCAGAATATTAATATTCTGTCTGTCAACTAATGGATTAATCAACTAATTGGTGCAGCTCCACTTGAAGTGCTATTGAATTCAGTAAATACTGATACAATCTGTGAATCTGCAGAAAAGGAGAAAAGCCAAATACTGACTGGGTCCAAATGTGATGATTCGCTGCTTTTCACTGGTTGGTTCAAGCAGAAATGTCAATTTTTCCATCTTGCACAATGTGACTACCTGATGCTTTTCTTCCTTGTATGTGATAAAGCTCCTTCATGAGTAAAGCTTTAGTGTTTGTCAGGGGGAGCTGGACTCTGACAGGTATCAATGATGATGAATGCAAAAGAATATCTAATGAAATGTGGCATTTTCAGGCTGATATGAAAAACCATCGACAGGTTGATAAAAGGAGTAATTGAATAGTGATGAATATACTTTGTCTGGCAGACTCTGAGTCTCCTGCTGGACCTGCTGACGTGTTAAAGTCTGTGTTAGTTTGTGCAGTAGAGAGAGTGTAACTGCTGTGTGCCGGTGATGGATAGATGAGTAACAGCGGCTGTGTGCTCTATTCTCCTCGGTGTTTTAGTTTTATGCTTACTTTGTCTAAGCCATGCTGTCCTCCAGGCCTCTTCATTACCACCAATAAGAACTCAATTTCCCCCGGGCTCCACCAATCATGGCTCTCATATCCCCTCCAGGCCCAGCCAATCAGCTCCAATGTTCCTCCGGCCCGATGTCATGAATGGCTAATGACGCCTGGTGGTGGGCATGAATGCAGATGAGTCCACATCACAGCTTTTTTTTTTTTTTTTTTTTCCTAGACCCAGGGAAAATTTTCAGCCATAAATAAGAAACCTCTCTGGTGGTTTGTTTGGAGCAGGAGAGTAAAGTCTGCAGAGAAAAGACAAGGTGTCATTTCACATTCAAACTGTGTCGACCCAGAGTGAATGTCTGCAGTGCTGTGAGGTTCACTTCTGATCCATGACACAGATGAAAGAAATGATCAGGGTGCAACAATAAGAGTGTGGAGTGAATGTGTGCGGATCACCGAGGTGTGTTGACGTCATTAAACAGGACGCCGGTTGTCATGAAACATCAACTTTCATCATCACAGGCTTGTATTACAACAACAACTCGTACATGAGTGAAACAGGGTGACTATAATGATGTAGTGCAATCCACAGCAATACTCAGCTGTACTTAAAGCAAGTTAAATTTAGCTCCTCTGCAATTATACTGGACGTCAGAGCTCATGCTTGACCTGAATATCACTCACAGAGAAACGGCACACATCACACTGAACATTTTTCTAACACTATACTCTTTAAATTCAAGGCACAAAGCTAATACTAATAGTGATGATAATAGGTATACAGGTGCAACATATGCCATTTAAAGGGTTGATGTCCATAAGAGGATACATTTTAAGAACCAAAAACCATCTCATTGTAGTTTTGTATCTTCTCTCTCTTGGAACATCATTTAAAAAATTAACCTCATGTTGTATTGAAGACTTGAAACCAGAGACTGAGACCATAAACTCATTAGGAAAACGTTTACTGAGCTAATAAATCAAGGGAGAAGTAGGATCATTTTCCCATAGACTTCAATACAATCTGACTTTGGAGACGCCCCATGTGGTCATTTGATAGAATGAAGGTTTAAGACACTTCAGCATTGGCTTCACTTTACAGACCCAGAGTCTGTAGATACATGTCTGTTGCAGGATATCTCAGAAGCTGCTGTGGCAGTTTTAACATTTGTAATTTGTCACAAACTTAATGAAAGTATGTTAAATTCCTGGAAATGTTACTGTTACTTAATTGCTATGGAGTTGAAAAATACCATCATCATCATCTCAACCACTCTAGTTTCAACTTTCTTCGGAGGAGTTTTAGTTCACAGTCATTTTCGTTTCCTCAGTTTCTGTTACCTGAAGCGTTTTCTGAGCTCTGCTCGCCGGATTTATTATGTTCAATGGGAATCAACTTTCTTTTTCTGGAACAAAACGCAACAAAGTTTGGGTGCACTGAGACGTTGAATCCAAAAAAAAAAAAAAAAAGTTTCATAAAAAGCGAACGCCTTCTATGGAGGAAAACTGTGAATGAAATGAAAGCCAGTAAGTGAACCTTGAGTGAAGATTATAATGTCAGCTCCAAGACGTGGTTTTGGTTGAGTGTTATTACTCCAATTATCACAGTTTGGGCAGTTTTTAAGGGAAGAACCACAGTCAGAGAGAAAGATATTTCCCCTCAGATGTGGTGGAGACCAAATACGGAGCTAAAAGAGGGGGAAACACTGGACTGAGACACAGACATAACTCTAAATCATAGACTGTATATAAAAGTGGACATAGGCTCCGGGTCTGTAAAGTGAAGCCAATACTGAAGAGCCTTAAACCTGCATTTTATCTAATGACCACCCCCTGGTGGTCATTAGATAAAATGACTTTTAACAACCAGTGGAGTCGCCAGGGGGCGACTCCACTGGTTGTTAAAAGTCAGATTGAACTTTAATGCTCTTTTTTTGTGGAAACAGTCGTCCCTGATTTTCATCTGTGCAGTTTTGGCAGCATCACATTGTTTTAGTTTTTTTTTTTCCAGGTAATTAATAAAATATAAATATATCAATTAAATGAAATATTTTGTATTGAGACAGAAGTTTTAACTATTTGGGCTCTCTCTCTCTCCAGGAGTTTAAAGGTTTTGCATACATGCATCAAATTTGCTTGATTATGAGCTGGAATAGAGACCAGATGTTCAAAGAGACTGTGGTACACTGAAATGTTTGACATTTGGGTAAAACATGTGGGCAGACAGGTTAACATGCAGATAGACAGACAGAGAGACGAGCAGACAGGCAGACAGACAGATGGATACGAGCAGACAGACAGAGCCATGGATGGGAGTTTCTGATCTGGTTGGTGTCGGGGGATTTCATGTGTCAGAAAACCGGTTTTTGTTTGAACTCGTTCCAGCGGGCGAGGATATAAAGACAGACAGAGAAAAAGGAGAGAGACATATAGGCAGAGAGAGAGAAACAATGTGAATTACAAAGAGAAGTTAGAAAGAGAAAAGCCTAGAGAGGTTATACGGAGAGAAAATCAGTCAGGCTTTATTCCCCTGGCTGGAACTGCTGCAGACATTCCTGGATTTAGTTTCACTCAAAACTTTTTAGCAGAGGGGTCAGAGCTCAAGACTCTTTACAAAGTATGCACTCAGGATTTTAATGAGTCACAGATTTCTGCTTTCTCTCTCCTGAGTGTGTGTGTGTGTCCTTGTGTGTTTAGGCTGGTCTCACTTTTCCATTACAACATTTGCATTTTATCCCCATTGTTGGTAACTGCAGTTTTGTACCAAATATGTCCCGCGGGTGGGTGCCAGTGTTCTGTAATCTCACTCACACAGACCCAGAGACAGTTGTAACTCTATATTTAAGGAAGTCTTTCTCGTGAACACATTTATTCCTCGGTTTTGTCAGTGCTAACAGGGAAACACCAGACCTTAAATCTGTCTCCTGCCAGATAGATATAGAATAAGTGGAGAAACCTAATGGGTACAGGTGCAATACGCACAGTAATCAGTCAAAAACACTGACTAAAGCTCCTAACAGTCACTCAGAGCCCAAGCTGATGTCTTCATGTTAAATATTTTATGGTCCAAAACCACAAAGATATTAACTTCACTTTAATGTTAGAGGAGGAAAAGTGTCACATTTGAGAAGCTTAAACCAGAGAAGTTTCCATTTTTGGCTTGAAAGCTGCTCTGATCAATAAAGAGCTGTTCAAATGACTGAATGTATATAAAAAGGAGACTCAAAGCGACTGTGACCTGCTCTGTACTTTCTCTGGCAGGTCACCATTTCTGGTACAATCTGTCAGTCACATTGTAGCCACACCCCCAGCGGTCAGTTTTCCTCTCAATGGGAACAACCCGTTAGGAAAATGCTGACTGAGGTCATAAGACATTTTCCCATAGGCTTCAATACAATCTGACTTCTTTTTCCAGACAGTGGAGACGCCCCCTGATGGTCATTAGATAGAATAAAGGTTTAAGGACGAGTTTACGTCCACTTATATATGGAGTCTATGGTTTACACACACCCATACATACTGATATAAACACACACACACTCATGCATATTCATATGCACATGATAAATCAATGAATACATTGTTGTGTTTCCAGGTTGTTTTCCTACTAAAAAAAAAATTAATGCTGTTTTAACAACAGTTTGTGCGAATCACAGTCACTTGGCTTAGATGAGATTTTTATGAGTAAACACAGATGAATCCTCTGTGTCTCAGAAATAAAAGATGGAGCTGGATGAGGAAGCAGTGAGGATCATTTCTGTCCATTCACTCCTTCATCTGCATAAGAACTAAAGATCTAAGCATCAAAACTGTTGCTCACAATGGTAGAAGAACAAGAATAGACACACACACACACATAAATATATATATATATAAATACACGCACCTTTTACACCTTTGACACCCAGTTTATTCTTGGGCTGACACCAAAGCAAGAGGGTGAAGGAAAGAAAATAAGGAAGAGAGAAAGGAAAGGGGTGAGATGGCTGCAGAGCACTGAGATAGATCCTGTGTGGAAAAACCAAAGATGATTTTTCCTTTGAAGTGGCAGATGCACACATCCATAACAGGCCCTGAGAGAGAGCAGGAGACAGAGAGGGTGAATATACCTGCCACCTTTTTTATGGTGTTGCAGGGGTATGAGAGATATGAAATTTAATGAGAGAGGACGCCATCTGACAGGGACACAGGGACTGGGTGAGCACGGAGCCACGTTCGAGACGGAAGAGCTGAGGGGAGGTTTTGCCCCCACAGCCTCGTCTAACAGCTCAGACCAGATTCAATAACAAGAACGTTTTAAAGAGGAAACTGGTTTGTGAGATTGAATCTTTTAAATATCACAGAGCTGCTGCAACACCAGATGTTGGGGCGGGAAAATAAACCAGTCAGACTCATTGTGAAGCTCTTACATTGCAACATCTGATTAATATGTTTAAACGTTGGATCTGGATCAGTCTGAGCCTTTGACTGGAGCTTTGCTGCTTTACTTCTGTGTGTTTATCCATCCATTCTCACCCTCCATCTTTGATAGAGACGTCTAGAGTCACGTCTCTACACGGGACACTCCTATTGGCTCCAGTGGGTGATGTCACAGCCAATCAGAGTGTCTCCTTCAGAGGCCTAGCTGTCAGCTGCTTGTAGCCAAAGTCAATGGGATCAATCCTGTATTTTTCTGATCTCAGAGTGAGGAGAAGTTGCTCTGAGTTTATTGTAGTGACAGAATAAAGACAGAGAGACATGGACAATAAGATATTTAGAGCATTAGTAGCATTTAGAGCACTGTATTCAGAACCGGAGCCTTAAAACCAGCCATCACGACTTCTGGTACTTTGTGATGTCACAACAAAGCCACACCCCAAAGCCCAGCCGTCCCAGAACCATCATTTAACCTTGTCGGAGTTTGTTTTCCTGAAAATCTGCTCTATTTTTTGTTCCATCACTCATTGCTAATAGTTTATTTTAACATTCCTCATTAATTCCCCAGAAATAATCTTAAATTCAGCTGTAAATTATTAGAAAGGAACCTGGAGAAAGTGTCTAAGCCAACTCATAAACAGATGTTAATATCCAGAAATCCTTCTCAGCCTTGTTTCCTGTTTAAAGTCTGTGATGCAAAGTATTTCTTCACTGTTATACTCTAAAACTGCATTGCGGCCATTAGCACCACCTGACTGTTGATATCTGTGGATGGGTAATTTAGGCGAGCAGGTGGGTGGAGAGATAAGTCTTTTCACACTAATAAATCCCTTTGCAATGAAGCAAAGTGAAGTGAATTCAATTTGGGAGGGAGTGAAAAGCGCAGAGGAAGACCCAGGTAATTGACCACCAATCAGGAGTATCTGACTGGGATTGGCCAAAGAAATGCCCGATTACGAAAGCATAAAAAAATGAGCACAGCGGGACTTGAAGGTTTGATTTATGGGACGGGAGGTGAAGACGTCGCTGCTGTTTCTATGACAATCTCTCGCTGAAATGATGAAATGAGATAAATGACCACGTCAGGTCCTTGGGAATAACTTTGCGTCACTCGATGTTTGTGCAGAAAGACGTCGTTATAACGAGAGCGTTGTTTTACCGCCACAGGCCACAGCTATAATCAAACACACCCCTCCACACTAATGCAAGGAGAGAGTCACTATGTCAGACAACTAATTGCTACACTCAGTCTCCCTCTTTCACACACATACATACACTTTCTTTTGTCTTTGCTAATCTAATCTGGCTCAGCAACTCTCACTTTGAGGCTGTTACCTCCACCACCTCCTCCTCCTCCTCCTCGTCTTCTTCCTCCTCCTCTCTGGTTTTCCTCCAGTAAAGGATGTTCAGGGTTTAATGAGAAGCTGCTCATTATTGCGTCTCGTTTGTCTTTGCTCTCAGCGTTCGTTCTTTTCTTCTTGACTTTCTGCTTCTACGAGGCCCGACACTGCAGCGTCAGAGATCTGTTCGACTTCAGCTTTGTTTAGAGGACAAACGCTACGTCGACTCTCTTTGTCTCTGGATTCAAGTTCAGCGGGTTTGTTGTCGAGAAACTGTGTCGACAAAACAGCAGAGGCTTGTAAACAGTGACAGATTCATATATCTGTTCAGTTCTTGATTAATTTGTTTATCATTTTGAATCAGAATCAGCCAAGTATGTAAACATATTCAGGGAATTTGGCTCTGGTTTAGCACTGCTCTCAAGTACTTACATAGAAAGGTAGAAATTAGTGACAATATACAAAAAAGAAAATATATATTATACATAAGAAGTATGACTGGGAGCAAGGTAACAGTCGTGCAGAAATATTAATACTTTTAGTCTGAATATAAAACCCAAAGATATTCAATTAACATTAAGTAAAAGTGAATAAAGCAACAGTGAAACAATTCATTGGTTATCAAAGTAGTTGATGACTTCTCAATGTGACCTATGAGATCGTTGCTGCTCTCACAGGTAAATTATTCTAGAAGCCGATTAAACGTTTCGGTTCGGAAATAAATTGATCATTTTGATCAGCTGATTGATGTTAAATAAACAAAACAACAACAGTGGGTTATTGTCTTATCTATAATTCTGTGGTTTATCAAAGCACTTGGGTTCAAGTCCAACCTGTGGCCTTCTGCTGCATGTCGTCCCCTCTCTGTCTCTGCTGCTCACTTTCCTGTCTTTCTCTCACTGTTGCTGTAATAAAGACTCTCAGATAACTGTTGAATTCACTGTTTTATCTTTGACTCATGTTGAGTTCTAATTTCTTTTTCAGGAAAGATTAAGTGTTTGAATGACTCATTAAACTCCAAAAAACCGTCTCTTTAGCCCTGAGCAGCGTCTGCAGGTATTGATTTCAGGCTGGATACTGTGAAAGCACCTGAGGCTGTTTACAGAGCGGCCCAGACCTGCGTTTTTCAGGTTCACAAAGTCAGAGCCTCAGAGGCTGTTTACACGGAGGCAGGACAGAGACGTGATCACAGAGAAAATCCACTGAAGCAATAAGTGAGGGGACAAGACCTAAGTGTACAAGTGGCCACATGGACATCGGGTTCGAACAGTGACCAGCACAAGGGTCCAACTTTAGAAACTAGTGTGTGTGAGTGTTGTGTGTTGTCAAGTGTGATGGCCTTTTGTTTTGTTTCTGTTTTTCCATGATTGGAATGATTGATAATTGAGATGAATTAATGCGCCGCTGCTTGTGGGTCGTTTCACTTGATCATTATGGGTCAACACAACACAAAAGCCAAAAGCTGTCCGTGTTGTTTGCTGCCATATTGTTATCGCGTGCAATGAATCTTGGGATATTCTGGGCTGCGAAGGATCCACCCGTTGGGGCCTTTGGGGAAAAAAGACTAAATATTTCTTTCTTTCCTCTGTTTTTCCACCAGACATGATGGAGCGGTGGTGGGCGTGGCAGTTTGCCCTGGTCGCCCTGGCAACCATTTACCTCAGCCCCTCCCACGGCAAAACCACAGAGTTTCTCTCTGACACTCTGATCAACAACGTGGTGGCCCATCCTCGTACGGGCCGGCTGTACGTCGGCGCCGTCAACGCCCTCTACCAGCTGAACCCCAACCTCGAGGTCGAGTCCCGCACAGAGACGGGGCCCAAGCGGGACAACAGGCAGTGCACGCCACCTGTCACCGACGCCTGCGAGGAGGCCGTGGACACCGACAACCACAACAAGCTGCTGCTGGTCCACGAGGCCAAAGACGTGCTGGTGGTTTGCGGCAGCGTCTTCAGGGGAATCTGCTCCCTGAGGAACCTGAGCAACGTGGAGCAGCTGCTCTACTTCAGCGACACCAAGGGGGAGAAGTCGTACGTGGCGAGCGCAGAGGAGGGCGTGTCCGTCGTGGGAGTGATGTCATACTTCACCAAAGACAAAGACAACTTCACCGTCTTCCTGGTGAGCAGATAAAAAAACAGAAACAGCTCAAATTGCTTCATATTGTTTCCTGAGGTAAATAAAATGTCTCCATCTGTGATATTGTGTGAACAAACACAATAAAACTGTAATTTGTAGTGAAATTAAATTGGCAGCCATACGGGAGATGAAAGCTCCTGACAGTCATCTTGAAATGATTTCTTTATTTATTTACACAATATCAGTGGATTACAAGATGCTTTATTATGTCTGAGTACTGGGATCTTTCTTTCCTCCAAAACAGCTGCTCCTCTGATGCCACACTAATGTGAACAGATTCACCTTCCTGCAGCTTCAGTTTTGGGGGACCTGCCCTGCGAGGGGGGAAAACTGTACTGTAGTTTAACAAAATATTATAAAATTAAGGGAAATACCTTTTTACTGTCTGACTCAATTTAAGATCAGTGCATCTCAACATTTTGTTGTTTATGAAGCGCGAGTTTAATCCAGTTTTAGAGGTCAAAGGTCCCAGTTGGGTCGATCTAGGACAGCAGAAGTCTGATCAAAGGGGGTCTATGGTCTAGTTTGTGTCAATGAAGGATCATTGACATTGAAAAAGTTTGAATTAGTCAATGAATCCTTTGTACAATTTTTTCATTATTGTTTTTCAAGTGAAAATTCCCCAAGTTTTCTTGTTTCTGCTCCTTTAAAGTGAAAATTTGCTATTTTATTTCATTTTAAAATTAATAGTTTTGGGAGTTTTGACATTTGAAAACTCTAAGAAACTGTGACATCACAAAGTTCCAGAAGTCCTGACGGCTGGTTTTAAGGCTCAGGACTAAGACCTTCGATACTTTCACTGTATTAATATAGACCCTAGACCGGATTTATAATCTAAGACCACATGGAGGTCTACCTTAAACTGTATGGACCTTTAACATCTACCTTTAGACCATATGGACCTTTAACATCTACCTTTAGACCGTATGGACCTTTAACATCTACCTTTAGACTGTATGGACCTTTAACATCTACCTTTAGACAGTATGGACCTTTAACATCTACCTTTAGACCGTATGGACCTTTAACGTCTACTGCCACAGGTTCACACTTCAGATATAACTACTAAGTTTCTCATCATCCTCAGTTCTTTGGTTGAGATTTTGTCCAAAGTATCGTTACAGTTGATCTTCCTAGAAATAATTCAGCAGGAAATCACATGTACGTACAGAATAAAGAACCTGTTTCATATTTGAATTTGTTCTTCACCTCTGTAGGTTGGGAAGGGGTACGGCAGCCATGACAGCACCAAGCTCATCTCCACCCGCATCCTCCAGGATTACGGCGACTGGGTGGTTTTCGACAGCATCATCGAGGCCTCTGCAGTCCAGGCCAACCCCTTTTTCCTTCGGTACCTCCACGATTTCCGCTTCGCCTTCAAAGACAACGGCTTTGTGTACTTCCTGTTCTCGCGGACGCTCGGGGTGCAGGACACCAAGAACTTCACCTTCATCTCCCGGATGTGCGAGGACGATCAGGGCTATTACTCCTACACCGAGCTGCAGCTCAACTGCAGCGCCACGAACAAGTACAACAAAGCTCAGGTAAGGATGATGCACCCCTCCGCCGCTGGATGGGCTGTCAGCGCTTTTATTAAAAGGCCGGCAGTGAGTCGGAAAAACACATTTGGACGTTTTACGTTTGGATGGGTTTGTCTTAGATTGGAACCTTTTTGAGAACGCCTCCGTCCTGACCCCTGAAAATTTTGCTAAATTGGATTTAACACGGTCTTGAACTTGAAATAGCTTCAATTTATAAGGTCTCCACTCTCACTGTTCCTCTGTTGCATCAGATAAATACACATTTTTAGAGTGAGTATCTAATATTCAGCATGTTTATCTCCTCGTCTCTCAGGCTGCCTATGTAACAGCACCAGGTGAAGCTTTGGCTCAGAGTTTGACCAAGTCAGGCCAGTATGGACCAGTCTCAGCCTCCGACAAGGTTCTGTTTGTCACCTTCACTTCTGATGAAGACCCGTCGACTTCAGCCATGTGTAGGTGTCATCTTTGTCACAGCATTTCAATGAAATTTGACCATGAGACAAGGAAAAAGTGATAAATGAGGATTTAGATATCTAAAATTTTTTCCCAGGTGCCTTTGCTCAGCACAAATCTGTATTGAAATCTGCGGTTTGAAGTTTATTTTCAACCTTGTAGAAAACAAACTCACCACGAGGTTTATTAAATGGCTGTTCTGGGGCTTCTGATCATATCAAATGATCTTAATCAACAGACGGAGAGTTGTTTCAAAGTGTTTCCTTGATCTTAAACCTCAGCTTTTAAACCAAAATGGATGAAAACTGGACAATTGAACATCTTCTTTCCCGGGCTGCGAAGGTCACATGATTTGATCGCAAGTTCCAGAACAACTGAGAGAATTAATGGCTTCTTGTAGTGAAATGATTCTACACCACCTGAGGAATTGATCAATATAAATTGATCAGAAAGTAACAAAATCTAATCCGTAACTTTGGCAAAAATGCCCCAAACTTTCCTTTAAAGTGAAGGTTTTCTGTTTTATTTAATTGTAAACTGAATATTTTTTCGAGATCTCACATTTGACTCAAGAAACTGTTACAGTCAATTTATGTGGGCGTGGCTTGGGGCGTGGCCTTGATGTGACATCACAAAGTTCCAGAAGTGACATTTTATAAACTAAACATCTAACTGATTAGTTGAGAAGATAATAGGCTGATTACCCAATCATGTAAACAGCTGTCAGTTTCAGCCCTAATCAGGATCTACACATGTAGTTCTGAGTCCGTGTGGCACTGCAGCAGTATGGTCAATTTAAATGACTGAGGCATAAATCTTTAAATCCCTTTTAAATTTTGCATTATTCATTCTCATGCAAATCCCCAGTGTTCCCGAGTTTTAGGTGGTCACCACAAATCAGAATAATTGTGTTGCACATTTTCTCTTATCATAGTAACAGTGGAAATAATGAGGAGTTTGCAGACTTGGCTCTGTCTCAGTGCCGTGTTTGCGGTTTGTGGTTTTTGAGATCTCATGGTTTAGCTCGTCGGTAAATATGGACTCAGATGTGTTGTTTTTCATGTGTGTTAAATAGAACAGAGGAGACGGTAGGAAACGGGTACAGATGGTGTTTTGTGCTCTGTTTGCAGGTATGTACCCTCTGCGCTCCATTAATAGGAGGCTGGTGGAGATAATAGGAGCCTGTTACAGCAACAACGGCATCATTAACGGGAAGCCTGCTGTCTACTCGCCTTATTCCTCCAAGTCTGAGGAGCTGTGCAGCAGCAACAATCAGGTGAGGAGATCTCTACGTCAGAGACCAGGAGATTCAAACTTATTTCATGTTTATATTCATTTTTACTTTGTTGATCTCTGCTCTGCTCTGTCAGAACAACATGGCCAACAGATACAAATGTGGAGCCGAGTTCCTGCCCTCCCCGATGGCCAGCAAGGCCGAGTTCGCCCTCACATCGGAGCCCTCATTGGTGCGTAAGGGTCACATGACTGCCGTGGCCGTGGCTGTGGAGATGGGACACGCGGTGGCGTTCCTGGGCACCGCAACCAGAGAGGTAACGGTACCTCAGCTGACGTTTCTGTCTCCATTTAGTCTGTACAAACATGTTTTTTTCTGTTTCCTTCAAGTTCAAGTCAGTGGGTTTATACACAATTAGAGCTCAAATGGTTTTTAGCTAAATGCAGTTATTAAAGTCTTTGTGTTAAGTCTCTGCTGTTATATAATAATTTACAAGCTCAGGTATTGAAGGAAGTTTAAACTCAATACAGGGAAAGAAATGTCTCAAGTTTGTCATTTTTTTTAGGAAATTTCCTGTGAAATTATTTGGAAATTGTGGAAAAAAGGGTGTAAAACCGTAAAATTTTAATCTGTATTAAAAGTCATGCATTGCCCAGTGAGACATTATCGATTTGTCTAGTTTCCTAATTGAATTTGTGTCTAGTAGGAACAATAAAAGAGACGCTTGTCCCCACATTTGTTGTAGGAAATAATGATCATATCTTAAAGAACTATGTACTGAGGAATCTGTGCTCAACAACATCATTTACTGATTAGACAGGGGAAATCCAGTGAATGTTAATGGGGTTTTTTCACCTCCTGTAGGTGCTGAAGGTGCATCTGTCGGCCAATCCAGAGGTGTACGGGCGAGCACCGGGCGACGTCACAGGAGACAAGGTCAACAAGAACCTCCTGTTCGATCCCAGCCTCCAACACCTGTACATCACCACAGAGAAAAAGGTCAGACTCACGCCACCGCCGACTGATTGATTATTCTTTTTTCTTTTTTTTTTTATTGAATCCATCTTTCTCCCCTTTAATCCGTCGCTACACGATGAAGGTCAGAGACTCAGTCATGTGCTTACTTCTACTTTTTCATCCATCAGGTCATGGATTTAATGAGTGTTTTAATTTATTGGGTTTTTCTCATTTGATCATTTATTCATTCGTTCGACTAACACCAATACATCCGTCTACATTACCACACAGGAGTCACTCATTGATTTATTCACTCATCCTCTTTCTCTCTGGCCCTCTTTGTTTCCCACTCTTTGCTTCTCCTCTTCATCCGTCTCTCTTTCCTTTTGTCCTTTCATCTTTCGAGCTGCCATTGCTCTCTGCCACCACACCGGGGGTAGAAAATGATGTTATTGATTTAGAAATGAATTAATTAGAATGCACTTCAAGAGGGCAATTCACTTTAATCAAGTCAAGTGACGATGCTCCAGCTTGTTCCATCTGCTGATTTAAATTTATTACCCCGGCCTCTTCTTGTCAGAGGGAAAGTTATTTACACAGCTGGTTCTGCACTGAAACGCCGTCCATCCAAGACCTTCACTTCACAGGAGAAATACACATGTGGGTGAAGGAAAGTAAAGAAATAAAGAAGGACGTAGCCTCTGTGACGTCACTCAGGCTTCTGAAGAGCAGTTTTGAAGCTCAGAGTGAGCTGCTCCACCGACGCCATCTTGGCAGTGTTTAACTCCGCCCCTAACTCCCAGCTAATCCAAAAAAGGGAAAAGACTTCAGTGGATGATGGTTTGTCTCTAACATATGTTCCTCTATGGGGTCAAATCAGCCCATATCCTGTATTTGAGAGCTGAAACAAGAGACTGAGACCATAAATTCATTAGGGAAACATTTAATGAGGTAATAAATCAAGGGAGAAGTAGGGACATTTTCCCATAGATTTCAATACAAAGTGACTTCTTTTTACCACTAGTGGAGTCGCCCCCTGATGGTCATTAGATTAATCGTTTTTTCAGCCCTGGAGTTTGATGCTTTGTTGTACCCTGCAAACTGTTGCAAGCTGGTCCAGCTACTTTTAATGGTGCCAGTTTGTCCAAATGTAAACAAATACACAATGGCAGCTCCTTCATAATAAAAGCCTCTTGTATGTGTTCAGATCACCAAGGTTCCGGTCCAGACCTGTCACCTGAAGACAGACTGCCACTCCTGCGTCTCCATGAAGGATCCGTACTGTGGCTGGTGTGTCCTGGAGGGAAAGTGAGTCACGCTGAGTTTGTCTGAGAGTGTAAAAGTTTCAAAAAACTTGTTTCTGTCCATTTGTTTTAGGTTTCAGATTCTTCCTGTCCTCAGCAAATAAAGCCTCGCCAGCTCTTACAGTGTAATCACTGTGATTGGTGGATTCACTCTTGTGGGTGAATTGATTTACATCGAGCTCAACTTTGGTACATTTTGACACACACAAATTTGCATCGTTGACCCATAAGAATTGACCTTTCCAGCCTAAAATCGAATACTTCAATAGTATTTACTCCTCTGCTTGAGTTTAGCCTGTGGTTTATGAGACAGGAGTCTTTTGAATATACTCAACTTTAGCTGTGGCTCAGAAGGTGGAGTCGGTCGTCCACTAATTGGGAAGTCAGTGGTTTCATCACCGGCTCCTCTGGTCCACATGTCAAAGTGTCCTTGGGCAAGATACTGAACCTCAAATCGCCCCTGATCTGTCATCAGATGGAAAGTAATGGGTGACTGTGTAAAGCACTTTGAGTGGTAGGTAGCTAGGACAGATTATTTGATTACTTAATACCCAGTAGACGTCAGACCTCAGACCTCCACCAAGGCCGAACAATACAAATGTCTAGATCTGCACCAGACTCTACAAGCTCATAGATTTCAGCCCCATAAATATGTTTTTATATCAAGATTCAAATATTATTTCCTGAGAAATTGACGAAAAATGAAAAAAAAAAAAAAAAGTGAGACAGAGTCATTAAAGTTTGTGGCCTTGAAGAATTCAAATTTTTTTATCAAACAAACAGCAAAAAAGTGAAAAGGGCCAAAAGGGAAAGCTGATCTTACTGATCTGTTTACTTTGGGGCTGCCAGTCGTCGCCATGGTTTCATCTGTTTGTATTAATCAAAGAAAGTTAACGTTAGGGCTCTTCAGTGATTTGATGAAACTCACATGCGACTGAATCATTGGAGAGGTTTGATGCTCCCCAGGTGCACCAGGAAGCAGGAGTGCAGCAGGTCGACGGAGGAGAACACCTGGCTGTGGTCGCCCAATCAGCAGTGTGTTCAGATCCAGGCCTTCGACCCGCCGAACCTCAGCTGCAGGAAGACTCAGCAGGTACGAGGGGAGGATGCGAGTGAGCATGGTTAATTCTCTCTGAGGAGTGGATTCCCCCCTGAGCTAAAGATCCGTTCTTGCTGAGCTCTGCTTAATTTAAACCAGTCAAACCTCCTGAAACCCTCCCAGGGTTGAAGAGCTCCATGGTTGTGTTGTCAGCAGCATTTCAAACAGCTTCTGGTATAGGGACCTCCAGGGGCCCGGGGGGAGTTAGAAAGGAATAAAGATGTTTTTTGTGCGTTTTATGTGACATTATAATGTACAACTATTGGACATGAGCCAGGAAGTCTCTCTGAAAGACAACTGTGTAGTTTTCTAGGCTGATTGGGCTCAGAAAGGGAAATGAATGCTGATGACGCCTCGTTACAGCAAATCAAATATTAGCAACAATTAGCTCCAGAGCAACACTGTATGTTTTTGTAGTTTAGCCACGCCCCCTAATCCATCCCCTGCTTTGTGGTCTATTTTCCTCTAAATGGACCATCGTTTAAAAAATGAACATCATGTTGTATTGAAGACTTGAAACTAGAGACTGAGACCATAAACTCATTAGGAAAACGTTTACTGAGCTAATAAATCAAGTGTGTGTTGTTGTGGGCTAACACGAACCTAATAATCTCAACAGCCCGGAGAAGATTTTATGAGACAGTTTTTGGTGACGACTTTTCATTCTGAAACTACTTCTCAAAGGTTTTCTCCTCTCTAAAAAATAAGAATAATACTCCATCTTATATTTTCTATGAAACATCAGCCAACAGCATGAAAGTGATGTTGAGGAAACTAATCTCTGGAACTCTGTGAAATTTAAAACCAAAATGCTGTAGCAGCCTTTTTCCATAGTGAAAACCAGCATGGTGCTTTGCTCCATCTGAGCCTGATGGATCAACTTTCTGAATTAATGAGGAATTGATCAGTGTCCTGATTTGGACATAAAGAAACGTCGTGCTTCGAGATGTACACCAGCCCGTCGGCTGTTTTTTCCTCCCATCATGCCTCTGGTGCATCATGCTCATTGAATAACAAAGACTTTCCCGTTGGGGGGCTTTGCTCAGGGCAACTGTGAAGAAAATAGAGACACATGTTGCTCGTTCATCCTGTAGATTTTCTTTAGAAGACGTTCAGCAGTAAAGTTTGAAATAAATAAAAGATGAGAGCTGCTCAGGTTGATCTGAGGACGGAGATAGTTTTCTGTATGTAGATCGTGATCTGGGTGATTGGTGATTTTTGGAACGCGTTTCTCGGTCGTCCTCATCAGACATGATGAGGCAACAAAACAACAACGTGGGTGCGTGATAGTAATAATCAGGTCAGGTTGTAATGAACACTATGCAAAATAGAAGGAGTGCATAGTGCAACTGTAAAGACTTTTATATTTGTCTGACTTCAAGAGCTGTTTTCAAATCAGTTGAGACAAATCATGGAAACTTTAAAGGTCCGTATTTGAACGTTTTATTTTGAAGGGTTGATATTCATATGAAGATATATTTGTGGTTTTAAGAACCAAAAACCATCTCAGTGTAGTTTTACATCTCCTCTCTCAGGCTGAGCTCTGAGCTCTGGTAACAACAGGTCAGTCAGCCAATCAGAAGAGAGGATCTGAGGCTCTCTTCTGATTGGCTGACTGCTTTCTGGGTGAGCTGATAAAGAATATAGCAGATTTCAGGTAAAACACTCAGAAAAACCAAATCTTGTAAAGGTTGGATGGTGGGTCCAGGTGGGCGGGACTTTGGGGTGTAGCTGAGGGCAGTGATTGCTTTATTGTGACATCACTATGTTCCAGCTGGTTATAAGGCTCAGTTTCTGAATACAGGCTGTGAACTTTTCTCTGCGACTGAGACCTTTGATACTTTCACTGTATTAATATAGAACCTAGACCTGCTTTATAATCAAAGACCACATGGAGGTCTACCTTTAGACCGTATGGACCTTTAACATCTACCTTTAGACCGTATGGACCTTTAACATCTACCTTTAGACCGTATGGACCTTTAAAGTCCACTTCACCCTGTAGAAGCTGTAAAATTCATAAACTCAGGAATTCTGATCTGGAAATTTAAAAATTTGCACATCAGCATTCATTCCCTCGATATGTTTTGAGTTTCTGGTGGGGAGAAGGTGAGACTGGGTTTATCTGAACAAAAGGTTCCTGAAGTTTGACCTCAGCAAACAGTAGAATATCTTTTGGGCCTGTGTAGATGAATCTGCTGCATCTTAATTAGGGAGTTTGGGACCATCGCCTCTGTTGCAGCATCTCAGTTTGTGATTTTAATCTAATAAGACAGTTGGAATTTGGCTTTTAAAGAGAAACTTCGTCTAATGCAGCTTCACATTGTTAAGAAGAGGAAAAAGGTCTCCGGTCTGAGACTTAACCCTGGATCAAGAAGTTAGAAATTAAAACTTCAGCAGTGAAATTAAAGCATCTGAGGTCAGCGAGGACTAATGAAGAGCTGATGTTTGCACAGAACAGTTGAATAGGATTTATTACGGCACCCATGAAGGCATGCACAGGCAGGCAGATGTATTTCCTGTAATCCCTGTAACCCCCCGCTCTCTTCGCACTCCTCCTCCAGGTTGACATCAGCGTCCCCACCCTCCCCAGACTGAGACAGTCCGACACCCTGCACTGCATTTTCGGCTCCTTCATCAGCAACGGCGAGATGATCGTCAACGACCAGGTGCAGGTCACGTGTTCGCTGCCCAACCCCGTGGAAATCCCTCCCACTCCCGACCAGCAAGGTAAGGTGGACTCATGAAGGGTTGACTGGATGTTTCCGAACTTTATTATTGTGACTGTCCTGTGTTTTATTTAGCTCTTTTAAAATCCTGATTTCCTTGTGTTTCATGCGTCTGTTAATGATGTTGATGATGTTCAAATACAGTTGCCTTGCCTCATGTGAGATAGGAACAACCTGACTATGGCTGAAAACTCAAGAAAACATCAATAAATTAGATCATTTTGCTAAAATTACAGATAATAAACAAACCCTCTTACTGCTAAGTGCCATTAAAACTGTTCCCTTGACATCTTACTATAATGTGTCAAATATTAATTTTAGGATCTTTATTACCTTTGTACCGAGCTGAGCTAGGCTAGGCTAACCATCTGCTCGCTGTAGGTTCATTTCAAGCTAATTGTCTAAAATTTAAATCATTAGATCGGTTTTTGTTCACAGTTCTAACCTTGGAGGAAGTGCAGCCTGTGAGACTGAACTCAGGGAATAAAGGTCATTTTTTATCTCTGAGTCACAGATACTTTATTCTCTCTTACTTAATCTTTGCATCTCTCTGTGTGTGTGTGTGTGTGTGTGTGTGTGTGTGTGTGTGTGTGTCTGTGTGTCTGTGTGTGTGTGTGTCTGTGTGTGTGTGTGTGTGTGTGTGTGTGTGTGTGTAGACTATGTCTCTGTCCCAGTCAAGATTCTGGTAAACAACAAAATTGAGGTGACGTCTGGAGAGTATCACTTTTACAACTGTGCCGCCACAGTGAGGAAGAACCGAAACACACCGTAAGATCCATAACATATGCACACGCACACACACACATATATATATATATATAAATATCAAGATAAATAAACACTCGTACCACACACATACATGGGTATTGTGCGTTTTCAGGTGTATAGCGTGTGTGACCAGTAAGTGGGGATGTCAGTGGAACGCCCAGGATCACAGCTGCAGTGACAGCGATCACGGCGTGAATGGAGATCACATCGTCAAACCACAGCAGGTGTGTGTCTGTGTGTGTGTGTCTGTCTGTGTGTGTGTGTGTGTGTGTGTGTGTGATGTTGAATCGAATTAAAAGAAGACACTTGTATTTGAATTCATATTTCTGCCTCTGCCTCTCTGTCCGTGATGAAGCCGGACAGTTGTCCTCAGTTTGAGGCTCCGGAGCCGCTGTTGATCCCCGTGGGCTTCGGGATTCCCATCAGCTTCCAGGGAAGGAACCTGGACATCTACACGGTGAGAGGAGTCACGCCTGCTCGTTAACTCGTTAACCCACGTCCGAACGTCGCCGTCAGCTTCAGCATGTCTGTCTGTCTGTCTGTCTGCGTCTCCAGGGACACAGGTTCGCCATCGGGACCGAGCTGATGAAGCACACAGAGGAGGAGGTCACACAGGAGCAGAGGTCAAAGTTCAAATTCAAGGGTTATGAGGTCAGTATGAAGGAGACGATACTTTTCTCGTTTCATTCCGGATTTACTTTGTTACAGTTCAGTTGGAAAAGTTTTAAAAACTAAATTTGGATCATGAGCAGCATTAATCTCTGAATTGTTAAATAGATAAATTAAAATAGAATAAATGCATTAAATATATAATTTAAATCAGTTCAGGGTAGAAGACTTTTTGTGTCTCTCTTTTCATTTATTTGAAAAGATCTGTACCAAAATATAATGGGTTTGCCCCTGATCCATGACCCATGACCTTTAGACCGTATGGACCTTTAACATCCACCTTTAGACTGAATGGACCTTTAACATCTACCTTTAGACTGTATGGACCTTTAACATCTACCTTTAGACTGTATGGACCTTTAACATCTACCTTTAGACTGTATGGACCTTTAACATCTACCTTTAGACCGTATGGACCTTTAATATCTACCTTTAGACCGTATGGACCTTTAACATCTACCTTTAGACTGAATGGACCTTTAACATAATTTTCATTTCATCAATTCTTTTATTCAGTAATATTATATTTGAATATTATATAAACAAATAATAAAAAATATTATATATAAGTATATAAAAATTGTATTAATATGGACAATTGAGAGTTAACAAGGCCATGAAACCATTTTATAGAAAAAAAATTTAAGTCACAAAAGCAGCAACATGTCATCACTTAAAATACAGATGTTAAAAGCCAACGTGAACAGGAAGCCGTTGAAATAACGAAATCAGCTGAGTCGATGAAAACAGAAAACCGCCTCTGTGTTTGTCTGCGACTCAGTTATTTTTACACCCAAATAAAATCCATTTACTGCACTTAATAATACACTGGCTGCTTCTTTTATCACGTCCATTAACTGTCCACAGAACACATACATTTACTGTGAGCGCTGTTTGTGTTGTGAAGATGCCAGGTGGCGTAACAAAGTCAGAGTGTGTGTCATTAATGATAATTAGAGAATTAGTGAGTCATTAGTGGCTGATTTGTTAGTAAATTGTGAGTCAGAAGCTCAGTTCTAGTTGTTTGTTTTATTTTATTTAGTGTGGATGATGTTGTCGTCTTGTGTTGATGTTTGTGTTTTAATCAGGTGAGTTTTAACGACTTATTCGCTGCTTAACTGATGACGTGTGTCTGTGGCGCCTCCTCAAGGCTGACGAGGAAACACAATTATTTTCCCTGAGTCACTGACGTGCAAGTTGTGATTAGTGTGTGTGTGTGTGTGTGTGTGTGTGTGTGTGTGTGTGTGTGTGCTGACTTCTTTTTTACACACCCCTCAGTTTTTCCTCCTTTCTGCCTCCATTGATCCTCGTCTCATGCTGAGTCCAAGACTGCCAATATGTAGTTAGAGTGTGTGTGTGTGTGTGTGTGTGTGTGTATGTGTGTGTGTTGCTGATTTTACTCTCATTATCTCCTGTGTTTGTCTCTGCATTCACATATATTTAGTTCTCCTCTCTTTGTCTTTGAGTCTTTTTCTCCTCACACATACTCAACCTTAAAAAAAAGCTCCTTTGATTTATAGCTACAGGAACATGTGTGTGCGCCTGTGTGTGTGTGTGTGTGTGTGTGTGTGTGTGTGTGTGTGTGTGTGTGTGTGTGTGTNGTGTGTGTGT
Source organism: Rachycentron canadum (assembly GCA_038496675.1). NCBI lineage: Eukaryota > Metazoa > Chordata > Actinopteri > Carangiformes > Rachycentridae > Rachycentron > Rachycentron canadum. The sequence goes on along the minus strand of CM076669.1, from coordinate 1,776,954 downwards.
GTGTGTGTGTGTGTGTGTGTGTGTGTGTGTGTGTGTGCTGACCTTCACAGCTAAGCTAGATGCAAGGTAATTTAATGTTGAGCTGCAAATAGCCAGGAATGTTTTGGTACACTGTGTTAATGTAAAAATGTATGTGTGTGTGTGTGTGTGTGTGTGTGTGTGTGTGTGTGTGTGTACATGCACAGTTTGCCTATGACAAGCAGCAGGAGGTGAACGTATCCTTCCATATCAAAGACAGAGACACTGAGAGGAAGATTGACAGCACCCTGACAGGTTGGTGTGTCACTTATTCAAATACACACACACTTAATCTCTCTCACACACACACTCACACACACACACACACACCCACAGTTGGACACACAATTTCACACAAATCAAGATAAAGTGTGAAAGCACAGTTAGCACGCTGTTTGAGTTTCTCTCTCTTATTTCCAATTCAATTCCATCTGAATTATGCTAATGTGCGCTAACCTCTCTCCTTCCTCTTCCTCTTCCTCTTCCTCCTCCAGTCGTGCTCTATAACTGCTCCGTGGGAAGAGAAGACTGCAGCCTGTGCAAACACGCCGACGCCAAGTACCAGTGTGTTTGGTGCGCCGCCTCACGGACATGTGTTTACCGGGAACTGTGCCTGTCGCCGCAGCCCGCACAGTGCCCCAACCCGGAGATCACTGATGTGAGTCTTAAAGAACCGCGGGCCACGCCGCCTTATAAATCAGAAACGATATCTCCATGTTACCCTTTTGTGGCGTGAGGACAAGCGTGTGTGGTGGTGTGACCTTTACTCTCTGCAGCAGTTTGCTCCAAAGCCCTGTGCTGTGATCTGGTCGTGTCCTTTCAAAGACGGTGCAGCTGTGCAGAGATACAGTGAAAAGCACCTTTCACAGATCCTCTATATTACATTGCATTTTCCCTCCTCTGTGTTACATAAGACCAGACAACCTTTTTGACATGAATCACAAAGGTTTGTCTGAAATTTATCTTCTGTAGTGAAAAAGCTCAGCGGCAAACTTCATCTAGTGGTTTCAAAGGAATTACTGAAGAGGAACTGTCAGTCTGCTGACGGCACCTTCTGAAATGTGCTGCAGTCACAGGAAAGAATACAAGGAAGCAATCACATGGATGACCGAGGATGAGAGGGATTTTAAATGTATCTGTGAGTAGATCAGACTGTGCAAGATAACAAGAAATAGAATAACCGACAATAATCTACTGTAGATTGTTGGTTTCGCCCCCCTAGTAGCAACAAAGAGACCAATCAGCCAAAACATTATGACCACTGACAGGTGACGTGAGTGACGGTGATTATCTGGTTACAATGGTGAAAAATTGATGTGTTGAAGCAGGAAAAATGTGTGAGGATGTGAGCGACTTTGAATCTTAATAATTGTGTCGGCACCTGAGCTTTTTGTCTTGAACCACAATCACAATTTAACCAATTTAACACTTTTTTTTATGTGACTATAATCTTCTAGTATATAAAACTTAAATTCACTGGAGGTATTCAGGATCTCAAGAGGATGTAACTGTCCTGTGAAATGTGTGTCTATGGACTCACTCTAAAATGATTGTGCATACGTTACCTGTACGTTCTCCCCCTCTGTGCTTTATGCAGCGGTTCACCAGTGTGACTTCAGTGTGTTGATGTGACATCAGGGACAAATAAAGGATAAACAGAATCCCTCCATCTGTTTGGATGATTGTTGAAATCAGCTCCATCAGTTTTCTCTGGTGGATCCGATTGTTTCTAACTTTCCACAGTCATTTTAATAAGCCGTCTTCTTCTTTGGATAAATTGTGCATTTTTAGAAATCCATACAGCTTTTCATAAACAGACAGTTTCTCAGTCAATCGCCTCTTCTTTTGAGTTCAACATTTCAGGGACTCATTCTTATTCTCTTTCTCATATTGTATTCACAGTTTGTCCCCTTTGGGCTGCACGACTTCAATATGTTTCCTATTTTCTCTGGAACATCAGTCATTTGTTTCAAGCCCCGTCTCGATTTCCTTTGGGCAGCGGCTGATTAGGTCAAGAGTTGTTAGTTGTTACTCATCAACATTTGAGCTTGTTGTCGAGGGCTTTTAACTCACAAGGGGGAAAAGAAACATTAAATAGATGGAACAACTGAAATTACTTTCACTTCGCATGTGGCCCCATCAGACTGGAGCTAAATTGGCCCAAACTGTGGCAGATAAGAGCAGCAATTCCTGAAAAATCCATCTCTTACATGCTACATACTGTACTGCTCATCTGTCTCCACAGGAGCTTTTAATGAACCTGAACAAACTGACGCTGCAGGATGAAGATGGTTTACTGTTATAACTTATATAAGCATAATTCATTCAGACAGGCACATCTGAGATCTTAATGACAACAAATGCAGCAGTGATTAGATGCGTGTTCAGGTCTGAATTATGTCTTTTCCACATTGAACATGTATTTTTTTGGCAGCGCAGGTTCAGTGTCTTCCTGCTAATCCCAGACACACATTCCTTGTAATTTCCTAAGAAAAAAATCAGCTCATATTTCACTGAAAAACAGAACAAAAACTCTTCTTGTTATATTCAGGTTCTTAAGAGTGAAAGTGCCAAAAATAGATAATGATCAAATGTGAATATCTATCAGTTTCCTTGAAAAAAACTTAAATAGAAACTGAGTAACTTTATTTACAGGTTTGGTCTGTGGAAGGTGGAAATATATTTTTGAACCAATAAAATGAATGAATTTAAAGATGCAGATTTCGCTGCTTGTCCCTACAACAGTTAGAGTCGAATGCCTTGTTATTCTGAGAGTTTTATCATCCCACACAGTCCGTGGGACATTAAGCTTCATAGATCAAATTCTGTTTCTCGAAACCCTCATTCCAGATTATAAACTGAAGAAAACTGCAGTATTTTTACTGCAGATATATATTGGTTCCAAATATCAGTTATCACTCTCCTTGATTACTAATAATCAGAATTGGTATCAGCCCGGAAAAAAACAATACATGGTTTAAACAAATATTTTCCAATGACCAAGAATCCACATGAAGAATTGAATCTCTCTTTCCATAAATATTGGATATTTATGCCTGTTTTTCATTTACCTGACATTATTTTGTATTTTTTCTCAGTGTCGCTCTGAAGCTTTGCCTCCTGTTTCAAAGAAGCCTGAACCCTGTTTTTCTCTCTCGTCCTGCAGATCATCCCTCGCTTCGGTCCTCTTAACGGTCAGATCTCTGTGACCATCAAAGGCTCCAACATGGGAATCAAGAAGGAAGACATCAAGAGGATCACGGTGGCCGGAGTGGAGTGTCTTCACCAGCAGGACAGATACTCCGTCTCCACCAGGTAACGACAACAGCTGCATTAACATGCAGGCGGGAGCCCGGCTGCTGTCTGTGCACGTTAAGGTCTCGTTCAGGTGAAGCTCTTTACATGAACCTCTGGCAGCTGTTAATTTATTACTGCAGTTAACTGAGCATCAGCTGTTCAGGTGAAGGCTTTAGATTTACACACGAGAGTCAGCAGATTATTGTACCTGCCTCCATGTGTGAAGACGGGATCCAAGTTCTGTATTAAAATCTCCAGGTTTTATATCAACCTGTTGCCTTGTTGTGTTTTCTGTGACTTTGTGTGGTAGTTGTTGATACTGTACTGTGATAATCCGATGTCCCTCTCCTTGTGTGTCCACAGCGTGGTGTGTGAGATCGGCCCGGCGAGACGAGCTCCTCCGTTTGACCTCCCGGTCGAACCAACCAACAGTGGAGCAGTGCAGATCGAAGTGGAGGGGGGGAGGAGTGGGACGTCGCAGGTCCTCTTCACCTATCGGGTACGTCCGAACCAAGTGTCAAACCTCTGCGACGCCCGTTGGTTTGTGAGCTGCTGGTTTGAAGCCTCCAGTTTGTAATTTGTCGGCCATATTTGGAGGAGAAGGTGGAGCTGAGGAGGAGTGAGGGGTGGAGCTGACCTCTGGATTCTATCCTGATTGGGTGGTACATTCTGCCAATCACAAAGTAGCCACGCCCCCTAATTCATCCCCTGTTTAATGGTCTATTTTCCTCTAAATGGACCATCATTTAAAAAATGAACTTCATGTTGTATTGAAGACTTGAAACTAGAGACTGAGACCATAAACTCATTAGGAAAACGTTTACTGAGCTAATAAATCAAGGAGAAGTAGGGACATTTTCCCATAGACTTAATACAATATTCAATTGGCTTCAATTTTCAGCCACAGCATGGACAACCACTTTAAAGAAGGAAAAAATATAAACAAAGAAAAAACAAGGAAGTACAACAGGACTACTATAAATAGAAAAATTTCACAATAAAATTAAGTAAAAATATTGACAACAAAGATGTAAAAATGGAAATATTTACTATACAAATATGTACAAATGACATATCTGAGATTTACGCTTGTTGAGGTTTTGATGGTTCCACTGATGGAGAACTAGTGATGCTAATGTACATGTAGGTAGAAGTGAAGCAGGACTGGACCATATACATCCTGTCCCAGATGTGTCCAGATGTGGTTAGTTCTCCGTTCTCTGCCTCTTTCATCGGAAAGACAGTAGTTTTGTTTCTTGGTTTGGCTTCTTTAACACGTCCTGGTTCAGCTGCAGGAAGCTTTTAAAAGTTGTGAGACCTGCAGACGCCGTGTACACACTTCATCAAAGGTTCTGTGGCAATACAGAACATTGTGTGACACAGCTACTTCAAACCCGGGAGATCAAATCCCAGAAACATTAAAAGCTTCATAACAAAGTGAAAGCACACAGCCCTCTCTCTGTCTCTCTCTCTCTCTCTGTCTGTCTCTCTCTCGTTCTGGTGTGGAAGAAGCAGCAATGAGTAAAAATATCCCTCGCATACAAATTCGCCGCCGCACACAACTGCGTTGGACTCGTGTTCCTTCATAGAGAAACAGATCTGATCAACAGGCTCGGCTGTTCAAGTATTGTTTCTCACTTCACTCGTGTTTCTTGTTGTGTTTTTATTGCACTGACAAAAAGAGCTAATGAAACAAACTGTTGAGACCAGAATGACTAATTTATCGTCGTTTCATCATGAACGTCGTCTGATTTCAGCCTCAGGTCTGAGGATTGTTGGTTCAACTGTTGGTCAAAAAATCATTGATATGAAAATGTTTTTCTTCCTGTTTCTGACATTTTAAAGCTCAAACTTAATTTATAGAATCATCAACAATGAAAGCAAACGAAGCCATAGAGGAAAGAACGACAACAATATATAATCCATCCATCCATCATCCATTCATCCACCTTTCATCCATCAATCCTTACTTCATCCATCCTTACATTTATCCATCTATCCTTTCATCCATCCTTCCATCCTTTCATCCATCCTTCATCACTCTTTCATCCATCCATATTTCACCAATAACCCTTATATCATCTATTCATCCTTCATCCATCAACACCTGCTTCATTCATCCATCCATCAAGCCTTTATCCATCCATCCTTGCATCCATCATCCCTCTATTTTTTCCTCAATCCTTCCTTCCTTCCTTCCTTCCTTCCTTCCTTCCTTCCTTCCTTCCTTCCTTCCTTCCTTCCTTCCTTCCAGTGGTTGACTGAGTCTTTATAGATGTGAGGTCAGCACAGGACCATATGACTCTGACTATTTAACTGTTAAACTACAATATAATTACAGAAAATATTCACACTGATCAGTTGCTGCAGAAAAATGGGATTTGACTTCATCTTCATAAAGAAAGTTTTACTATTAACTATTAAATCGAAGTTCACACTGAGGACGATTCTCTGTTGGTTCAGCACCATGAGAAACACATTTCACTCTTTGGTCCATTGATCGAAGATGATTGATCAGTGCTGCTGACCAAGGCTGAACTTATTCTTCTTTTCCTTCATATTTTCTCACTTTGTTTATCTTTGAGTTTTTGTTTCTCGGCCGGAGCCGAAATATAGAAGTGTCTGAGCCACAGACCAAATATATCTCAGTAAGTGTTACCTCCTGCGCCACTGTTTTGTTTGCCTGTAACTTCCAGCCGGGCGGAGTTGTTGTGAGTTTGTCTCTCTTTGGGGATATTTATTCTGGTGTTTGCGGCTCTCTCTGCCAGAACAGCAAGAACAAATCTGAAACGCCAACAAACCGAATGCTCCGCTACGTCTCAGCAGCTGCACACCACACACTTGTGTTACTCTTGATTTAGAAAAACATTGTTGTGTTTCCTCACTTCAGATTCATATTTACATCTCTATTTTATTTTATTTTTTCTTCCCCCAACAAATAAGCTCTTCCACCAACTGTGCTCGACTGCTGTGTCTTAATTCTGAAGACAGATTGACTTCTTAAATTTCGAAGCTGCTTCATCCCCCGGTGTAGCCAAGAATTAATATCCCCTCTTGTTTTGTTTGTCATGCTGTCAGCGCCGTACAAAACCTTCCCGTTCAAACAGGAAACCGAGCAGCTGGTGTGTTTTAGCAGCTGCCGTCTCCTTTATCAATATTCTTCAAACACACAAGTTGATAAAACTCCCCCACGGTGAAGCTCTTACAGTGACACCGATTTTTTTTTTTTTCCTCTGCTGTGCTGTTTGGAGCTGGAGCTCGATGCCTGAGCACCACGGAGCCAAGTTGTTTAGCTTTAGAAAATTTTAAAAAATATATATTCGGGTTTTGATGTGATCAAAGCGTTCGTACCTGCAGGACGGCAGCTGGAAAATAATGAACTCCACTCGTTTAAAGTTTAATGTTTACTTCTCATTTTATTTTTCTCTTTGTGTTTGTCTGTCTCCACTGTTCAGTTTGACTGATCTCAGAGGTTTTTTTTTTTTTTTTTTGTTCTTGAAATGTGATTATTTTCATCTTGGGCGACATCAGAGACTGTAATTGAGGAAGTAAAAACTAATTAGAAGTTGTAATTAAGTAAAGTAAAGGTTCAGGCAGGTGTTTGTTCTCCCGGAGGACATCAAGGCGCCACCTAAAGGTCAAAGTGAGACAGAGACAGTAAGACTCAGACCTGTTGTCACCAAATGTAGTGAAGATTTAACCAGAATTAAGTGGTTGGTTCGAGGAGATAAACGTTTGGTGGCATCACTTTTTCCAGTCAACGATTTGCACAAGCAGAGGAAACAACTGAGCCGTCGGCACTTCTTTAACTTTGTGATGTCACAACAAAGCAGTGACTGCCTCGGAGGATTTGATTCATCTAACCCCATTTTTACTGGTCACAAACCTGCTAAAACATCTGGTGTCATAACATACGTCAGGTGACACAGGTGTCTATTTATAAATGCAGAACCTGTGTGAACCTGCTAATTTTCAGCCCTTTTCCTGCTGAAACATTACGGACACAGGACTCCCGGCCCGGTGCTGTTCAACTAGGACGACGGCAGCTACACCTAAAAAGCTAAAGCTCCACAATTACTTTTAAAAACACACAATCACTGATCGAAGCGTCTCATACGAAGGCTCCAACACTTTGAAGGGATCAGTAAATGGTTAAATGGTGAAAGGGCTGCACCTATAGAGCTTTTCTAGACGTGCAGACGGGAGGAGCCAGGGATCGAACCACCGCCCCACTAACCCACGGATGAGACGCATTTGTTATACTAGTTAGCGCGGCAGCTAGCAGCTCTATAAGTCCATGCGATGACATCACTCCTCGCCACTTGTTGCGCGTGTCCTCAGTCCAAGCAGAAAGGGAAACTCTGCGTTGGTGGAAAAGGGGTAAATCAGCTTTGATAAGCAAAGATAAAAAAACCCGGCTATAGCTAAGGTGGAGAAAGGTCATCTGAGCTCTATTTTCATTGGCTCGCTCAGAGGACAGAGCCTCTCTATGATTGGCTCATCACCAATCTGTTGTTACTGGAGCAAGTGTAAAATATGGGACTGACACTGATTTATGATGTTTCCTGTCCAGGATCCCAAACCACTGTCCGTCCAGCCGGTGAAGGGTCCAGCAGCTGGAGGAACCGTCATCACCATCAGCGGAAGAGACCTGGACACAGCGACTAAAGACGACATCGCCGTCAGCGTGGGGGGCTTTCCCTGCGAAGTGTAAGCAAGCAGCCACACACTGTGTTAACCTCGTCCACTCAGGAGACACTGAGAGTCTGTGTTCACGGTCTTCCTCCCTCCTCCTCCTCCTCAGCCTGTCGTTTGGGACGCAGATCACCTGTAAAACCGGGAAGTATCGGGGGCAGAAGGTTCCCTCGGACCTGTTGCCGCTCACGGTGAAGTATGGGAGGAACACGACCAAAGACATCCCAGCAGCGTACCAGTACTCTGACAACCCCAAGATCACAGACTACTACCCCAAGGCCAGCTTCGTGTGGTGAGCGTTAAACATTCAGGGCGGCGGAGGCACCGTGTTTGTCAGGAGTGTGGTACTCGTGCTCTTTTCAGATCAGGTTTGATAAAGACTTTATGATTGATGGGAATAAATGAATAAATTCTCCGTATGAAAGTTGAAAGAAAAGCATTAACACAGTGGCGTTCTCCTTCACGCTGACAGCACAAAGTTAATTCAAGAAGCGTCGTATTTAGGAGCTGTGATCAGGACCAGGACGACAGCCCCAGATGGTCCCATAGAAAGGCTCAGGTGTCCTCCACGCCTCGACCGAGGGGGGGGGGCGGGGTGGAGTCGATCACTTTAATCTTCATCCTTTTTCTCCTGTTAAACTGAAAGAAACCCTTCCCAAGGAAGTTCAGGCTCATTACTGCCCCCTCAGGGCAGAAAGTCCACTGAGGCTCGTTCAGCAGTTGAAAACAGAATTTATAGAGATTAATGCTTCGTCAGAAAATTGATGTTTTACCAGAGAAAAGACCTAAAGGACGGACGCCAGTTAACTTCCCCGGCGCCGATAAAGAGCAGGACACAGTCACTTCCTGATGACCAGCTGATTATGACGTCATCATGTCCAATAAGTAGCGAGTCACAGGAAGTAATAACCAAACAAACTCATCAATCTGATGAATAAATGACTATTTAAATTAACTTCTACGTCTACGTGTGTGTGTGTGTGTGTGTGTGTGTGTGTGTGTGTGTGTGTAGCGGTGGGCGAAGGATCGTGGTTGTGGGAAATGGTTTTGACCTGATCCAGAGAGCCACGCTGAAGGTCCTGCCCTCTACTGACGAGTTCTCACAGACCACGACTCCTGTAGAGGTGAGTTTGTGTGAGTTTGTGATTAATGGTTCTTTATTTTGAAGTGCTTCTTCATTTCCCCTCTGTTCCTCGCACACTCTTCAATTGTCTGCACAAACTTTGTTTTTCTTCTTCCTCCACTTTTTATTTATCGTTTCCTACAGAATCTATTTTTCAGCTCAAGTTTTTCTTTCCTCAGTCGTTTTTTATGTTCCACTGTGTCTGTCTGTGTTTGACACTTAAACTGCTGTGTAAGAACACGGTCAATCCTCTAAACTGTGTTTTGTACACATGTAAACAAAGTAAATTAATAAGTAAATTAATGGGTAAATAAAATATCGATCAGTTATAACATACATTCATGGGGCTACATGAGAAAAACATCCATCATCCAACAATATCTGATTATCTCATTATATTACATGTTAATAATAATTGAAACAAAATAATTACTGTTTTTTTTTTCTTTCTTTCTTTCTACCCAAAAATAAATACACTTAACACTTGAGGCTTCGAGGAGTAAAAAAACAAAAACCTAGAAAAATAATTAATGATGCCTTTCAGGTTTTCTGTAAAAGTGAGACCAAAGAGTTAGAAATGTCAAGTATTTTCAAGCAATTTCTTTATTTTTGTTGTTCGCTCAGTGTCATAGACAATAAATCTGTTTATAATCTACATTTGTGAGCGACGTGTCTCTGGAATCAGTTCAGTTTCCTCTGAGCCACAGAAAGTTGTTCAGATCGATTCTGCAATAAACCAGCAATAATTCAAAAGCGCACAAAATCAGAGGTGGACACTCTCTGACAGGAGCAAGTCAAATTTTTAATAAAGGCACAATATTGACTGTGGATGCACGTTAGTCTGAGGCCACAGTTCAAACACCTGAAACAGAGGGGG
>CM076669.1:1692633-1751955 GCA_038496675.1 Rachycentron canadum | reverse complement strand
TCTCTCTCTCTCTCTCTCTCTCTCTCTCTCTCTCTCTGTCTCTCTCTCTGTCTCTCTCTCTCTGCAGGAGTCTCCCAGCAACAAGCTGCTCTATGCAAAAGAGATTTCCACGTACAAAAAGATGGTGGACGAGTGAGTTTATTACATTAAATGTACAGAAGAAGAATAAATGTGTTGTTCGTGTTGGTCCATGTTCCTGATCTCGTATATTAGATTATTGATCCATTGAAACTGTCTGATGTGATTTGATGTTGCTGCTTCCATCAGCAGCAGCTATAAAGGGCTAATACATTCATTCTTCTAATGATTTGGATCAAAAACCAAACATGTCACAGCACGTTAATAAGTTTTAATTCAACTGTTTGTGTGTTTCCTCAGTTACTACAAAGGCATTAAACAGATGGTTCCAGTCAGTGACCAGGACATGAACACACACCTTGCTGAGGTGTCCAGGGTATGAACCTGTGTGTGTGTGTGTGTGTGTGTGTGTGTGTGTGTGTGTGTGTGTATGTGTGCAGTTTGATTTTTAATGTTGTAACTGCCATTGTTAATGCAGTGGAGACATTAGTGCTTCAATTAGCCTTTGAAATAAGATAGATATAGATAGATATATAGATGGAGAAGTTCTAATCTGTTCCACTAAATGTGCCTATTCATGTAATAATAAAATAAAAAATAATAAAATAATGTTGAATGTTCTCAGCAGTGTATAAATTAGCAGCAGAGCTGTGGAGCTAAAATAATCTACTCATACAGAGAACAATGTTATCAGCCACTCCATCTTTAAATTACTTTAATGTTGGAGTGTGTGCACGGTCGAGTGCTCTGTGAATATATGTAATTATACAATCAGCAAAACTCATCTGGTGAAAGTTCTCCAAAGACAAACTATTAAATTATGGCAGTGGCACAGATATATATCTATATATATATATATATATAGATACACACACACCCCACAGTCACTAACATTATTATAAACATAAAGAAATATAAGATAAATAGATGCATGAGTCTGAATTACAGTGAAAAGTGAAAACACAATTCATCAGCAGAGAAAAAAGATAAATAAATAAACCTGTTTAAATATATCAGATGACAGTACAGTAAGTTTGTTTCTGGGCAGAGAGGACGATCAAACTTCACCTGCAGATGGATCATTAACAAATCAATGAATCTGATGAATTGTTTAAATGTAAAAAAACCAAAACATATTTGTTTCACGATTCTTTCGCTTTAATCTTCAAATGTATTTGTTTCATCCAACCATCTGTTTAAAAATCATGTGATTATCATAACTTCTTCACTTCGTCACATTCATTTGCTCATAATAATTTTATTTAACCTGCACACGAGCTGCTTTAACAGAAGTAGCAGGAAGTTTGTGGGGATTATTGGAACTTTTCAGTGTTACACACATTCCTGACTTGACATTTAAATGGCAGCACACTGGTGTCGACTTCAGAGGGTTTCAGCTGTTTTAATAAAGAACTTTTGTTTCCACTTTGCAGCAACACACAGACAAGCTGAACACCCAGGTGGCCTTACATCAGCTGTACCAGTACGCCAGCAAATACTATGATGTGGTAAGAACAGACTTTCACTTTCAAAACTTTATTGTGCAAAGTTAAGTTGCTGCTCCTGCTCCAGAGAATCTTATTTGTCTTTATGTCTTTATTAATTTCAGGGTAATGACACTGGAGTCGTAAATATATGACTGAATGGTCCTAAGATGTAAAATTTAAAGTTTTGTTATTTTCTTCAGATCATCCAGTCGCTGGACGAGGACCCAGCAGCCCAGAATAAACAGCTCACCCTCCGCCTCCAACAGATTGCTGCCGCTCTGGAGAATAAGGTTACTGACCTTTGACCTCTGACCCCATGGAGGGGTCAGGGCGAGGAGCTAACGGCTACTAAAACACAGGATGTTGTTTTCCATTTGCGGACTGAAAAGAAGGCAAGCTTGTGGACTCTACCGAATGTTTGACCATGTTAAGGACTGAAGTGGGAGGGGCTAGTGGAGCCACAGGAAACTGTTGACCATATAAGTACTGAATGGGAGGAGGTATGGGACTCCAGGGGGGAGATGATTGGAGATTTTGGACAAATGAAGTGTTAAAATGTGCTAGGACTAGTGGAAGTGAAGAGCTGATATCGACTGCAGTTGTATGGCGAACTTCCACTCGGCATCCCAAAACAAACACCAAGGAGGGATAAAAAAAAAATGGCGACCGTGATTTGGCTGTAGATGTAAGTTCCGTGAAATCAAAGGGTTATTTTTATAACGGTGGCTAGGACGCTCGGTTGGTGTAATCCTCGGACCTAGCTGGACGATGTTGCTGTGTTTGGCTTCTCGACACCACAAATTTTAATTTTGCCATCTTTTGACAGAAGAAAGAAAGTGCCACACGAGGAATGAAGATTTTTGGATAACTGAAGAATATAAGTGAAGTAAAAAAAACAAAAAAAACAAAAAACATTACCAAGTATTTACTTTTTGCGGCTTAACCCTTTTGGAGTTTGGGATTGGAACTGCACAGCTTCTGGGTGCGTTGTGACCCGTCTATAAACTGTAAACTTGAGTTGAATTTGCCTCTTTCTGCTGATCTGAGGTCAGTTTGTCTTGTCTCCATCTGGAAATCTGGTCTCTTGTCAGCAAAAATGCTTGGATGAACTTTTAGCTTGAAGCAAATAAAATAATAATAATCAACCAATGAAAACCCACTACGGTACATACCACTGGCCAATCAAGGGTCTTGGTTTAGTTTTCATGGCACATCTGAGGAGAGTAAATTCAGGGTACGATGAGTTAATTTAAACCTAAAAATCAAACCACAACATGTGTTTTTCTTGTATCATGGCTGAATCATATCAGATTAGCTCCAGTATGTGTTTCTACGCTGATGACACTATGCTGTTGCCTCGAATCACAGCTGAATAATTTCACGCTGTTTAGTTTGTTTAGTATTATTCTTTCTTGTGCAGGCTTTAAACAGAGGCTTTGCATTTCCATATACAACATGAAATTTATCTTTTTATTGGACTGGTACAGTTTCACATAGTTTTTGCTTTTTTTTAAGTGTTAATCAGGATGGTCCATCATGTCATATGCTGTGGTAAATGAGGACCAGCTTGTTTTACTTTCTGTGAAAAATCATGATTGCCTAATCGTGTGGTCTAAACAGCCAAACTCTTTAAATGAGATTTGTTTTTGTTTTTATACAATGTATGATTTTGATTCTTTTGTAATACTCCCTTCTTAGATATTGCTGCATTTTTTTAATTTTTTTTTTTCTGTTCATCATCACACACAAAAAAATACTTGTCTTCTGAAGACGGGGTATCCTTCAAAGATGCTTCAAGTAAAACTGAAATGAAGGTGGTAAAGTGTTAAAATGTATTCAGTCCAGTTATCATAGGCTCTCCCTGTCTCTCCATCATGCATTGCCAGTGTTGTGCTGTGAGATGTCTCAAAAAATATTCATTCAGTCATTTTTAGTTGACTTGACAGATTTACATCGGTTCATTTGATTTCACCAGGGTACGCGAGCCAAAAATATGAATGTCTCCAAACAATTAATTGTCCTTATCATGGAAGATTTAAAATGCATAAAACCAAATAGAAGAAAAAAAATGAAGTAAAATACAAAATACATTTTAATGTGGCATGGAAATGCATGTCAGTGAAAAACAATTCAGTTATTAAAGGCAAGAGAATCAATTTTCTTTTAACATTTTTTATTAAATTACATACATAAAAAGGATGCAATTTTTGCAATTTTATTTATTTTATTTTTTCTTTTTATTTATGTATTTTAAATCTTCCATATTATTGTATAAAAATGCCTGTGTGCACATAGTTGTTTCCTAGCACCTGCAAAGACATGGATATGCATGTGCCTCTTTATAATTGCCTTGTTCTTAATCTGTCCATTAAATGTTTCATAATGTTCATGAGGTTTGTTTAATCAAAAATTGGCCAATTTAGTTTTGTTTCTGGTTTCCATAATGAAAGAATGAAATATGTACATGCCAACTGTTAATGAGAGAAATATGAGAGAAAAAAATCTAAATTTTTTTAATACAAACCATATGATCATGTATATTATCAACCACTCTGTAAATGGGTGAATTTTGGACCAAGTTATTAGAAGATCTTCAGCAGTCTTTGGGTTTAACTACCATCTGAAGTGTAAATGAACTCATTTATCTTCTTCGATGCTACATATTAATCATCGTCGCCACAGAATCACTATATATCTGCATTTTTCTTTGCCTTCTGAGCCCAGATGACGTGCTTTATGTAGTGCTTGAGTTACTCAAAGAATAAATATGCAGTTTCTAAGTTGGATGATTAACCCAATGTCTTCTGGGGAAGAAGGATTTCTCTCACCACAGAAGTGCTTTGTGTTTTGTTTTAGGGTTTTTCCAGTGGAAGCTGGATTGATTGGTTCCTCTGAGCATCCAGATCTTACAAACTGCATCTTTAAATTCTGAAGCAATACGACCTTAAGGCTGGTGCTGTATCTTTGTACTCGTGTCTTGTATCCCTTAGACTGAGGATGGACACGCCGCAAGGTTTTGACCAGAATTTGGCACCACACGATCTCCAGATACAAAGACTGAAATGAACACATCTTAGCCTCTTTTTTTTTTTTTTTTTTTAATTTTAAATTCATCATAAGCTTCCTTCTGGGCATTTCTCAGAAATTTGTTTATGAAAGCCACTTCTGTGCCAAATAACTTCCAGTAACTATTGTGTGTGTATTGTAGTGTGTGTAATTTCCAAAGCTTGGACTGTCAATTGAGTTGTGTGTGTGATGAGTGTAGCCAAGAAATCTGGGGAACAAACAACTGTGTATTAAATAACCTGGTGGTACTTTTATAAAAACTGGAAATGTGAAACTTTTTGGGGGTTGTTTTCAATGTCGGTTCAGATGTCAGAAGATGTTGCGCAAAGTTTCACCAGCTTTTCAAAGCAAACTGCCACATTAATGTTTCGATCTTTAAATCCTTTGGACTCACTCTACAGATATAGTGTATAAGACATCAGACTCATGTTGAGAACAATACTTTACTCAGTTTATCTCTTAAAAACGTCTGTATCTCTAATCCTCCCTTTTAGCTTCTTTCTGCCTTCTTTTTGCCACCAGCAAGTGCCTTAAAGAGTAGAACTGAAAGTAGGTTTGGAAGGAAAAGCCAAAGAAGACATCTAGAAGCTCACAGAGTAGGTTTACTGAATGTTTGTGGATGGAAAACAGGAGCCTAAAGGAAGTAGTCAGAGAGGGCAAAGGAGGTACCATCAAATGTTTTTAAAGCTTGTACAAATACAGACGTCACTCTGATCAAACACGATCTGGAATCACAAAACTGTTTTTTTTTTGTCAGAAACCATCCAACAAATTTCAGTTAAAGTGCAGTTAAATGTTCTGAATAAAGGGCAGGAGCTGGCATGTTTATTAAGGTCTAGATAACCTTTTATTATTATTATTATTCATTACTTTTCCAATTGTTTTAATAGGCAGAATTAATTGTTTTGTGAACTCAACTCAACGTTCAGGCCCCAATTTTGCCAACTGTTAAAACTCTATAATAATGATTCGAATAATAGTTTTGAACAACTCAAAATAAAAAATGTCAGCTGAGTGAATAACAACCATTAGCATAACAACCATTAGCATAACCACCATTAGCATATTCCTCTCTCGTTGTAAACTATGAATAATACCAACTAATTATCTCTCCATGTACAGAGACTCCAACAAATACTTTTCCCTCTCAAAACTCTCATTTTTGGAAAGAACGTTTTCTTGTAATTTTACAGTGATCACTACATTTCTGTTAAAACGTTATTCACATATTTTTATTCTCTGGCAACATGGTTGTATGTTTTAAGTGTTGGACTCCTTATACACAAAACAAAAAGGTTCTATCAGTTTTCAGTCTCTATCTCAAAACAGCTCAGATGTACATACAACCTTATAATTTAAATTGTGAATTTTAATAATTTAACCTAATTTATTAAATCACTGGTTTAAAACTAGCTTCTAGTTACTCAAAACTCCACTCACCTGATTTAAGAACTTTTTTTTTTTTTTTAACTCAATGGGCTTAATTATAAAGTGTTTCTGAAAAGCTGTGTAGATGAAGCCGGTTTTCCGTCTATACTCAACCCCCTAAATCATCCACTATTTAGTGCCTTTTCATAAAAAAAAAAAATTAAAAAAAAAGATAATATAGGATTAAGTCGTGCAAGTCATTCATATCAACATCAAAGTTGGAAAACTGGTATTTAACTCCAGGGCAGATTTATCAGGCTTTACAGAAAAATCTAACCACTTAAGAGAAATTAAAGTTTCACTTTGAAAATTGGTATTAAAAATCAAATTTTGGCATTTTTAGAGAGAAAAAAAACAGCTGAACTCCAGACGAGAATATTCGAGCATTCTCATGTATGCTGGAGTCAGTGTGGTTAGCCTAGCTTAGCATAAAGACCAGAAGCAGTTTGTCTTAGCTGAGCATAGTAAGATTAATCACTGGTAAAGAAGCAAGTCAATTTTTTTTTTTGAAAACATAATTCTTGCACTAAAATATAGTGTCAACAAAGTCTGTTTATTTTCTTTATTTTCAATGTTGACACATCCAACTCCAAGATCTAGAACAACAGTCAACACTTTATTTAAAAGCCATTAAACATTTATAGCAAACAATTTGTTTGCAAGGTAGTTGAAGAAATGTGGCCAATATTTGTTTCTTTCTTTGTTTTGTTAGTGTTTATTGATTATGCCAGTTGCCATCTTGGATTTTTAATCATTAGCATCATTACCTTCCCTTCCACATGATGTGTCGTTAGCTATTAGCCTTCTTAATCCATTACAAAATCCTTTTTTTTAGAATAGAAACCACCTGATGCTAGTGAAACAGAAGTTGGCCTGCTCACCGATTCACGTCACTCAGACTCAGTACAATTAACTCCTATTTAAATAAAAAAAACAAAAAACAAAAAAAAAACATGAAAATAAAAAATTAAGGCTGATGGTTTCACCCTATGTCAAGCAATTTTCTTTTTTGGGGCCACAATTTAATGGAAAAGTTAATCAGCACTGAGTAATTTTTACAAACCGTTGTCTTAATATACTGGATTGTGAATCATAAATGGTGAAAATCTGTGAAAAGTATTGTTTAACTAAAGCACATGGTCCACGACATTTGAATAAATATCATAAATGTATAATCTTTAATCAAGAGTTTTTCAGAGGATTAAGAAAATGTTCATGTGTACTGAAGGATGAAGTACTGAGCCTTCACTGTAAGTAAATGTGTGTTTTTATGATGTGAAACTGAAGCGTATTTTTAAAATTATTGTTTTATTAGGCGCAAGTAAACAACAGCTCTGAGGGGTTTTGAATGTCCACAGAAACTTGCCCATTGGCACTGATGTTTTTACCATATCCACATCGTATGTGTTTGTAGCAGTGTAACAGTTTGTACATCAGATACAACTTCCCCATTGTTTATTCTTGTAACATCATTGTAGGAAACAAATGGTTTGGATGGACTCTGGACCAAGTGTAGACTTTTGAAATGGACAGAAACAGCATGACCAGAAACCAGAAACCAAGTGGTCTGGTCTGGACTGGAGCCCAAATCAGTGACTCTTCTGAGGAAGTGGAGACGTGGGCAAAAAATCCAGATCTGAGTTGTCCAGATATCCAATAAAAATGTTTATACAAACGGAAAGTCTTTCATTTTTCCTTTTTCCTGTCGCAGTGTGTTGCATTTATTTCCACCACAGTGATTAAGACATTTCAATTTTTCTTGGCTAACTTCTGTTTCACTAGCTCCTGAAACATACTTCGGCCTTTTATTCAGCTTTTATTTCATTTATCTCCAAGAAAATTTAGGCCGTTCTGAGTGACAATTGGTTGCTATTACAGTTGGCTAGCTGCTTAGCAGCTAGCAGCTAGCAGCTAGCCTTCCATGTTTGTAGTGTAGTGTAGGAAACGTCCACCTTAATATACAGTCTGATGTGATTCTCCAGTTATTTGATGGCAGCTGATAAAATAATAGAGCAAAATTGTTTGTTTTCATTTTAAATCCCTTAGAAATGAAAAAGGAAACAGTTCTGACCTCACATCTGTGGCCCTGCAGCCTCTTGATCCAACTAAAGCAGATTTAGCTTCTTTCAGCAGAGGAGAAACCTGTGTTTGTGACCAACAGCTGTCAGTGACACAAAAGAGCTTCAGTCGACAAATCAGATTTCCACCTGATGTGTTCGTGCATAAGAAGAAATCCTGACTGGATGTTTCACAGCAGAAAATTGTGTTTAACTAATGAAAAACACTCTCATACGCCTCAGGTAGCCCGAGGCAAGGACACTCAGGACCCACAGAGTCAAAGAGGATCTTCCTGTTTATGATTCATAGAAACTGATCAGTCAAGGATGTCTGCCCTCACATCTCCCGTTCAACTCCAGACTGAGGTTCAGCTCGGGATTCAAATTCATGGCCAGTAGCTGGTTTCTCCATAAGGAAAACACATTAATGAATATTTGTTTGTTCTGAATTACAATGAGTCGTCTTAGAGTTGAATTTGCACATCACTTAGAGCTGCTGTGGAGCGAAGGGTTTGTCTCTGCTCAGGTCATGTTTGAGTTTTTCCTGCATTGAACAGATGTTAGTTCGATGGAATCTGATGAGTTATTCTGCAGAACAACTAGAAATGTAAACGTTACTTTCTGCTTCCACCTGCATGAACAGCTGATATTTAGACACCAGTGTTGTTGAATTTGATTGACAACATTTAGTCTTGAAAACCTCGACAAAAAAAAATTATATTTAAATCTGATATTTAAATCTGATATTTCAGCCTCTTGCTCCGATTCTCAGCCAGTTACTAAAACAGATGTGACAACACTGCCACTGTGTGTTACTAATGTTGAACTGCACTTAAACGACAGCTCATTCTGCACTGCTGTTGGATCTGATGCACAACTCATGAATGTTTTTAAGTCGCCGAGGAGTCAAATCTCAACAGATATATTTTTAAATTCAGCGTTACTTACACTTCCTTTGAAGACGTCACGTCTTACGTCCACATCCATAAATCTACTCGGAGCTATAACCAAACTTGCCTGAGAATCGTCACATTTTTAACTTTTCTTCAGTATCACTGAGTCGATGACAGATTCTTGTATGTTTATGTGTAGATCACAAACAACAAGTGCTAATAGTTGCTTCATCAATCACCAAAGTCAGGTGTCAATCACAGTAGCCCCTCCCCCTAATACATACCCCGCTTTATGGTCTATTTCCCTCTAAATGGAGCTTGGACTTTGGATTTTCCCATAGACTTCAATGCAGTCTGACTTCTTTAACAACCAGTGGAGTCGCCCCCTGATGGTCATTAGAGAGAACGAAGGTTAAAGGTTCTACGTCCACTTTTATAGTCTATGCTTTGACCTCAGAACTTTCAAAACAATCACTAATGATTTAACAAGTTTATAGGTTTAAAGTTTAACAAACTTTATTCAGTTCACACAAAACTGCACAAGCAATTATAGATTTCACTACATTCATCTCATTTAAAAAGCTCATAGAAAAGTTAAATAAACTTATCAGCATCTTAAATAAATAAATATTGATGTTGTGTAACACTTTATTTTATGGAGTCATAACTTCCCACTAATTCTATAATAACTTTGTAGGAAGTTTCCTGGAAAGAAGAAAATAGAGTAAATGTCAGTGCAAACATATATTAAGTATATGTCAAATTAAATTTATGGTAAAATAAAAACTCTGTTTTTCTTTTGGGGAAATTCAAAATGTGACTATATTTACTGCCAATTTTGTAATTTCTTCCCAGGAAACATTAAGTGAAAGGAAATTACAGACTTGTAAAATAAAGAGTAAAGCTTTATTTCCTGGGTCCATAATCTTTAAATAATTTGTGAATAATTAAAAGACGTCCCTGAACAGAACTGTGTAGCGTGATACTTTTTAAAAGGGAAAACAGAGTGTTTACTGTCTTAACTATGAATAATTAATAATCACAACTAAAGTAGAAATGTTTTAGGTCAAGTTTTTTTTTTTTTTTTCCTTACTCGAGTAAAACAGCCAATAACTGGATGGTGAATGGACCAATGACATTACAGGATTCTTTCCAGGAAATTACAGACCCATGAAATAAAACGTCGTCTGGACAGGATTTAAAGGAACAATCCAAAACACTGAGGGTTTGTGAACAGGAGCTTCATTTGCTTCCAGTCTTCAGGGCCGGACACAGAGACATGAACGTGATGCTGTGGCTGGAAACAGGATGGTTTTGAAATGTGTTCCTTTAAAGCGTGAGGCAGGTGAGAACAATGAGAACAGAAGGTGAAGGTGACAGATGAAGACATCGTCTCTGTTTCAGGACCTAATTAAAGATGATGATTCTGTAAAAAGACCAAAACCAACCACGACTGTTCTACCTGTGACGTCGTTCTAATGTTAGTAATATAACAATATGGATTCATCTGGAGCAGGACATAGTCCATTGATTTTTTTTTTTACTATTTCACTACTTTTAGAGGCACGATGCCAAATATTCACTTTTCAAATTAAGGCTTCAACAACCTAATTTAATTATTCTGCCAATTATTTTCTCAGGCCTGAATAAATGACCTGAGTGTAGACTGGTACTGAACATCAGCCTGGGCTCTGGGAAATGATAAATATACATTTTCTTCCACAATTTTCTTACCATTAACAAACAAAACCAATGATTAATTACTTGAGAAGCAGATTTATCAATAATGTAAATAATCATTTACAAAAAAGTTAAGAGCTGTAGAGAAATCACAAAGTACTGAGAGACTGACATGTTGGTTTTGGTCTTTTCATAACAGAACAGACTGATCTTTACACGTCTTCCTGAAGAAGGAAAATAAGACGCCGATGAGGAGAAGTAGAAAGTGCAGATTTGTGCCTAAGCAAAGAGGTGAAACTGAGCTTTTATATGATAATTATTCAATGTTATTCTAAAGTTACTGTGAGTTTTACCTGTGAAATCAGCCTGTGACAGATGTCTCGTATGAACATCATCATGGCGTGAACAGGTTTAGCTAACCCTCACCATGTGCATGAAAAGATTGGCAAGACGCCGTTTTCCACAACAGGAAGTTGTTGACCATCAAGAACCTGTTCTGTTCTAACTGAAAATGCCACAGTAAATCAACAGAGAGCTGACAGAACAAGGATGCTCAGCCACTTCTGACTACATGTAGAAACACTGGTCTAATAAAACAAGACATCCGAATATATAAGTGACGTCTTATAGACCAGTCATGCTGTTTATAGTCATAGATGATGACAAGTTATTTTCTGTAGCTCAACTGAATCACTGAATCAAAATAAGTCACGACCAGGAACAAGATTGTGAAAATATCTGACCAACCCAGAGAACAAGGTCTGGATCAGTGGACTCATGTGTCCTGAAATTCCTGTAGTGGAAAACGTCTGAATGTGACAGAGTGGGGTCTCAGCTGAGGTAGGTGAGGGCAGATGGAGGGTGAGGACACACTGGGGGTCTCAGCTGAGGTAGGTGAGGACAAACTGGGGGTCTCAGCTGAGGTAGGTGAGGACAAACTGGGGGTCTCAGCTGAGGTAGGTGAGGATGACAGACTGGATGGGCAGCCTGCAGACCGGACACAGCTTGTTCCTCTTCTTCAGCTTCCTGGCGCAGACGTAGCAGGACATCAGGTGTCCGGTTCGTCCGTGGACGATGCAGCCGTTCTTTGGCCGGGACTGACAGATGAGGCAGGGGTCCAGGCAAGAGTCCGGCAACCGCCACTCTGCCGACGTGCTGCGCTCCAGCTCGGGGACCGCGGCTGGGGGAGCAGGAGGAGCTGGATGTGGAGATGAAGCAGTGGGGGAAGACGGGAGAAGCTCCTGGGAGTCGATGGAGGAATAGGAGGAGGAGGAGGGCTGGGAGGAAGAGATGAAGTCCTGGGAGCTGGGAGCGGAGGGGGCGGAGTCTGTCAGACACTGCGACAGCAGAGGAGGAGTCTTTGCTCTTTTCCCATCTGGAACATCAACTCCTTCAGTCTCCTCGAGATCAGAACCTTCATGAGACACATCCATCAATCAATCAATCAATTATCAATAGCTGGCTGTTACTAGCAACAAAGACAAAGATGTCACCAAACATTAACTCATAAAACTGTGTCTCTGTAGGTTAACTAATGAGACTTTTTAAGACCCTTCTAATGCCAGAGTCAGACAGTTAAACTTTAATATCATGTGACTGTAAAATTAATTGAAACCATTTAATTATAAAATACATGAATTAAATCATATTTTTGTCTGCACATAACAACTAATAACTAATAAATGGACATAGACTAAACTGATGTAGGGATTACTGATCAGGCCAACAGGGGACTGCCCCGGGAGCTGAAGGGGGGGGTCAGGGCCCCAAAGAGAGACACAAAATTACCACAAGCAAACGACAAGAAGCAGATATCCCATCAACTACAACGGCCAACCAAGGCTCAGAAGGCAAACTGGAGCTGAGAGCTTCATCAGGATCAGAACCTGAACCTTCCAGCAGCAGTTTGTTACAGTTGTAATTTCACTTCCACTAACTCAGGTGGTTGAAACAGACAAATAATAAGGGACATTTCAATTACCTGGAGTCTCTTTGGCTGCTGATTGGCTGCTTGGCTTTGTGGGCAGGGCTTTGGGACTGGAGGGGGAGGGGTTAGTTATGTTGAGGGACTCATCGGGCAGCCAGTCGTGGCGCAGCGTCCAGCAGCGGAGACAGTTTCTGGGTAGAGGGGGGTTCAGCTCGTCACACTTCACACATCGCCAGTAGTCCTGAGGGGGAAAACACACACACACACTGTTAGACCGAAATGACAAGTGTGTGTTTGTTTTATGTGTGTGTTTGTGTGAAGACTGACAGCTTCAGTGATCTCTGTGTCCTCATCGAAGGAGTCGTCGTCATCTGCCTCGAAGATGGTGACCTCATAAACCTGGACGCACACAGACAGGTCAAGAGGTGAAAAGAGGGGCGGGGTTTTTGGGACAATTACACAGATGGATTTCAAAGACTTTTTCAAAACCTTACCATGAAGTCCATGATAAATGATTCAATTCTAGATAAATTATATATGAATGTCACCAGGTTCTGTCATAGCAGTAACAGAACAGACTTTTATTCTATATTTTAAGTCCATGTGTTATTGTGTCTATCAACACTTCCTGAGTTCACTCCAGTCTGTGGCTCTGTTCATGAGATTTCAATAGAAGCATAAATAGAAGATATCAAGACATGAGGTGTTTACCTGATCATCAGCTGACAGAGAGGCGTCGTCTTCGTTGTAATCATCAGAGTCAACAGACTCCACCTCAAATTCTACGCTGAAGTTGTCACTGTCTGAGTCTGAAGCTGGGACGGTGACCTCTGACCTCCCAGACTGAACACACAGACACAAAGAGTCAGTGTTATAAACCAATACAACTCCGATAAAACAAAGCTTTAGTGTCTATAAAACTCACAGTGCTGTGTGAGTCCGATGATTGGCTGCTGTGTCTGTCACACCCACTTCCCAATCCACCAATCACACACCAGGATAGGCTGTCATCAAAGGTCAGGGAGTAGTTGTCAGACCGCCTCCTCTTTCTACCTTCTCCTTCCTCTTCCTCATCTGACTCTTCCTCATCTTCGTCATCTTCTGCACTATGGGAGGGGCCTTAGGAAATTGTGTGGATGGAGGTTAAGTCTCATCTCAGGTGTGTTCATGAGAACCAATGAGGTGGTGGCGTCACAGAGGGGACACTCACCTGGGTCACTGCTCCTGCAGCTCCTCCTCCTCCTCCGCCTCCTTCGCCGCCTCCTCCTGTCTGGTGATGAAGAACGACTTCCTGAATCTGCCTCCTAAAAAACACAAACAATAAACATTTAAACTCTTGTTAAAGTCACATAAGACACATTTAGTTCACTGTTTTAATTTGCCTTGCTTTTCTCCACCATTATAAACCATGTAGAAGACAATGCTGGAGCTTCTGAAGTGGTAAAGACTTCTATTAAATTTAGCATCAAAATTAACTGATCAATTTTATCTTTGCCGTTTGATTTCCACAGTTAACTGCTGAGCTTTTTCACAGAACATTTAACCTCAAATCTGTGTGTTATGTGCTAAGCTCCTAAAATCTTTTCAGTGCACGGTTCTGCAACATCTGAGCTGTACTATAAGCTGAGCTTTACCTTACATTTTTTTCCTAGGATTTTATGTGGATTTCTTTTTGTTGTTGTTCTGTTTTTTTCTTCTATGGACCCCAATGAGCTGTGTCCTTAATAATGACAAAAATTACCTCTGTCCCTCTGTCAGCCTGACTCGTGCTGTGTGCTTCATTCACGCTCGGTGGCGACTCTAAGAAAAAAAAAAAAGAAGAGAGAGAGGTTTGTTTCATCAGAGTCTGAGCAGCAGGCAGGAGGAAGTCAGACCTTGGCAGTTCACTGACATTATGACTCTAAAATAGCTGTTGGGGAACTTAACGAAGCAGCAGTTCATTAACCTCAGTCTGGAGACTGAAGCAGAAACTACCATTACCTAAAACATGGAATTAGGTAACAGAGGAAGTGAAAGTTACTAACATCTATTAGTTTTTGTTTTGAGTCCTAAAAAGTGAGAAACAGAAAACATGGAACAGAGAGATGGAGAAGGAGAAACATAAGGAATAAAAAGAAGTTGTCCTACCTGGACCCTTCACAGCCACCAGATTTTTGGTGATCATTGCAAACAAAGCTCTGAAACATAAATAGTATGTTTGAGTTAGTTTAAGTTTGGATATAAAGATCATAACTCTTTAACTAGGAAATCTGATTCTCAAGTGACAGAGTTCTGTTGTTCAGTTTCATTGTTAGTTATTGTGTTTCTGCTCTGACGTTAACAAACTCATCGCCTTCCTCTGTGGGAGTTGTCTCTCTCTCTCTCTCTCACCGTGGCTCTTTGACAGAGAAGCTGTCGACTCCCAGCACCCGCCCCAGTGCATCCTGCGAGCAGTGGACGATGTGCTGCTGCTTCTGGTCGTACAGCTGCTTCTGGATGATGTACTGACCCAGGTAGAACATCACCTGGAGGAAGAGAATAAATGCATAGGTTTTCCTCTTCAATACAGCAGTGATTCTTAACTTCATAGGTTAATATTCAATAAAATAAAATGTAGATTTATATATCTATATAGATATTATTTATTTTTAAATTAGTGCATAAAATACTGGAGGCACCTAGTGTCAGTTTAAAAGCATGTAAATGATTTCAACACTGGTGCAGGTGACAGAGTATGATGGTTGTGTATTTGTAAGGACTCGTTTCATCTGAGCTTCACTGTTTGTTTTATTTCCAGGTTTAGCACAAAAATCCTTTCACTTAGAACAAAAAAACAGTTAACAGTCCCCAGATTGTTCAGCATCTTCATTCTCCCAACACTGTTAATATAATAATATACAAATATAAAAACTGAGCACATCAGGGGAGTCTGTATTTTTAATAGGGTGCCTACAGTTTATGAGAAGATTAAGAACAGAGTGTGAAGCTGAATCACAGTGACAGTGACTGTACCTCCTTCATGGTGAAAACATCTTTAGTGGCTCCAGCATGTTGCAGCAAAGAGTGGAACTCCACCTTTGGTCTGACCTTAACACACAAACACAAGAAAACGTCAGGTCACACAGTCAACAGTCAGTGAACCGTTAACAGCCAGTGAAGAAATCAGTGGCTCTCACCAGTTTGTTGTCGTCACTGGTGTCAGTGCTGAGATCTGCGTCAGCTGACATAGTAAAGCTGATTGTTCCTGCAAACAGACACATCATTAAAGATCATGTGTTGTAGTAAAGATCAATACAGGACTGACAGCCTGTATAACAGTGGAGCTGGGGTTCAATAGCATTTTATTAAATCCAGATTTGTTTGTATCAAATCCTCTTACTAAATCTAAATCCTTTCAAATCCATTATTAAAGCTTTCGTAATTAGTGAGTAAATAAAGTCATAAATTACATAAACATTCAGTGTAGATGTGTGATCACCAGTTGGAGGAGACACCACAGCTGCTACATGAACTAAACTAATTCATTCTCACAACCTGAGAACAGCCTGAGCAGCAGAATGTACCAGATATTGGTTATTGATTGATAGTGATTGTTGTGTCACACCTTTCACAACTGATTTATCACAAACTACTTGATCTGAACACGAGAGCTGCTGGTCCAGAGTCCTGAGCCCATCGAGCTCAGAATTCAGGCCTGGTGGATTAAAAGTTGACCTGTGTTAAACCTGCAGCGCATAATCAATAACACACAGTGGTCAGGTTGGGTCAGGTTATGACTGGCTGGGGTTTATGGGTAAGTTTTGCTTCAGATTCCGTTGAATCAAACTCAGTCTAGTACAAGAGCATCACAAACAGCTGAAGATCACCTGTCAGTTCAGTGTCTGACTGTAACCTGAACTCAGACTGTTCACCTGCGCTGAAACTCATACAACACCTGTTGATTACATAACCATCAGTCTGCTAGTTTTTATGAATACATATCTTTTTATTTGATTTTCAGGTCTCACTTGTAAATGATGTCCTGATTAAATAGAGTAGATATTTAAATAAAATAAAAATAAAAAGTTATTTAATGTGTTTTATTATTAATGTAAATGTTTGTCTTCTCAGTTCTTCTCTCAGTGTAATGACTTGTTAATGAAATGAGCATCAGATAAAAAGGTTATTATGGCCAACAGTGTTGTTAGTGAAGAGCAATATGACTGAAAGTAGAATAATGACATTAGTGAAAATTACATGACTGATCAAACTGGTGTTAATGAGCTTAATTACATTAATTACATCAGGAAAAAGATTCTTCACATGTTCAACTGACACATACTGTTGACTCATTCTGTTAGTTTATAAATTACATGTTCATGGAGTAATTTAGTGAAAACAAGCTGAAAAATCAGATACTATTAGACTCAGACTACAATTCATTTTTAAGAAAATTTGTCAACATTTGCTCATTCCAGCATCTCAAATGTCATAGATAATTGTAATTTCTGGTTAATCGATTAATCAAGAAAATAAATGGCAGCTTTGACAATGACTTTTAGTTGCAGCCCTAACTTTAAATAGACAGGCCCTACCTAAACAGTACTACTTCTATAAGTAAAATGATTTATCTTATATAGTATTTATATATATTATAGTATATAGTTATTTAACATGCACACAGTGTTTTCAGGTGTTAATCAGACAGAAGTCAAAGTCTTACCAGTATATAGTGAGAGGTATCAGCAGCAGTCCATCCTGTGCAAGTAAAAATAAAGTGCAGTCAGAGCAGAACACATCAGAGCTGCAGCCTCTTATACAGCAGCTCAGACATGTCGGGACTAGACCAGTCTGATGTCCTGGCCTAGCATAACTGGAGCCTATCAGGGCCCTACAGCCACTCAGGGCTGAGTCAGCAGCAGCCTGTCTATGTTCATATGTAAACTGAGTGTACCAGCTGATTTGATCACATAACTCTGTGGAGACATGCCGAGACTAGTCCAGGGTGACTCATCCTTTAGATAACCACACTAACCAGGCTGACAGTAACTGCACTAACCAGTGGTAACCAGGGCTAATGTGATACCTCTCTGACCAGAGGAACAGCCGGTCTTCAGCCTTTAAGGGGAGCGCGGTGTGAGGGGAGCATGGGTGAAAAAAATCACCCTCCACCTTAATTTATTCAGGCATCAAATTCAATTTAATTACCACCCAAAAACATTTTAATTCCTGGCAGTAAATGGGTTACAGTCCAAGAGTAGTCTGTGGGGAAATATTTAGAGATGTTCAGGTATGAGGGGAGAGGGAACAAATGACAAATTAGATTTATATGACAAGATCTCATCTAGAGCTGCAATGATAATTAATAAACTATAACTACTCCGATAAATATGAATATTTAAGACATTTGTTGGTTTAAAAAAAGCTGAAATAAATCAAGCAATGTAAATACATTATTTTAGGCTTTGGGAAATTAATGTTTCATTATATTCTGACATTTTATAAAAAAATAAATAAATCAAGATATAATCTGTGCTTTACTCGTTAAAGAAAATGAGTTAGTTGCAGCCTAGATCTAAGACAATGTATAATCAGATTATCAGGTAATAAAATAATTTGTTCTGAATTTCTGTTCTGATGGATTAAAAGGCCATGTCTAATGAAGTGACTGATGGTGTTGATGTTATTTTATTCTTTCAGTGAAAGATTTTAAAAAATGCTCTTTTAACTACAAACAGCAGGGCATCCTGAATGCAGCACATGGGCTCACTTTACATGATAGAAGATTAAAGTAATTAAGAAATTAAATATCAAATAAATTAAACATACGATTATACAAAAAAATAACTCAATTAATCAGTTAGTTTACCACCAGACAATTAATCTGTTAAGTCTCTGAAATGTTAATTTTCAGTTTTTTTTTGTTTTTTTTTTTTTAAATCACAAGTAAACAGTAAAGTGAATATTTTTTGGTTCTAGATTGTTATTGTTTGGTTTAAATTGTCAAAAAAAATTACGGAATTGTTAGTTGCAGCCACAGATACAATGAGGCTCGGAGGCACTTTATAGTTTTATTATTATTATTATTATTATTTTTATTATTAAAAAATCCAAATAAAACTTAATGCGCTGTGTAAAAAAAAAAAATCCTCATATTTAAGAGTGAATCCTCAGGTGGTCAAAACATAACATGGAGCTTGGGATAAAAAAATCTAAAATTAATATCAACACAGCTGTAATATTTATTCACTGAAGTGATTATTGTATTAACATAAATTGCCAACAATTTTGATGAGTGATTAATCAGTTAAGTAATTTCTTTAGTTAATAAAAAATCTAAATGATCACGTTTCTAGTTGCCAAACGTGATGAATCTATTCATCAAGAAAATAATCAGCAGAAAGGTCCAGTTAGTTGCAGCCCTTGATATTAATCTTGTCGAGGAGAGTTAAAAAAAAAAAAAAATTGTATTAAAGGATCTGCGGCCTTAGTCACGTTGGTTTGATCCTTCAGTGTGAATGTGTCTGGACAGAGGTCTGTGACTGTACAGAAAATAACTTGTCCCAACAGCTGACACACAGCATGAGTCAGCTGTTGGAACAGTTACTATTACAACACACAGTGTAGTGAAAATATGCCCGGACTTGTCCCGCTCTGCCTCCGTCTCACAAACAGAGAAACTTTAATTACGGGGGTTAAACCATTTGTTTATACACTACACAGTCTGCAGTATTAGTCTGCCGAATAACTGTGGCAGCCTTCTTTCTCTACTGAAAATATCTACTAACGTTGAAGACGCACCACCCGCCAATTTAGCATCAATTAATCACAACGTTCACAATTTTCTAAATCATCATCAAGTTAAACGCGGCGGTTGAACGACGGTTAAATGTAGCCGTTAGTTTTGCTAACAGAACTTGTGACATTACATAATTAAATTTAAAAAATAAAATAAACACTACACAAACACGGAGAATTGAGTCGCGGGTAAAACTTAAAACAGTGTTAAATTTAGGTTTTTCAAGCTTCTAGGGCTGTAGAGAAATCTAGTCCAAGGCTAACCAGCCGAACGGCGGCCACCTCGCTGGCTCCCGACCCGCTCTTCTGAGCCAGGAAAGCCCGAGGCTGCGCGGCCTAGCACGCTTGCTAATCACCTGCTAACTTGTGCTGCTGTTAAGGTTACAGCACTAAACCCAGGCGTAGCTGAGTCAAACCATTGTTTACGCACCTTTTCAGCTACTCTTGGTGAAATTATGCCCCAAATCGACGTTTAATATCCAGTTAAACCGGCCGTTGAAATGATAATTACGCTACTAACAGTAGTTCTGACTGCTCCGTTGTTTACACGTTTGTGTCGCGCCCCTGGTGGTTGACAACGGACACTGCACCCAGAACAGTTTCATTTTCCCGCTGTTTTCAATAACTTAAGAAATGTATAGTAATGTATGTAGTTTACCTTAAAATATTTTATAAATAATACATTTTTATTTTACCAGGAAAATGTAATTCAACAGCAAACATCAAAAGCATTCAACGCAGAAAAATTTGACTTATTACTCTATTAGATTATTATCACCATTACATTGATATACAGGCAGCATTTCACTGCTGTTTCTTTTAAATCAACCATTAATTAATCAGATTATTTTTCTTTTTATTTAGTTTGCCTCAGTCCAGCTACTGGACAAACTATTTTAAGAAGAAGCAAAGCTGTCAAATGTTGGAATTTTTGCATGAAAAGTCACTTAAAAAATAATTTACCGTCAGTGGAATAACTGATCAACTAATTGTCTGTTCAGATAGTGTTGGGTAGTTTAATTTCTAATTAAGCATCACATTTTATGAGCTTTTTTTATATACATAAATATTATATGCAGCTATGTTAGATAAATCTATTTGTATATTTTGCTATAAAATATTAGCATGTAAATACAAATTATTCCAGTTCTTGGGTCAACATACTTCCCATCACTAGAGTCCAATGCTGATGATCCAATGAATGAGTAAGAGTTTAAATGTTATAAAAATTTAAAAAAAACTAAAGACTTAACTTGCTCCTCTATAATGATGAAATCTGTAAACTATGAGCTTTCCATAAGTCCTGACATGTAATTACATGACCTTTTTATTTAATTCATTCTGTTTTATCATCTCAGTGCTGTTGTAACGTGGTCATTCAATACAGAACAATGAAATGATGAAACCAGTACATTTATACATTATACACCCTGTAAAAAAATAATTAGCTGTAGAAGCTGACAGTTCTGCAGTAACATCATTAGAGTATCATTAGAACTTGATTTAAATAAAGTTTACACTCAACCACTACAGGAAACACAGGCTTTTATTTTGAAAAAAAAAAAGGATTAACACAATTCCAAAAGACAACAGTGATTCAAATTTCAAACTGTGTGTGTGTGTGTGTGTGTTCATGGCTGTAGTTCGTAGCCCAGTGGGTCGAGTCCTCGGTCCAACAGAGCGAGTGATGACTCCCTCAACTTCTGCAGAAACCTCCTCAGCTCCTCTTTAGAGAAAACCTGGATTTGTGGCGAGAGGGAGAAACATGAAATCCATCACCTGATGAAGAAAAACAACTAACATCCATATTATCAAAAAAAAAAGAAACAAGACCCTCGCAGAACGGGGTCCATATTGATTAAGTGCTAAAAACAAAAGTTAGGAATAAACATTATTCATCACATTTCTTCACACTGATCTTGAGCTACCTGGTAGAGACGGTGCTGGTCAGATGAGATGATGTCAGCGAGTCGCAGCGCCTCCTGGTGTCTGGATGAGTTCTGCAGGACGCTGAGCAGCAGGAAGCTGAGGCGAGGCAGACACAGAGAACGCAACGCTGCCATCTGGTGGCTGCGCTCCGACTCCTGCTCTGACTCCTGCTCTGAATCCTGAAAACACAAACAAAACCTTTATTAACCATCAAAGAGCAAACAAACCAATTAATCACTTCTTCCAGACACCACAACGGTGTTAGCTTTTTCAGTGTGCCAAGACTTCCCAATGATTTATTTATACATATATAGTTTATGTACTGGAAATAGTGATGATTAGGATTATTATAAGATACAAAGTCTGACCCATTGTATGTTTTAATACCTATATAACATGAGAAACATACATATGAATAATCTAATGTTCATGTTCATGTTTGATTCTACCTGACATTAATCACATTTACAAATCAAAAAATATAATTATCTTTAGACATTGGTACCTCATCCATTCAAAAAGAACAGATATTGAGTAACTATCTCGTCCTCAAAGACATATTTTTTTATATTTTGTATTTTATTTGAAATCACATAACAGTACATAATCTCTGTTAATCCCTGTCACAGATTGATCCATCTTTACAGTTTTGCAATTATAAAAATAAACAGAACAAGAAAATGGGGTAACTAAAAAATATACATAAAAAAATACTTAAACAAGCTAAAACACAGACCAAAAGGTCCCAGTTCATGGCCACAAACGTGATTACTCATTCTGAATAAATCTTATGCCAAAATATTTACTTCTGGAGTGTAAAACAAGTGACGTAGATGATGGTGATTGGCTTCTTGGGAGCCACACATCTTCCAGCAGCTGGAAGAGCCCGAATAAAGACTTAATAAAAACACTTCCAGCTCGACCTCCAATAAAAAACAACCAACACTTTGTACCTGTATAAAGACATTTGTACAGGAACTAAATTTAGGAAGTTTCTGTCCTAAATGTTTGGATCATGTATCACAAACAATAAACAATCACCTGTCTGTTGTCGACCATCCATCCTCCATCAACAAACAGCAGCACATTGTAGATTCTCTCTTTCACATCTTCAGTAAGAGCGTCCAGACGACAGGACCAGGAAGCCAGGGAGGTCTGACACACACACACACACACACACACACACACACACACACACACACACACACACACACACACACACACACACACACACAATGAGAAATGACTCGCAATTGAACCACACACATCTAAATCAATGAGGATTTTTACATTGTTGAATTGGTACTGTGGGGTTTCGCTGTAAACATGTTTATATTTCAGTGTTATTCATGGTGTGTGTGTGTGTGTGTGTGTGCGTGTACCTGGTACTCCTTTTCTCTCATCTCATTGGCTACTCTCTCTGTGAATTTGGCCTCGGGGGCAGGCGCTGGCTTCTGGGGGGCAGAGCTACTGTGACTGAACCAGTCAGTGAAGGCCTCATGAGCTTCCTGCGGGACCATTAGAAGACACACAGATCAATAAACCTTATTGATCCCTGCAGGACAAACTAAAGTTACATGGCAATGCTGCAGCAAAAATACAGTGTTATCACCTCATTGTGGTAGGAAAGTGTGATTTAGATCCTTGAGGGTCATTTTGGCTGAAAATGACATATTTTGTGTGATTCTTTAAGTTTTCCTCTTGTTGCCATCATCTGGTCCAACATTATGGTTTATTAGCAAATATCTGCTAAGGTCATGAGATTCCCATTGGTTTAGTGCTAATTAACAAATGTTAGCTCTGCAAGCTAACATGGTGATAATGTTAACATGGTCATTGTGCTTGTTAGCACAAACCTGGAGCAATCATATAGGGATTATTATTACTTTGAACAAAGATTTTGTATCATTACAGTTGTGCTAATGTTGGTAACTGTAACAGACCAGGTAAGCTCTGATACACAGGTGTTCTCTGATGGCGTTCTCATCCTCAGCAGGTAAGGTGGTCTGACCAACCCCCGCCCACTGGCAGCAAATCTCCTTCATTGAATCCTCTGGAACCTTAGAGAACACGGCCTTCGCTGCTTCGTGTTTCTGCAAAGCTAAGACACAAAGAAAGACCATCAATTATTTTATTGATTCACTGATTAATTGTTTTGTCTAGAAAAGAAACAAATCATCACTTCTGAAAAGATAGAAAACACAAGGAGAAAAGAGTACCCAGAAACTTCCTCATGATGGCGTTGGACTGCTTCAGGGCCTCAGCTCGATGGGCGGGGTCAAACAGCAGCCAGTCGATGACATCAATCTTCCTTTGGTCCTCCTATTAAAGCACAGCATGACCGTGACTCCACAGTGACATTCCTCTCTAAAGCAACACTTTCCAGCTCCTCCTGGCAGACGCCAAGATGCTCCCAGGGCAGATGGGATATGTAGTCCCTCCAACAATTTCTGGGCGTCCTCCCAGTTGGATATTCCCAGACAGCCTCCAGGAGGCATCCATATCAGATGCCCTAACCACCTTGACTGGCTCTTTTCAATGTGAAAGAGCAGCGGCGTTACTCTGAGCTCCTCACCCCATCTCTATGCCTGAGTCCAGCTACAGAGGGAACCTATTTCAGCAACTTGGATCCACAATTTCTTTTTGGTTCTTTTGGCTTTGCCTTCTGCCTCAACTCCCTCTTAACCGCAACGGTCTAGTAGAAGGTCCACATTACTGCTGACGCAGCACTGATCCATCTCACTCATGAACAGAACAACGACGGCTCCCTACAGGTAGGGGGGTGAGCTACTGCCAAGTGAAGGAATTCAAGTATCTTGATGCCTTTGTGTTCAGTTTACTCTGTACCTTAGTCGTTCCTGTCTCCAGCGTCTGATTGTGGTGTGTAAACTCAGCGCCATCTCTCTCCCTCACAGTCTCCACCACCAGCTTAGTAATCGCAGCAACATCCAGACCTACAAAAACAAACACTCAGTAATGATGTTTGTCCTCTTACCGGCCTCGGTGTGCGTGTTTTTAATTGTTTTTAAACCTCACCGGCTTCAGTGGCGAGCTGCAGGCAGCGGGGACGGAGCTCCGCCTGGGTGACTGTTTCCAGGAAAGCAGCGTATTGAGCTGTGGCGATTTCGGCCGGTAGTTGGCCAACGTAGCTCGCCACCAGGTCGGTCTGCTGATTCCGAATCAGGAGGGAGACATACGCCTTCAGCACATCCACACACACCTCCTCCTTACAGAGAGAGGGGGGAACATAATATTAATATGAAATTTTTAACTACAAAAACTAACAAAATTCTGCAAAACCTTTTGCATTAAATTGAGTCTAGTCTAGTTTCACTGTAGACAGATAACACTTAACTCCACACAGCCTCAGAGGCTTCAATGTCATGATTCTGAGGAAAACTACTTCACTATTCCTCTGTTTTACCTTCAGCGCCAAACCCAGTGAGCGGAAAAACAGCAGCAGGTGAGTCATGAAACGCAGCAGGTGGGAGGGGAGGGGCTTAGAGCCAGTCAGCCAATCAGAAAACTCTTCAAACAGACCTGCACGAGAGACAGATTCAGGATTAGGAGTCTTGTATTTGACAAGGAGCAGATGTGTGTGGGAGGGGGTGGGGTGGTGAGGGGGGAGGGGGCTGTTACCATCCAGGTCTCCCAGGATGACAAACTTCTGGATGATGTGGTAATGTTCTCTTGTCTCTTCCAACACTCTCTGCACACACAGACAGAAAGAAGCTGGTTTTATTCATGGTTCAGTCGTGTGACTTTGAAGTTCACCAATCACAGCCGTTCTGTGTGCGCGTCTCACCTTCGACTCTGAGGCTTGAAGCTCCTCAAACACCTTCTCCATGGTCCAGCTGAGGAGACAGATGGTGAAACAATCACAGACAGAATGTGTTTTTTACTCAGTTCAGGTTCAGATATAAAGCCAGTCAGTGATGCAGCAGGAGGTTGGTACTTTTCCATCTGGTAACAAAATGACTGATGAGCCTGAAATACAGCAAAACACATCTGTGCATCTTGTCTGTCACAGATTCACGCTCTCCTGTCAGAAATCATTGTCTGTGACAGTTTGCAGTTTTCAGACTTTAAGTCATTGCAAAATGATTTCCTCTGTGGTAGAAAAACATGTCACCAGCCCTCATGAATGGATTAATGTCCTGAACCCATCATGTATTTCCGTGTGGGTGTGTGTCGTACTTGGCCTCCAGGTATTCTCGTGGCAGTGTCTCCACTTCCTGGTGGGCCATACCCGATGACATCAGATCCTTTTCGACCAGCGAGTCGACCATCACTCTGAAGAACGCCCACACACAGTCCTCCCAGGATTCACACACCGCCAGGAGCTGACACACACACACACACACACACACACAGTTAATATCTATTACGTCTATAAAACTGGACGTAGACTCTGGGTCTGAAAAGTGACTTCACTGGTTGTTAAAGAAGTCAGATTGTATTGAAGTCTATGGGAAAATGTCCCTACTTCTCCCTTGATTTATTAGCTCAGTAAACATTTTCCTAATGAGTTTATGGTCTCAGTCTCTAGTTTCAAGTCTTCAATACAACATGATGTTCATTTTTTTAAATGATGGTCCATTTAGAGGAAAATAGACCAGAAAGCAGGGGATGGACTAGGAGGCGTGGTTACCCATGATTGACAGACCTCAGTGTTATCAGTCTGAAATGCTATGACAGTTTCTGACCCCTGGTCCTAAAACTAGTCGATACACACTGATGACATTACCGGTTTGAGGTTTCCACTGAGGCTGGCGTAGATTGCTCTCTCGTATCTGTTCAACTGCTCCTAAACCAAGGAAAAAAAAAAAAAAAAAAACACAGCAGGTTAAAATTGGACAATGTTCAACACCCTCCTCCATGGATAAATGTGTCAGTTCTGTTTGTGGTCTGTATCTTCTCCTACAGGGATCAGTGAGTGTGTTTGGATCATACCTCCTCAGCCATTCTCCAGCAGCAGGCCTTCCAGATTCCTCTTTGAGGGTTTCCTTCAACAGGCTGCAACTCCAGACTTCCTGTGGAGAGAAGAGACAGAGATGAAGAGGTATTGTGAAAATGGGGGTCTGGTTTCAGAGTCTTCAAGTGTTAAAGGTGTGAAAGGTTGGTTAGCTTGATTTCACCTGATATTAATTCTGAGGGTTGGTTAAACTCTTAAGCCTGCTGACTTTAGAGCCTTACTGCTCCATGATAGAGAGACATGCTGTCTTTTTCTCCTTAAACTACAGGATCAAAGTCCCTGTTTGTCACTTACTTCAGTTGAAAAACTCAAGAACGAAGTTAGTTCAGTTCTGTTATGTTGTTATAAGATAAAAACATGACAAGAAGACTCAGAGGTTACCTGAGGTCATGTTGGGATCATGGTACAGTTTCCAGCCTTCCAGAGTTGCTGCTCTCCAGGCCTGACCACAGCGTTTACACAGCCTCTGAGCCTAAACACACACACACACACACACACACACACACACACACACACACACACACACACACACANACACACACACACACACACACACACACACACACACACACACACACACAGAGAAGCAGCAGGAAATGAGACATTCCCCATGGTCCAGACATGCAGTGTAGAGACATGTAGTCTTGTACTGACACTGTCTGAAGACCGACCTTTAAAATGACATCTTTCTATTCTGTTCTTACGGTTGTCATTAACTTGGGTGTGCTGGCCCTTTAAATATTCTCACTCCCTGTGTGTTTGACTGTCTGTCTACCTCCTCGGTCATTCCCGCCCTGATCAGTGTGAACAGGTTCTTCAGCAGTCGGGCGTCGTCCTCTCTGTCCAGGTCAGCCAGGGGGCGCTGCTGACGGAGAGGAGCGTCTGGGTCCTGAAGACAGACAGACAGACACAGACACACACAGACACAGACACAGACACACACACACACCCCTTAGCTAGCTATGTATTTTAGAAACGCTGGGGATGAGGGTGAGTGTTGTCATGGTAACAGGTCTCACCAGTTCAGTGACCAGGGGAACAGTGAAAGCGGCGCCGCTCTTCCTCCTCATCTTCAGCGCATGAAGGGTGTTCTCCCTGACACACACATAAACACACAAACTTTACTGTAGCAGGAACTCAGTGACGTCAATGATACACACACGTCTGTAGACTTGATGTTTAAAAACTCACCAGCAGACGTTTTTGGCGTAGTATTCTATATTATCAGAAAAATCTCCAATCTGATCCTTGGCGATGCACTCGAGCCAATCAACGACCAGCTGCAACACAACAGTGACCACACGGTGAACACCTGGAGAAAAGGCAGGTTCCCATGCACCTGGCTTGTGTATCGACAGAAGCTAAATCTGACCAATGAAAACACACCGTGTGTGTGAGTGTGTGTTACCTGACTCTGTCGTATGACGGCGTCCCGCTGAAAAAGCTGCTCCACCACAACCTTCTCACTCTCACTGGGGACCTACAAACACCCACAGAGAGGCAAACATAATTTAATATTTATAGCCTCCAGGAGCTGGTTCATGCTTTGGGTCTGTCTAATGTGTGTGTTAAGAGTGAGTTTGTATTGTATTTGCTTCAGGTGGTGACAATCAGAGAAGGAAATTTGCTTGATGAAAGCTTAAAGAAGAACGTATGTTGTTTACCTCTTATTTAATTTCAAGCTCCTTTTCTACTGGTCAAAAACTCACTAAGACATCAGGCTTTTGTCAGCAATGGAAAAGCCTAAAAATTGTAGTAGACATGGTATTTATGGGCTCCAAGTTAGATCAGCATTGATTTGAAGACAACAGCCAGGTGACTGCTAATTTTTTCTCTGACACCTGTTGAGCACGATGCTGTTAAACCAGAGACAATGTGGCTACACCTTCCTGAGAGTGAGCTGAAGCTCCAAAATAACTTAACTAAACTAACCAATAAATATAACTAACTAAAAGTTCAGCAGTTGAATGAGTAGTTGAGCTTCCTTATAATGAACAGTTGTTGTAGATTGTGTTACAGATTTGTGTGATTTGAACGGCTGACTGTGGCACAGTTATATTAAACACACAAAGATGGTAGTGAACAAAAAGAAAAATTAGATATCGCAGGTTTATGAGTGTGTGTTTGTGTCGGCATGAACTGTCACTTACAACCATGTCTGTCATGATGTCATCTTCCAGCGCCAACTGGACTCGATCCCTGCAGACACAGACAGGTGGTCAGAGACAGACAGACAGACAGTCAGTGAGTCAGTGAGGTAGGCCTTCAGGACGACAGGTACCTGTAGAGTGACGTGATGAGTCTCCAGGAGCTGCTCTCCTGCTGCAGCAGCCATCGGACTCCTGCTGTTTTACTGTTCTGACCCGCTCTGAGGACCACAGACTGCAGCACGTCCACCTTAAATATGGCGAAGGAGGGAGGATGAGTCATATACAGATCTCTTTATAACGGTTCATTATAGTTCAGCTGATGAAATCATGACAAAAATCAGCTGATCTGTATTGCTTTCATACCACAAACAAGCTGTTTGACTGACAGTTGCCCTGAAAGCCCAAACAAACCTGTATCAAACTGGGCGTCAAAACTAAAAAACTCAAAGTCGTGCTCATGAAGATCACAATCTCACACACAAAACCTACCTTGTCCTGGCAGAGAGCCTGATAATCCTCCAGCAGCTCAAACACTGCAGAGGAAGAGTGTTTCAGCAAAGACGACAGGAACTCTGGGAAGAGACTGGCAGCCGCTGAAAAGATGAAAAATCAGCGGTGTTAACACACACAAATATCATAAACCAACACTTCAGAGCAACAGGGGTGCGTTTGTTTCACTCACCAGCCTCTCCTGGGTCGTCCTCCTTTAGAAGAGCTGAGCTAAGGTTGGTGATGTCCTCTGTGAAGAAGCTGGTGTTCTCTATTCCCGAAACAGGAGAGGTGTACATGCTGTTGGTCCAGTCACTGTCGTCCAAGTTCTACACACAGACAGACACACACACGCCATCATGAATCAGAGATTTATCATATAGGTTGTCACTTTTTATGACATGACTGACAGATTTTTGTTTGCTCAGTTGAAATCTTTATTTGTGGTCGTAATTTCTACAAAAAAAATGAAGTCTAAAACTGTACAATCTGAGCAAGTTTTAGACAAGAAAACTAAAATTCTCACATTTCAGGTGTGTGCGAAACATGGTCCCCATTAAAAAATGCTCCATGACTCACACAAAATACACTGTTTCTTGTTACATGAACAGAGGAACCCTTCACTCATCTATTTAGTGAGGCTAGTGCTTAGGAACAGGAAGAGTGGAGGCAAAGTGGCAAACAAATGCTACAAAAATTATGGTGAATTTAACCACGACTCCCAGGATGCACTTCAGTAAGAAAACATCCAAACATCCACGCTGCTGAAGATTTTGGTGTTTGACTGACAGACTGAGACAGACTTTACACAAGACATCATCTGAGTCTTGTGTTTGTGTGTTAATGAACATTAAAGTTTTAAAGAAACAGAAACACACTTCATGGAATCATTGAACCCACCAACATCACATGTCTCTGTGTGTGTGTGTGTGTGTGTGTGTGTGTGTCTCTCACCACACTGCTGAATGCATTTCTGGGGGTGTGTGTGTATCGAGGTGTTCGACCTCCTGGAGCCAAAATGGAGGAAACATCTGGAACCCTGGGAGTTACTGAGAAAGAGAGACAGAGGGAGAGATGGGGGACAGAGAGAGGTGAGGCTTTAGTCTGATACAAAGCTCTTTGATATCAGGTTTGATATCAGTTGATAAAGTCTGTTGATAAAGGATAATTATCAGAACCAGCATCTGTGTAAGAGTGTGTCCTACCAGCCTGTCTGAAGAGCGAAGCAGGGGTGGTCCTCAGCAGGGAGCGGGCTGGTGTTACCGTGGAAACAACGGGGCTGCCGTTGCTAGGTGACGGGACTGAGACCAGCAATCAGGAAAACAACAGCAAAAGAAGAATCCTAGGCGCACAACTCAAAGCATGCACACCACACAGAGGAACAAACAATAAACAAAGACACCAGACAACAAATGGGTTTTACACTGAGAGTGGAGCAGTCTGCCATTCCTGGGCTGGATTTCAAAAGGAAACAAAGTGAAGTAATAAGTGTGATTATTTGTAATTCTACCTCCTTGATATCAGAGCTAAATTAAATGACTTTTAATGGCAGGCCAACATTTGTTCCTGCTGCTGCTGCTTCACATGGAGAGCATTGAGCACAATGTATATCTCATTGAGGTTAGTGTTCACCATGATCACCTATCAAAAATGTGTCCATGAAACAAGATTGGACATTTCGAGCATTTTTTCACACACACAATAACACACTCAATCTTCCAGATGAAGGATACAAGCCACCTTCTTCCTCCTCCTGCGGGCAGCAATCGTCACCTCGTCGTCTCGAACCACAGGAGACGGCAGCTCACTCTGACCCCTGGGCAAAAAAATTAGCACAACCATGTTATTTCTGATATGAAACAGGTCATGGCTATTTTTAAACAAAGCAAATATTATATAAAAAAAGAAAAATAGATATTTAAAGAATGACTAAACAGGACTATACTTTCCAAGCCAATATTTGGTATGTGACAGCAGCAGTCTTGACTAAATGCGGTTTCCTTTATGATTCATTGATTTGTTTTGAAATGTCAGAAAACAATGAAAAATGTGACCACAACTTCCCATGTCCTTGGAAAACACATTCAAGCTGTTAGTTTTGTCCAAACAACTGTCATCATGTCGAATCCATCATCAAATTAATTGCCAATTAAGTTCTACAACAATTAGGATCTTTAATTAGTGGAAATAATAATAATCTAATCCTATCACATACTCTCAGTGGGCAGTTTGTTAGGTACAACTAAAACCAAAGCACTAATACAACAACCGTGCAGTAAACCCTAGTTTTGCCAAGGTTAGACATTGTTTAAACCGTATAAGAAAGTTGTTGATCTCTGAGGACTGTTATATGGCCGCATTCATTTTAGGTGGATGTACTTAATAAATTGCCAACTGTGGGTCCAGTGCTATAACATTTTACTGGATTCGGGTTTTTTTTCTTTCAGTAATTTCCTAATAATTCTTGTGCACTTGTATTAAAGTAATATACGAGGTTCATAAATATTTACAGTCTGGTATTAGTACTTTAATTTAGGTACTTCTTATACTACTGAGTTTATGTCAACACAAACCTGAGGCAGTTAGCCTGCTAGCATCTGCAGCGATTATGAACGCCAGCGTTAGCAGTGTTAGCATCTAGCTAGCACAGTAAAGTAAAGCGGGGCAGACAAGCCGCCAA
This sequence comes from Rachycentron canadum, assembly GCA_038496675.1. Classification (NCBI taxonomy): domain Eukaryota; kingdom Metazoa; phylum Chordata; class Actinopteri; order Carangiformes; family Rachycentridae; genus Rachycentron; species Rachycentron canadum. The sequence continues at coordinate 1,720,360 of CM076669.1, read as the reverse complement.
AACAACAAGCTAACGGCCCCCAGCGCGGTTCTCGTACAGACCTAACAATGAAGACGTTGTAAAAGCTTATCGAAGTCTTTGAATTGTGAAATTATATATATTTACCAGTCCATGGTAGTGGGCTGTCAATTCCCGCTTCACGAGGTTTAGGCTTCTTCTTCGTGTGTCTTAATTCCTCTTCTTCTTCGTCTTCTTCTTCTTCTGAATTTCCGACAGAGGGTCAGTGTTCTGGAGGACCTAGCTCCACAGATGGAAACCACTGACCGCGATGAATCACAGAGATCAGTCGACATTGAGAGCAAATTGAGAAAAAGACATATTCTTTGTTTAATGTTTGATTGGTGCGAAATGTTTTGGGGTTTTTTTTCTTGTCTGTGTTTAGCTCGCACAGTTTTCTGCGTGGAGTGAGTCATGTGTTTATTAGACGATCTCTGCTCCACCCTCCAGCCCGTTAGCTGCCGCTGTTGTTCAACGCTCGGCCGTTAAACGGCGTTAAACGCGGAGGAAACAGGAACAACGGGGCGGTTTTTAACCAGAAAATACGGGCTATATACGGCAGGAGAGCAGGGAGGCAAAATCTCCCAGAACCGCAGCGGGGATTCGTCACTGGAAAGGCCGGGTTTGGAACTTCGACTGCCGGGGAGAGGCGCACTCAAAGCCCGCTAACTCACGGATATTTGTTTGGCCGGAGTGAAGCAGGCAGAGAAATTTACTGAGGGAAGGAGCAGGGAGACAGATGGAAAGATGGAGACCCCAGGTAAACTTTTCTTGTTGCGTGGCAGAATGACAGACAGACAGAAAGACAGACAGAAACAGAGGCAGACAGACAGAAAAAGGGTGAAACGAACTGACTGAGTTACATTCAGTCTTAAAACTGTGTTAACACGTTTTATTTAACCTGTTATTTACTGTTTTAAATCGCACTGGTTGTATATTATGGGCAGTTACTTAATGTTACAATCTTCAGAGCATCACGCCGAACTTCATTTAAAAAAGTCGTGATTTTACTGTTCACCGTTTCAGTCCGCATTATGTTCTTTCACTTGTGTTGTTTGTGTTATTTGTACAAACAGTGATGGAGAGTAATTTAATACAGTTACTCAAATGTGGTACTTAAGTATAAATTTGAGGTACTTGTGCTTTACTTGACTGTTAAATTTTAATGCAAGGCTATGATACTTCACTACTTTTTAAAGGGAAATCTTGTGCTAGTGTTCACTAGAATATAGTTAATCTAACTTTTCAAGTTTTACCTACAACAGAGATATTGTCAGCAAATTAGTGAAACTATCAAATATCAAATGACAAAATTTACATTTCATTGTGTCATATCATATATAGGGCTGCAACTGACCATTATTTTCATTATTAATGAATCAGCCAATTATTTTCTATTAATTATTTAGTCTGTGAAACAAACAAAAACATTTCAAAAACAAAGAAATGCCCAAATATTCAAAATTCTTGCTGATTCTTATTCAGACTGATTTAATTAATATGATTAACTTAATAAATTAGCTAATCAACTATAATTTTATCTTTAATTCTATTACTGTTATATGTTGTATTTGGTATCAGCTTCACCATCACCATCTATAACATGAATATACTGCTTCCACTGCAATGCATCTTAAAATTTTAAATCATAATAATTCATTAACATAACATACATGTGTCTTTATAGTATCTTAAATACATTTTACTGTCAATACGTAATGTACTTTTGCTAAAGTAACATTGTGCATGACTTTTCCTTGTAAAGAAGCATTTTTTCATTGTGGTATTACTTCGTTTACATAAGCGTATTGAATACTAAGTGTGAATACTTCTTATAATGTAAGATTTAGCCAACCTGATTCTGTGGATCATTAATATGGCCGAAGCTTCAGACTAACATTGACTTTCTTTGTTTGCAGCGTGAGCAGTGAGCTCAGTGGAGTAAAACAAAGCTTGGCTGAGCAAAGCTAAGCTTCTATAACCATGGTTGACAGGCTGTTTAGTTTTTCAGCCAACAGGCGTATCGTCGCCGGGCTGTTGGTCAACCTCCTGTCCTCCATCTGCATTGTTTTTATCAACAAGTGGATCTACGTACACTATGGCTTCCCCAACATGACTTTGACCCTCGTTCACTTCGTGGTCACGTGGCTGGGACTCTACGTCTGCCACAAAATGGACATTTTCTCTCCAAAAAGTCTCCCAGTTCGCAGGATTGTGTGGCTGGCTCTGAGTTTCTGCGGGTTCGTGGCCTTCACCAACCTTTCCCTGCAGAACAACTCCATAGGGACGTACCAGCTGGCTAAAGCCATGACCACACCCGTCATCATCCTCATCCAGACCACCTACTACAAGAAGACCTTCTCCACCAAGATCAAGCTGACTCTGGTGAGGAAAACTTCTGAATGTAGTAGTTGTGACCAACGTCCTCTAGAGTTGTGCTACCCAACCCAAACCTAACCTAACGGGCGTTCTGGGTTATTAAGCAGGGTTTGTCCTCCAAGGCACTGAAGAGGCTTCCTTTAAAGGTTTTGGAGGTCCCTCGGGGTGTTGGGCCAACAATATTGTCTCATTCTGATAAATTGCAAGCGGAAGTTTTATTGTGTTCATGTCTTTCCAGGTGCCCATAACATTAGGGGTAATATTGAATTCGTACTATGATGTGCGGTTCAACCTGCTGGGGACAGTGTTTGCATCACTGGGTGTTCTGGTGACGTCGCTTTACCAAGTGGTGAGTACATATACAGCTTGACATGAGAGTGGTTGTGTGAAATTGACAGGACTAAAATAAATCGTTATTACCCCCCTGTCTTCCTGTCTGTCTCCCTGCCTGTCTCTCTCTCTTTTTCCCAGTGGGTGGGGGCTAAACAACACGAGCTCCAAGTGAACTCTATGCAGCTTCTTTACTATCAGGTATGACTTTACACCAGAGACAGTACAGTATAATACAGGTAAAGGGCCAATTAATACTCTGTACGTCCTGATCTCCTGTCTGTTTTTCTCTGTAACGCTGCTGCACAGTGCACTTTGCCTTATGTTCATGTCTGCAGTGGTTTTCTGGTGGAACTGGCCTGTGACTTACTGGTTTTGAATTGGAATTTATTTGGTCTTATTTGGTTTGACTAAAACGTGGAGGGGTCAGATCCAGACCAGCTGAAGGTGTCTCTAGATAAAAGTACTGTGATTGTAATGTCATATGTTCTTTTGAATGTCTAAGGAGACGTTGACTGATGTTAACACAGTGACTGTCCTGTCAGGCTCCTCTGTCGTCAGGCTTCCTCCTCTGTGTTGTCCCTTTCTTTGAGCCGCTGACTGGAGATGGAGGAATATTTGGACCCTGGTCTCTGCCTGCTCTGGTCAGACTCACCATGACACACACTTAACAGACACCTACCAGCCCATACTCTGTCCTTTGTAAGAGCTAGTTTTGTGCTTTAATTCGGTTACATGTAAGTTTCGACTTTGAAAGGTTGAACTTAACTGGTGCCTCTGGATCCCGTTCATGTTTCTGCATTAACAGTTTTCCTTTCGTTGTTCAGATGACAGTGCTGTTCTCAGGTGTGGTGGCGTTCCTGGTCAACCTGTCGATCTACTGGATCATCGGGAACACCTCAGCTGTCACGTATCCTTAAATACGCCAGTATGGTCTGAAGGGTTTTGGGGACGTTCTAGGGGTTGTACAGATCTGTAAGTTTGTTTGTTTGGGGGATTTCAGGGCTTTTAAGGAGGTTTTGGGTCTTGGGCTTTGTAACTATTTTGTTCTTCTTTGAGGGGAAGTTTTCTTGCAAAGCTTTGAGGGATTTGTGGCAAAATTTCTTGTTAAAAGGGTCTCAGAACTCCATGAGAGGGTTCCTGTTGTTCTGAGGTTTGAGAGGGGTGTGAAAAGCTTCCTGGTTTTCTTGAAATCAGAATTTCTTCACCTTGAGGAGGTTTCTGGGTAAAGTCTTGGGGGTTTGTGAGGAGGTTTATAATCTTGCTGAAGGGGTTCCTGAGCCCTTGAGCAGATCATTGGCTCTGGTAGAGGTTTGTGGGTTCAGGGGTGGAAGTACCGTTGAGCAAGTTCCAGGTGGGTTCCCGGGCGTCTTCAGGAAATGATTTAAGTTGTTAGATTTATTATTTCAAATAGAATTTCATGTGTGTTGCAGTTGTTTTCCTGACTCTAATTTCTAGCTACAACATGTTTGGACATTTTAAATTCTGCATCACCCTGATTGGTGGATACCTGCTCTTCCATGACCCTCTGTCACTCAACCAGGTGAGTCTTACTTTGCTGCTCTAATGATATAAACCAGCAAACTCTCCAAATCCTTTTTTTTCCCCTACCGGTCTGTCTTCTTGTCTCACTCAGGCTTTGGGGATCCTCTGTACTCTGGCAGGTATCCTGTCATACACTCACTTCAAGCTGGTTGAACAGGAGGAGGGGAAGAGCCGCCTGGCTCAAAGACCATAGCGTGACTTACCTGTCGATCAGCTGCACAGAGTCCTGCCATTGGCTGCCAACAGTCTGACTGGAGGCAGAGACCTCTTTATATATGTTTTATTTTGTTATGAGTATTTTTTTAGGAGAGTTAAGAATTTCATGGTGGTTCCTAGACGGGCTCACGAGTGTACGACATGTCAATGCAACCTCTGCTATTCCCACGATCCTTTGGTTAACAACACCAATAATGTTTATGTTTTAAAGGGAAACTGAAGATTTGCATCAGCAGTTGGACTTTCAGAAAAAAAATTTTTTAAAAAATAAATAAATAAATTAGACAAGGCCGTTAGTTGCATCTAAAACGAATGAAAGAATAAGCACATGACGGTTGCAGGAGTTCAAGTTCTTCCCAGAATTCACTGCATGCTGTTGATGAGGAGGTAACATTGTGGGCGGAGTTAAAAAAAAAACAAAAATTTTGAGCAAGGCATCAAACCTTTATCTGCTGCTGGAGGCAAGTGCTGCCATGAAAACAATGTAATAATAGCAACAATATTAGTAAAGTAATAATAGTGTTTTTCTTCCTGTTAGTTCAGTTGGTCCAAGAGAAAACAATGGCAGCTCAACACACAACCAAAACACAGTACATCCTTATTCAGGTGTTTCTGCTTCTAGATAATAGATGGGAATCTATCAATCATTACTTATCTGATCTATTGGTCTTCTGTAAGGACATTGTGTTTACCTGCTGTTTCTGGACTCAAGACCTTTTTGAACCCCTTACATAAGGTTTTATCTATGAGGGCTTTGTCATTTATTGAAAACAATTTTGCTTTAGAGTAAAATTAGAAACCAGTGGAAATCGGTTTAAATAAATAATTTTGCTAATTTTTTGTAGGTTACTGCATCACTCATAACAGTCCCCTGTTCACACTCAGGCTACGTCCACACACGGCTGCGTTTTTGCTTTTGTGTCTTTTTTTGCTACGTTTACATCTGACGTCCACACAACTCAACAAGTTTTTGAGCTTTAATCAGAGACTTTCAGAAACGCTGCTGAACTAGTTTCATTTTCAAGACTCCAGGGTTGTGTAGTTGTTGGGACGAACAGAAACTGAGACCTTTGAGAATTGACGTTGAACCCCACGGTTTTATCAACCTGGTGGTGAAAGCAACATGGAGAGTGATGTGCAATTGTTGCTGCTAATCAACTAATCAACTGCAGACGAGACAATCTGCCTCCTGTTTACCTTTTTACCTTTTTAAAATCAGTGTGGACGAAGCCTAAGGCCGGCTGCTATGTGTTTGTCGTGAGTTTAAACCATGACTTACCCACACGCAAAAATCTGAACCTGTCCATAAGTGCTAACCCACCGTGATGTCACCAATTGGTTTCTTAACTGTATCACCCGGTTTGTAATTTGTCTGTCAGCCATCTTGGTTTTTTAAAACCAGTAGAAACCATATTTGGAGGAGAAGGTGGAGCTGAGGAGGAGTGAGGGGTGGATCTGATCTGCTCTGTCCTCTATCCTGATTGGGTGGTACAGTCTGCCAATCAAACAGTAGCCACGCCCCCTAATTCATCCCCATCTTTCTGGTCTATTTTCCTCTAAATGGACCATCATTTAAAAAATGAACATCATGTTGTATTGAAGACTTGAAACTAGAGACTGAGACCATAAACTCATTAGGAAAACGTTTACTGAGCTAATAAATCAAGGAGAAGTAGGGACATTTTCCCATAGACTTCAATACAAAAGCTTCACTTTTAAGTCTATGAACTGTCCTCATAACAGCAGCTAACAGTTTATTCAGATGTCTTACTTGGACATAAATGGGTTGAATTCAACTGGATGGAATAACACAACTGGTACGCTATGATAGCTTCACCGCTATAAAGACATTCTGCCGTTAATCAGCGGCACAGATTTGCTTCTCATTATTCCCAGAAAAGATTTACTTGACTGATTACTTTACTGAATATCACTGTTGAAGATGTTGGTGTGACTGAGCCTTTGAACAGAACAATCAGACAGCAGGAACAACAGCAATTATTCCATGGTCAATGATTAAATGGCTTATTTCACTTTAAACTGAGTCTTTATGGTTTGCAGCATTTCACGTTCTTAGTCTCATTCAGTGTTAGTTTAAATGATTTCTTTCTTTATTTTTATTTTTAATTTTGCATTTGAATGACTGTGGTTGTGTGTGTGAGTTATCTGGTCACCCCCACGTCACTGGAACTTAATTATTTCTACTTTGTATTTTGGGTTTTTTTTTTTTTTCCTCTTGTTAAAAACATTTCAGATGCACTGAGGATCACAGTGAGGGACAGGCTGGTGGCGATTGGACCCAGCTGAGATCTGTTGTGTATTTATTGATTGAAAAGCTTCAATCAGTGATTTTACTGCTAAAATAAAACTCTAACCTGATTCTACAGTGACGTTTCCTTAAAGGAAGCAGCAAAGAATCTCTGTCACTGTGACAGAGATTCAATGTTTGCATTTCATTTACTGTGCTGTACATGTTCAGTCTGCTGAATAAAACTGATTTACTCACTTTTCAGCTGTTTGGCCGTGTCCTCTGCTCATTGACAGGTTGGGACAAACATTCAGATCCTTTTCGTATCATTAAAATTATTATTTATCTTTATATTATTATTATTATTATTAAGTAAAGGTCCTAAAGTTGTCTTCCTCCTCCTTGCAGGAGTATTATCAGCAGAATTAAGTATCAAAGTTTGCACAAAAATCTTCTCCAAAGGGCCACATGATAGATTTCTGGGGTCATGAGATGATTAATGGTTCAATTTTAGCTCAATATTATAGAACAATCAACTATTTTGAGTTTTTTAGTATATATCAATTATTATCTGTAACAGTAAATTCAATATGTTTGGCTTTTGGCCTGTTTATCTGGAATTTCCCCTCTATCCATCTGACTGAGACATTTGAAGGTGTCACTTTGAAATTTTTCATAGATGTTTAGTTTTATTTACCAAACAATTGATTAATATCAAAAATAATCATCTGATTAATTGACAATAAAGAATAAATAGCTTTTCATTAATGTAGGGAAATAATAAAGCCAGTATTTCTCTGACATGGAAATGCTCAACAAAGTACCTCAAAACTGTACTTAAGTAATTGTATTATTATTTCCACCGGTGCAGAAACAGCCATGACTGGACTGTCAGGAGGTTACAGGCATTTTCAGCCTGGAGTTAACAGTAAACCTGCTGAAGGTGGATGATTTTCATTCCTTCTAACCACACCTAAAATGTAGTTTTTCTATGAACAGCTCCTCTGTGTAGCTTGGTACTGAGCTGTGTGTGTGTGTTGTGTGTGTGTGTGTGTGTGTGTGTGTGTGTGTGATCCACACTGTGTCAATAAAGCTGCAACAGAAATTGGTTCACATACACACACACAACAGAGTGGCTGTGCTGGGAGGAAATTTTAGATGAATGAATGAGTGGAAACTGTGTCTGAGAGCATCTGTCGTCTCATGAGAAGGAAAATCTGATGCTGTCAAAAAAACCTCACAAAGAATCTGTTTCTACTGAAGGTCCAACTGTTTCATTTCAGTTAGATTACATGGGGTTTCATTTGGTTTGATTAAATTCAGCAAAACTAATGATAAGCCAGTGGGAAATTCCTATTCTCTTCATATTATATTGTAGATATGTTATACATTATGCTATAGTAAGTAAGTATTGCAGGTATTAGCTGTATAGTTATTAAACTCATTTGAACAATATTTTGTACATACTCAAATCAAAATCAAATCAAACAAGTAATATTCATATAATATAAATCTATATAATATGGGTATGGTTCACACAATACAAAAGCATGAGAATGTGATTGGAAATGAATATGTGAAAACATATTTTTGTTGAAGCTTTGAAATAGGAAAAAAATAAAAAACATTAAGTCTATTTAATCTATAAAATGTATTACATTAAATATATATATTAACATTTAATGTATCTTTGATTCAAATACAAAATGTTTTTATTTGTTTTTAAACACATTAAAAACACCGTTACACGAATACCCGCCTCACGCATTGCCTGTCAATCTCACACAATTCAAATGTACCTAATTTAGCCGTTATTTACTGGTTAAATTATATTTCGTTGATATTAAACAATCCAACACAAATATATCAAACTGTGTCAAAACATAGATTAATAAAAGATATTTTCAGTAAGGCATAATGTGAGGGACCTTAATGTCGGGGTCCTTCGTCTCACACGGAAACCAAGGCTAATGACCGATGTTTGTTTTGCTACAGTTAGCAGGTAAATACTCTCAATTTACTGCAACATTTACACAAGAACGGTGATTGCCAAGCAGATATTTGTGTTGTTTATAACTTTAACTTCCCTCTTTGAGGCTTTAACACACACTAACTGTCAGTTTAACGCCGCCAAAACGTTTGTTTACATTGGTTTCAGCGCGTCCATTCAAGTGGCCTAGCTAACGGCGCTAGCATCGGCAATGCTAACGCCGTTGTTTTTGTCGCGAATGTGTGTTTGCATGTTTGAAATTTAACAGCATCTTTTACAGCCCAACAAAACGGATTATCTTCCCCTAAAGCTAAGGTTAAACTTCACTTGCGCCACTAACAAACAGGCGAGCTAACGTTAACGTGCTAAACAAAGCGGCTAACGAGCGGTGTGTGCAACGAAGCTGCTGCGTGGGTGTGTGTCAGACGAAACGTATCATCCAGGTACATGGTCCAACGATTGACTAGTACTTTATTTCATCTACTATTTTAATGCACGTTTTCATTCTGCAGACTTGCAACAAGCCACTGGCGGCATTTACCCGGTGGGAAAAATGTTGTTTTAAAGGAGCCGCTTGTTTTATTTATCTGATTCTGTCCAATTAGCCATCGAGGAATTACAACTAACTCGTAATAGTGGCGGGAATTATTTTATCTCGGTGTCATGGGGGCATATAACGCCCTTATAGCATTTTCTACCAGGTTGGTTACACATTAATCCAATCAGTCGTCTCACCAAAATAATAAAACAACCTGTAAGTGAATAAACCGACTCATTGATAATCGATCTCCCATTCATTCTCAAACAAGATGTCAAATTAAAGCTCTGTTTAAAACAAGCCCCTGTGAATTATTCATATTCATCTTCTCAGTCACATTATCCTTTTAATAAGAACTATTACCAATAAAAGGACAATAAAATAAAAATATTATTCATTCTCAGTTTCCTCTAACCAGCACTATCGACAGCAGCTTTCATATTTCAAAGCAGCGAACTGACACATTTCAATAAGAAGAGGCAGAATACCAGGCCACTAATATGGTCTTTTTTGTTTGATTTATAAAAAAAGGAAAATTAAATTTAATGTAGTTCTACAACAATGAGCTGTGCAACAGATGGAATATTTACTCATGCAGATGGTTAGGGGAATTCTGGACATAGTGTTGTTAAACCATCTTCTTCTTCTTCTTGTCTTTCCTCAGTATGCCTGCTGAACGCAAGCGCTCAGTAAACATGGATGAGAAAGACGTTTGTTCCTTCAGCAACAAGGAAAAAGAGAAGGACAGGGATGGTGAGAGAAGACCAGCGCCTGCTCGGGACAAGGGAAAAGACGAGGCCAAGATGAGTGGTAAAAAAGAGAGCAGCAAGGAAGAGAAGAAAAAGCGCCTAGAGGAGGAAAAGAAGAAGAAGGAGGAAAAGGAGCGAAGGAAGAAAGAGGAGGAAAAACAGAAAGCGGAGGAGGAACAGAAGAAGAAAGAGGAGGAGGAGAAGAGGCAGCAAGAAGAGCAGGAGAGGAAGCTTCAAGAGGAGGAGGCTAAAAGACAACGTGAAGAGGAGGCAGCTCTTCTGAAGTAAGTGAAGTTAACTCTACTGCTGACATTGTTCTAAACACTAATCAGTAAAGGCAATGGATATATGGTTGATAAATAAATGTTTAAAAATGCTTAGAAATGGTAGGCAAGAGACATTTGTGTTTTTGGTACCAACTTTTGATCGTTCTGCTTTTGCTTTCAGTGTGTATTTTTCTTCCTTACACCTACTTTCTGCAGGGAAAAGGAGGAGGGGCATCAGCTGCACCAGGAGGCCTGGGAGCGCCATCAGTGCAGGAAGGAACTCCGCAGCAAGAACCAGAACGCCCATGAGGGTCGGCCTGAAGAGGCCTTCTTCAGCCGACTGGACTCCAGCCTTAAAAAGAACACTGCCTTTGTCAAGAAGCTGCGCACACTCACCGAACAGCAGCGAGATTCACTCTCCAACGACTTTGCCTCACTGAACCTCAGCAAGTACATCGGCGAGGCCGTGAGCTCTGTGGTGGAGGCCAAGCTGAAGATCTCAGACGTGGGCTGCGCTGTGCATCTGTGTTCCCTTTTCCACCAGCGCTATGCTGAGTTTGCTCCGTTACTGTTACAGGCGTGGAAGAAGCACTTTGAGGCAAGGAAGGAGGACAAGGCGCCTAATGTGAGCAAGCTGCGCACAGATCTGCGCTTCATTGCAGAGCTCACCATCGTCGGCCTCTTCACTGACAAAGAGGGCCTGTCGTTGATTTATGAGCAGCTGAAGAACATTATTGGCACTGACCGGGAGACACACACTCATGTGTCAGTGGTAATCAGCTTCTGTAAGCATTGTGGGGACGACATTGCTGGTCTAGTGCCCCGCAAGGTGAAACTGGCTGCTGAGAAGTTTGGCTTGTCTTTCCCTCCGAGTGAGATAATCAGCACAGAGAAACAGCAGCCCTTCCAGAACCTTCTACGGGAGTACTTCACATCTCTCACCAAACACCTGAAGAAGGACCACAGGGAGCTGCAGAACATTGAGAGGCAGAACAGGTGAGCACTCGTTTTCTCCACAGAGAAAACTGCTCCTTAGTCACATTTTGTTGCTCACTATGATTGGACCTTTTTCCTCCTCAGGCGAATCCTACATTCCAAAGGGGAGCTGAGTGAGGACAGGCACAAGCAGTATGAGGAGTTTGCCACTTCCTACCAGAAGCTGTTGGCCAACACTCAGTCCCTGGCTGATCTGCTGGATGAAAATATGCCAGAGCTGCCTCAGGACAAGACAGTGCAGGAGGGTGTGTTTCTAGAATTATACTTAATTTATCGGCAACATAAGAAGTTTGTTTATAGTTTAAATCAAGTCAAAATGTTACTGTGTGAATGGGAATATATGTGTCATATTTTTTTCTCTGCTCTTTCAGAGCATGGTCCTGGCATTGATATTTTCACACCTGGTAAGCCTGGAGAGTACGACCTGGAGGGAGGGATCTGGGAAGATGAAGACGCTCGTAACTTCTATGAGAACCTGGTGGACCTGAAGGCCTTCGTCCCTGCCATCCTCTTCAAGGACAACGAGAAGAGCAGCCAGGGCAAAGACAAGGATGATGGTAAAGGTATGTTTAATGATCCACAGACAGATGAAGGCAAAAGACTCTTTCAGTGTTACCCTGACTGTGCTGCTGTGTCTGGCTGGTGCAGATGGGAAAGATGGGAAGGACACAGCCAGCACCACGGAGGAGCTGGAGCTGGAGCTGGAGGCTCTGGACATCGCAGATGAACCTCTAGAACTGGAGGGAGGAGACGAGACAGAAAATGAAGAACTGGCCAAGAAACTGCTGGATGAACAAGGTAAATGAGAAAAGCCCAGAATGTAATACGTTAATGTTACTTTACATTTTACATTGTCTGTGTTAGTGCCTGACTCGCTTTTATGTGAAGATTACACCTCAGTTATAACCACAACCACATCAGTCCTTATATTTTAAACTTGTATGGTCACGATAACATAACACAAATCCTTAATTTCAGGATAAATAAAATATCTATCTTTCTATCTATCTTAAAAGCAACAAATCTAATTGATTTGGGATCGTATGAAGGGATTCATTAAAAGAGAAGCTGGGCAGGTGTCGCTCACACGCATGGTTGTCATTTTTAACAGCTTCAGTCACAAAAAGAAAAAAAGAGGACTTTTATCTCTATGTGTAGAACAAGAGGACGAGGAGGCCAACACAGGGTCCCACTTGAAGCTAATCGTGGACGCCTTCATCCAGCAGCTCCCCAACTGTGTGAACAGAGACCTCATAGACAAGGTGATGAGATCTTAATTTGTGTTGAGATGATATAAACATATCAACAATGATGTTGTGAAAGTGTTTCATCCATGTTTCCACCTGACGTCTGCTCTTACATATAATAAAGTGTTACAGATTAATAATGTCAGTCTTTAAATTCATGAATACTTTGACTCCTGCAGGCTGCCATGGACTTCTGCATGAACATGAATACTAAATCCAACAGGAGGAAGCTTGTGCGAGCTCTTTTCACTGTCCCCAGGCAGAGGTAAAGCTGTGCAGACAGTTTTCTGACCACGATTATGGAGATAACTTTGCTGAATTTGAGGAAAATCTGGTTAATTGGTGACTGTAAATTGTCTGTAGTGGTGAACGTGAGTGTGAACGGTTGCTTGTCTCTATATGTCGGCCCTGTGATGGACTGGTGACCTGTCCAGGCTGTAGCCCGCCCTCACACTATGTTAGCTGGGATTGGCTCCAGCCCCCTTTATGACACTTAACAGATAAGGGGTATAGATAATGGATGGTTTGAGTCTTTAGACTGTTACCTTCACACAGCAGCAGGTGGCGCTATTGTTTTAATTATAGTCTGAGGATATAGTTTACAGTTTGTGTTTGTGTGGGGGGTTAATTTATAGCTGCTTTTGTTTTTTTTTTGTTTGTTTGTTTTTTACAAATGACAGTGAACTTCATTATTCCCTTTTGTATTAGATGTGTTTGTATATGTTAAAATGAATGAACCTGTAAATGACCAGCAGAGCACTGACTCTTCCTCTTCTCACAGGTTGGACCTGCTGCCCTTCTACTCTCGCTTGGTGGCAACTCTTCACCCCTGCATGTCAGATGTGGCTGAGGACCTCTGCTCCATGCTGAAAGGAGACTTCAGGTTCCATGTAGGTCCTTCATCTGTTGAAAACTACGTGCCTTTAGTCTGTCACAGTATTACGAATGACATGAATGTCTCTGTTAACTTTGTTGTACTGATGTTTGTGTGTTTAGATCCGGAAGAAGGACCAGATCAACATCGAGACCAAAAATAAAACGGTCAGATTCATCGGGGAACTGGCCAAGTTTAAGATGTTCTCGAAAACGGACACGCTGCACTGTCTCAAGGTGGGTGAGGAGTCTGTTTTGGCCGGTTTTGAAGCTCTGTCTCTGAGCTGATCCATGTGAACGTTTGGACTGAACTGTGTGTGTGGCCCAACAGATGCTGCTGTCTGACTTCACCCATCACCACATAGAGATGGCCTGCACACTGCTGGAGACCTGTGGCCGCTTCCTGTTCAGATCCCCAGACTCCCACCTGCGTACCAGTGTCCTGCTGGTCAGTACCCATCAGGAGAAAACTGATGATATAAGTCTCTATTACCCCGTCTTCTAGTTTGGATGTTCAATTTTTATTGGGTAACATATAATTAGCTGAGGTTGTGCTGATTCTGAATATGTGGAGAAAACACAAAGCAATAAAAAAACAGAAAAGCCTTAATGTGGGTTTAAGAGGGAAAATGTAAACAGCTGATATTTTCTCTGTTTTCCAGGAGCAAATGATGCGTAAAAAGCAGGCGCAGCATCTGGACGCCCGCTATGTGACAATGGTGGAGAACGCCTACTACTACTGCAACCCCCCGCCCATGGAGAAGACGGTGAAGAAGAAGAGGCCGCCGCTGCAGGAGTATATCCGCAAGCTGCTCTACAAGGACCTGTCCAAGGTCACCACCGAGAAGGTGCTGAGACAGATGCGCAAACTGCCGTGGCAGGACCCCGAGGTCAAGAGCTACCTGATCTGCTGCATGGTCAACATCTGGAACGTCAAGTACAACAGCATCCACTGTGTGGCCAACCTGCTGGCCGGCCTGGTGGCCTACCAGGAGGACGTGGGCATCCATGTGGTGGACGGAGTGCTGGAGGACATCCGGCTGGGCATGGAGGTAACACTGTGATACTGACAAAAGATGTTTGTTTATGTCTCATTGAGCTGTGAGGTAATGTCAGAGTGAGGACAGACAAGCAGAATCCTCACTGACAGTTTCGACAGATGATTGAGGAGGAAGCCATGTTGTTACTGTCACCACGATGAGGAGCAATGCCACATGTCGCAGGACACGTGAGGACATTGTCTGGCTCCTTCTGAGCTGAAGTCATGTTTTCACACTTCAAATCCAAAACTTAGGCTCTGACACCAGAGTGACATCAAGTGCTTTCAGTTTTTTGTGTCATTTAAACACAGAAAAGTTGAGTCGTATTAATGCAACATATAAGAAGAGTGAGGCTGTTATTTTAGTTATTGATACATCTGATAATTTTCTTTTGTATAAAATGTCAGAAACGACTGGAAAAACCACAAAATGTTAATTTTACTGTGTCAGAAAACCATTACATTTGAGAGGCTGGTACCAAAGAAGACATGGACGTCTATCTTTTTACACAATAACTTTAAGTCGTGGGTCTGAATACAACTTCCTGTCCACGTCCTCAGGTCAACCAGCCCAAGTTCAACCAGCGGCGGATCAGCAGCGCCAAGTTCCTGGGCGAGCTCTACAACTACCGCATGGTGGAGTCGGCCGTCATTTTCCGCACCCTCTTCTCCTTCATCTCCTTCGGGGTCAATCAGGACGGCAGCCCCAGCCCTCTGGACCCCCCAGAGCACCTGTTCCGCCTCCGTCTGGTCTGCACCTTGCTCGATACGTGCGGCCAGTACTTTGACCGCGGGTCTAGCAAGAGAAAGCTGGACTGTTTCCTCATCTACTTCCAGGCATGTCTGCTCATGGTGCACCTCAACCTTCAGTCCTGTGTTACTGTGCATATACCGGAATCTATTTTTTCTATCAGACTGCAACTAGCAATTATTTTTCATTATCAATTTGTCTCAATTAATCAATTATTGGTTTTGTGTGACATTCACTTTATTATCATGTACAAAGAAAAACATCAGATCCTCATGTTTGAGAAGCTGATTGACAAAACGATTTTGCTTTGAAAATTACCAGATGATTATTTGATATTCAAAATTGATTAATTGTTGCAGCTCTAGCGTCTGTGGAAACTACCCCATGCCGCCATCTTTGTTGGGTCTCTCTCGCAAACATGATGATGACTCTAAAGGGATTTCCTTGTCAGACGAAGGCTGATTGAATAAAGCGATGTCATGTGTCTGCAGCGCTACATCTGGTGGAAGAAGAGCGTCGACGTCTGGACCAAGGACCACCCGTTCCCCATCGACATCGACTACATGATCAGCGACACCCTGGAGCTGCTCAGGCCCAAGATGAGGCTCAGCTGCTCCCTGGATGAGGCCACCAAGCAGGTCAACGACCTGGAGAGGGAGGTGCTCGTCAAGCTCGGTAAGTGTGACAGCGCGGTCGCATCAATATCCGGCGTCTAATTAGAGTGTGTGCAAAAAGTATGTGAATGTGCGGCAGCCGGTCGCTCCGGTCGCTCCGTTCTCCGTCTTCCTGGTCGAGCAGCATTCCTCACTGTGTGGGAGGCCGGTGGTGCTGCATCACTCCTCACTCAGGTTTAACTCAGATAAACACACACATACCTCACACACTCAATCAGACAATACAGAGGCGAATTAAAATGAATGAATTCATTGAATGACGTCTTGTTGTTGGTGGTTCACCTGAACAAATTCGTCTCCACCAAAAATGTTGTATATTTCTGTTTGTGTTCCACTGAAAGGATTAGCAATTTAATCAGGAGCTATTTTCACAATCAATTATTCACTCAAGTCATTTTCTATGCAAAGAAAAAACTAAATATTCTCATATTCTTATATTTTATTCAAGATTTCACACAGCAAATGGTTCGTATTTCATATAAACAGGGTCTGAGTACTTCTGACACTAATGTCAACACCTTGAAACTGTTTGACAAAGTCACTGTGGTTTGAAGATGCACCTGCCACACGAACGTTTCCCTCTTCCTTCTCTCTGCTGCAGCTTGGTCTCTCAGTTTACACTCAGCGGCAGAATTAGACTATTAAAGGACACGTTCACAGTATATCTTAAATATACCTCAACACAAAACCCACAAAACATATGTCACGTGTCTGAAAACAAGAATTACCACCTCGCGGTTGTATCCCTCTGCCACTCGGACTAGTTCCAGGTTACGTCCCTGTTTATCCAGGTGGAGCCAGTTATAAGAGTTTCATACGAAGTTTCGTGCCGTGGTTCCTAACCTAAAAAAATGCTGCTACACAAGTTTGGATTCATTTTTACACTGTTCTTTAATCTTTGTAGTTTTATTTCTTTCTTTGTGCCTCATTTATATTAAATCATTTTTCTACATTTACATTTTTACATCAATACATTCACATCATATTTATATAAAATCATTTGCATTATATTTACATGAAAGCATATATATATATATAATGTTTATATTAAATTGTTTATATTATATTTCTATTAAAATATTTACATTATATTGACAATAAATCATTTACGTGAAGGCATTTATTATATACAGTTTATATTACATTATTTGTGTTTATATTCTTTTTAAATTGTTTATATTACATTTATATTAAAACATTTACATTGAAATGTTATTACATCATTTAAATTAGATTTATATTTAAATATCTGAGAAATATAAGCTGCAAACAGCTCAAGTATTCATATATTTTATCAGCTTGTATGTGAAAATGTTATTCAGCAGTAATTATAGCTCTTAAATACATGTAGTGGAGTGAAAGTATCTGTCTACTTGAGCTGTTTGTACTTTAAATATTCTATTAACATAAAAAGGAAATATTCAGGACAAGCATCTCAGAACTGTATATAAGTGATGCACTGGTAGAATAAATACGTTACTGTGTGTGTGTGTGTGTGTGTGTGTAAGTAAGAGAGAGTGATTGATGAGGATTAGAGGCATCCTCATTTACACAGTGGTGCCATTGTTTAACCGTTCATACTTGAACCAGGATCAAAAATTCCTCCGTTGCTGAGTCACATCAGACCTGATCTTCAACCCCAGGCGTCCTGTCCGACTTCATTTTCTCTCTGTCACAACGGCATAATTAGTTTCTGTAATTGGTTTCACTTATTATCCAGGTTGACTAATGAAACAATAATTCCCTCCTGAATATTTGTTCTTCTTATAGCTGCAGCTTTTCTTTGACTTGTTCATCAACTATGAGTTCCCTAATGATCACGTGTCATATCCTGTCTTTTCACGAAGGTCTGGCCATGGAGAAAGATGGCCGCTCCAGCGCCATGAGCGAAGGGGAGGGGCTCGATGAGGAAGACGACGACGATGATGAAGAGGGAGGCGCCGAGACTGAAGAGCAGTCAGGCAACGAGAGCGAAATGAACGAACAGGAAGAGGATGTGAGTGCTTTTATTGTGATGGTTGATGACCCAACTCCCTAAAACAATGTTTTAAAACAATGTTTTAGGGAGTTGGGTCATCAAGGCGTGCTTCCTTGATGTTCTCATATGGGTGTAGGAGCAGGACATGAAGGGTTTGTAGTTTTAGTTCTGACTCTGTTTTGTTTCCTTCTCTCTTAGGATGGGTCTGAGAATGAGGAAGAGGAGAGGGAGGAAGAGGAAGAGGAGAACACAGACTACCTGACCGACTCCAATAAAGAAAACGAGACTGATGAGGAGAACAATGTAAGATGGAGCATGTATCAGCAGCTGTAGATAAACCTGTAAACGTGTCCAAGGCTGATTGACTCTTTAACATGCTCTGTAATCACCACCATGACCACAGGATGAGTGTTCATCTCATTAGTTTGACCATGATTAACACAAATTACCCTGTAATTTGCTGCCTCTGTGCAGGAGGTGACGATCCGTGGCGGTGGACTGAAGCACGTGGCGTGCGCTGAGGATGAGGACTTCATTCAGGCTCTGGATAAGATGATGCTAGAGAACCTGCAGGTGTGATATCGAGGTTTACTCACTGAAACACTGCGATTCAAGTTTCCCCACCAGGGATAATGGAATGAGTTTCTTCAGTTTTCCTCTGCAGCCACAGGTTGAAGGTGAAAGGTGACTTGTGTGTCTTTTTGTCACCGCAGCAGCGAAGCGGCGAGGCGGTGAAGGTGCACCAGCTGGACGTGGCCATTCCTCTGCAGCTGAAGAGTCAGCTGAAGAAGGGCGGCTCCGGACAGACCTGCATCGGGGAGGGAGACTCGGACATCTCCGACACCATGCAGTTCGTCATGCTAACGCGCAAGGGCAACAAGCAGCAGGTAAAGCGCACGTAGGACGGCGGCTGTTGTCAGCATCGCTCCATCCATTTTATTCTGCTTTTCCGGGGTCGGGTCCCATCAGTCTAAGCCGGGAATTCCAGACATCTCTCTCTCTTCAGCCATGTTTTACAGCAGGTCTCTGCCCAGGAGGTGCAGAGATGCCTTTTAAACCATTTAAACAGAGGTGACTTTTATATAAATGAATATTCTGCATATAGTCAGATGTATAACACGTGCAGAAAGTGCCGCAGGGTTGTATCCAGGGCAGATTTTTGCCACTAGGGGCTGTGGAGGGAAACTGTTTCCTGTAGTTCAGAGCAGCAGCTTCCATGTCTGGGTCTTACTCAGCTCTTCCTGGTTGTTCTGTGAGGTGGAGAGCAGCATAAACGAAGACTAGTTTTACCCCGAAGAGGGACCTAAGGGCCCCGGACATGTTGTTAGGTCACGAACAAACAATAATAAATAAACACAAGGACGGGACTGAGTGTCTGAGAGCAAACAGACATGAGGAGAGGAGTGGTTCAGTCTCACTGTCTCTGAAATTCACTCACACTCTCGCTGAGCCCAGTAATAATATTGACTCTGGACTTAGCTGTGTGTGTGTGTGTGTTTGTGTGTGTGTGGTTGTGGTTGTGGTTGTGTTGAGCTTTTGTGAGGACCATCATAATGACGGCAGGTCTGGACTGTGAGGCCGGTCCTCACAACTTTAAAGGGCTGTTTTAAGTTAAAGTTCTCAGGTTTTCTCACAGCAGAAACGGGCAGGAAACGAAACCATCGACATAACGTCACATTTTAAGATGTTATATGTGAATTCGTTTAAAATAAGTTGCTTGTATTCACATCTCTGTGTTTGGTCTCCACCAGCTCCCGAGGGAAACATCTGGCTCTGTAGCTGCTAAATGCTTCACTATGTTCAGAAGGTAGTAGACAGAGGCTTTTTTTTTACAGCTGTTTCAATGGAAACATCTGTCTACTGCAGCTGGAAACGACACTTATTCTATTCTCTCTCTTTATTGGATACTATCTCTCTTATTCTATCTCTTTCTCTTATTCTGTTCTCGCTCTATCACTGGTGATAGTTGCAGGTTGAGGTCGGATTCAGATCAGGATGAGAGTCCCAGTCAGGGTTTAGTGTTTTGTTTTGTTTTGATTGGTTGAGATCTTGGTGAGAGGAATGCATTCGGTCAACAAGTGTCCTCACAAGTATAGAGAGGCAAGCGTGTCTGCGTGTGCTTGTGTGTGTGTGTGTGTGTGTGTGTGTGTGTGTGTGTGTGTGTGTGTGTGTGTGTGGAGGAATGTGTGGTTTGAGGGCAGAGGCTGGTTCTTGTGCTGCAGGGTGTGTCCAGTTTTCTGCCCGAGCTCCGAGGTTTAATTAAGCGTTGAGTCCACACGGTTTCGCTCAGACACACATGAGCCACAAACACAAAAAAATGTTCATATGAAGTTTGGAAAGAACACAGAACATCTTTGTAGGTTTGTTACTGAGGAGTTTGGATGGGAAATGACTTTTCTCTGTAAACACACACATGGCCTCAGCAGATTGACTGCAGCAGTGAATCAAGGCATCTTCTGTTAGTGTGTACTTCCTCTCCATGGGATTTACATGGAGCCATGGCCGGAGTAACCTACAGGGGCACTGGGGCAATAATTTCTTGTTGGGCCCCTATAGAGCGCCAGTACGGGAGAAAATTATCAGATGTACTAATCAAAATACCTGCGTGTTGTAGCCTCCTAGTTCTTAAATGTTGGATTAATAGGACCTCAACTGAGGTTCTCTGTGTTTTACAGACTTCAAACAAAAATATTAAAAAAACTTACAGGTCCCATACGGTCTAAAGGTAGATGTTAAAGGTCCATACAGTCTAAAGGTAGATGTTAAAGGTCCATACGGTCTAAAGTTAGACCTCCATGTGGTCTTTAATTATAAAGCAGGTATAGCTTCTATATTAATGAAAAAAATAAAGCCTGTATTCAGAAACTTAAACCAGCCAGCAGGACTTCTGGAACTGATGTCGCAGGGCTCCAGGGCTTGATCCAGATTTTGTGTTTGTCCGATCAACGTGTGTGTTTCCCATCAACAGTATAAGATCCTGAACGTGCCCCTGTCGTCACACCTGGCGGCGAATCACTTCAACCAGCAGCAGGCGGAACAGGAGGAGCGCATGAGGATGAAGAAACTCACCCTGGACATCAATGAGCGGCAGGAGCAGGAGGACTACCAGGGTACAGCACGAAGGCCGCGGCCACAGACGCACGATGACAACAATTTCTAACCCGTTTCACGGCTGTAGAGTCATATCTTTTAACCACACTCCTCTTTGTCGTGTATGTGTGTGTGGGTCCTACAGAGATGATGCAGTCCCTCGCCCAGCGTCCAGCTCCGGCCAACACTAACCGGGAGCGTCGGCCACGTTACCAGCACCCGAAAGGAGCCCCCAACGCCGACCTCATCTTCAAGACTGGAGGAAGGTGAGACGCGAACCCTGATCAGTGAAGCCACCGACTCTCAAACCGCACAATGTGTTGTGTTAGGACACATTATCTTCTTTCTACTGACCCCTCCTCCCTCCCTCCATCGGTATCTCTTTGAACAGAGTGAAAAAGACAAGAAATGAAAGGCGTGAGAAGCGAGAAAGACAAGAGAGACAAGACAGGAAACACAAGCAGGAGAGAAACCAGAGATATGTCCCGGAGTAGGTTAGGTCAGCTGCACAGGCCATGTTTGTCACCAGGGACCAAGCTTCAGTAAGTTAGTTAAAAAAAAACAAAAGGAAAGGTTTTGTTGAGGACTTCCTGTTAAATTTTGCACTTTACACTGATTCTGATTTTCAGCTTCAAAGAGTTGACATGAGATTATTTATTTTTCTTTAAAAGCTCTGGAAACATGGAAATAAAGATTCCTTTAAGTTTATACTTAAACGTCAACAGCACCTTGTGTGTCTTTCTTGCTGCTGCAAAATGACAACACAGCATATGATTCGTGCATATGTGGTATTTAAGTCAGTGCCGGTCTGTGTTAGATACAGATGCATTTACTTTGGTTCTAGCTCCATATTTTTCCATATTGTGGCAAGTGAATCTACATTTTACCACAAATGTGACTTATTTTGGTCAGAGGTTTGATAATTGTGTTTTATTTAAATGTAGGAGATGAATCAAGTTAAAGAGAGAACAGAGAGGAGGGTGTGAGCAACACAGTCAGGGCGAGGAAGTCAAAGTGTTGAGAAACATTTGTCTTTTCATGAGATCTTTTCCTCCGCTTAAGCAAAATTTTTAACACCACAGCAGTTAAACTGTGTTAGTATCAATCAAGTGTCGATACATCGGCCTGTGAGCTGCTGTTTCGAAGCTTCCAGTTTGTAATTTGTCCGTTGGCCATCTTGGTTTTTTTTAAACCAGCTGAACCATATTTGGAGGAGAAGGTGGAGCTGAGGAGGAGTGAGGGGTGGAGCTGACCTGCTCTGTTCTCTATCCTGATTGGGTGGATATGGTCGCACAGTAGCCACGCCCCCCAATTCATCCCCTGCTTCATGGTCTATTTTCTTCTAAATAGACCATCATTTAAAAAATGAACATCATGTTGTATTGAAGACTTGAAACTAGAGACTGAGACCATAAACTCATTAGGAAAACGTTTACTGAGCTAATAAATCAAGGAGAAGTAGGGACATTTTCCCATAGACTTCAATACAATCTGACTTCAGCAAAACTGGATTATTGGAGAGAAAAGATTTTCAAAACTAGTATTTTTTTACTGTATGAAAATATACACAGATAATAAAAGTGATTTGTCAGATGATGGAGACAAAAACGGACATGTCTAATTATTTTAGACAGTTTTTAATAACCTTTTGGTAACAGATGTATTAAAGTAATAACATAATTTAGTAATAACATTAAAGCAGCTGTAATATATTTATTTACACTTTGTGACATTGCAACGTGACGAGTATCATTTATAGTGTTGAACCAACAGAGAGTCTTGAGATTACAGAGTTTCAGCTAAAAGCTAAAAGTGAGGTTATAGTGGTGGAGACCAAACACGGAGCTAAAAGTGATGGAACACTGGTGGAGACCAAGCACAGAGCTAAAAGTGAGGGAATACTGTACTGAGACTCATTGGGAGACACAGACCTCCTGACTGTTACTTTATCCCCTGACCGATTTAAAACTCATCAACTGACAAGTGTTTTTGTTGAACAGGAAACAATGACCCTGTAGGAAAAGCTTCCTTCTAGCAGAGCTGGACTCGGGGTGGGTGGGATGGTTCACTCCACCAGCAGCAGTATGAACTAACATAGAGACAGATGGTGTGATGAGAGGATGAAACTTGTTCCTGTTGCTCAGCATCTCTGCAGTAAATGTCCTGCTCTGTCCTCCAGGAGACGCTGATCCGAGTCTGGGTCCGGGCTGAGCAAGCGAGCGAGCAAGCAAATGAACGAGAGAGAGAGAGAGAGCGAGAGAGAGAGAAGATCGGAGGGGAAACCGGTCGACAACAGGGAACGAGTCCTCCAGACACCCACTGATGATGCCGGGGTAGACCACACCCCCTCTCCCACTCCCCCTCCCCCCACCTGACCTGAACACACACTCTTACCCCGGTGAGGGGTCCGAAGCCTGAGGAGGAGAGACACAACCGGGAGTCTGGGGGTGGGGGTTCAGAGGTCAAGGGTCAGACACATGGCTCTCTTTTCTTTTTTGTCTGTTGGCTGAGATGACAAAAAAAAAATTACACAACTGTCTGGACCAACTACAAAGATGACTGAACACCTGACCGGCCAACTGACGGCGAGGCGGACAGGAAGGGCGGGGACGGACGGATCACCTCCCGCCGACGCACCAGGTGGAGGAGCTGGAGTTAAAAACCTGCGAGTGGGGAAACATTTACATGAGACTAGAAAAGGATACAGTTTTGGTTTTTTTTTGTTCTTAGTATTTTTTGGACTCGGGAACAGGCCTGTTCGGTCTGAAGCAGCGCTGCAACGGAGACGAAGGACAGGACGGCGAGGATTTAACACTGGTGGCGTGTTCACAGACTGTTCGCCCAGTGACGCAGAGGAAGATGATGGTGACTGACGAATTATGACGTTGACGAGGCGGAAAAGTGGCTGATGGTTTGGTTGTCTTGTTCTGAATTCTGCAGCTAAAGATCATTTTCATTATTGATCAAGCAGATTATTTCTCGATGAATCGTCTATAAAATGGCAGAAAACAGGAGAAAAATGGCTGTTATCTTTTCCCACATCTTAAGGAGATGTAATAAAACAGCCAAAAACAACAATATTTATTTTACTGACAAATAAAATAAAGAGAATCGTTCAATTCTCCATTTGAGAAGCTGGAACCAGTGAATTTTACTTGAAAAAAAAAAGTTAAATCATCAAAAAAAAAAGTGGCAGATGATGTTTCTGAACATCGTCTGTTTTCTCTGTATTTTCTGTCTAGGAGAGTGAATTAATTATCTTTTGATGGACTAATTGATGAATGAACTAATGGTTGCAGCTCTGTGTCACTGCCTCTTCTTGTAAATCTGTCATTTACACCTTCTCACCAGCACAAAGTTTAACTGGTCTCTAATGATCTGTTTTGTAGTTTGTCGCTAATTATAGAGTAAATAAAAAACTTCATTTGAGTTTAGATGTTAATTGGAGCTTTTTTAAAGAGGTGGTGGGACACATGGGAGCAGAAAAACAATTATTTTAATTATCAGTTAATCTGCAGTTTATGTTCTCATTAATAACTGGAGACATGAAACATGAGAGATGGAGATAAATGTCCGTCAAATGTCTCCATTTGTCCAAATAACACAGCAGATGTAAAGAAACAAGTACAGTGGCCCTGAGAGCCATACAGAGAACAAACATTTTCAATCACAAGGCTTCATAATGTGAGAATTTACTGTAGTTCTCTTGCCTACGGTGGCCCTGAGGGGTCAACACACGGCAGCTGAAGAAAACGCATGAAGTCAGACAAAACGCAAACAACACAAGTGCTGCAAAAACTCACACCACAACAGAAGTGTTCCCAGGGGATGAACCAGGCTGGGACACACTTGTTGTTTAGTCCTAACACATCCGTGCATTATTTTGTTGCGTCTTCTTCTTAAGCAGTGTGTTGAGCCCTCAGGGCCACCGTAGGCAAAAGAAAGACAGTGAATTCTCACTTTGTGAAACCTTTTGATTGAAAATGTATCTGTTTCCACTGTGTCTTTATGCTAAGCTAAGCTAAGCTAAGATAATGGGCTCTCAAGTGATGTCATCAAGGACATTAAAAAAAAAAAACAACAAACAAACAAAAAAACTGACCTCTGACCAGAACAGGAGTCTCACACCATCAGACACTTTTCCATCTCTGCATCATTCGAACATCTGGAACATCTGTAAACCTGACGGCGTCATGTGACCTGCTCACTGACGGACACCTTAGTGTACATAATCGTCACTTCTGTCTTGCTAGAGTTTTTCTTTTTCTTTTTGCTTCAGAATCCGGAGCATCTAAGAGTTTGTTTGACAATATTCAGCTTGCTTTGATTTGGATTTGTGTCGTGTTTCTGACAGATGGGAACCGTGTGCCTGAGTCTTCCTTAGTGACGACAGAGACTTTCTGCTTCTAGATTCATTTTATTTGTTGAGCCTGTAGATGGATAAATGTGCTCTGTATTCTGCTGCATGGGCCTTTTCTGCACCGGCTCTGTCTTCTGTAGTAAAAGCGTCCAACGGTGACTCCACTTTAGTTCGTCTGTGTCTAGATTCAAAAACCTATTGTTGTTTTTCCTGCGAGAAAAAAGAAAAACAGTAGCAGCTTCCAGCTTTGTGTCTCGGCTCATGACAGAGAAACGATCACAATAAATATATGAAGACGACGTCTGTGAATCAGGTCGGTCGTGTGTTTGTGGCGTTTGCGTGTCGGAGAGGAGTGCAGCCTGTTTGTTGAGGTCTAATTACAAGGCAGCAAACATCAGTATTTCCTCAGTTCCTGCCCATTCTCTCCTCTGAACACTGGATATGGAGAACGCTGCTAGACATGAACCTGAGTCCAGCACAGACCAGCAGTGGGACTAACTGAGGTCAGAGCCTATTTATGAAAACTCAGAGTGTAAAGTAGATTAATGAATTTGACACGTGGCCTCACTGACGACAGGTCCAAGATACATGTTCGTTCATTAAGGGAAATGATGGTGAACCATGAGACACGCCCCCCCTGATGATCCAGATGCCCTGACGTTGGGCGTGAGGGCAGCAGTCATGGAGCAGCACTGCTCCGTGAAGAACCCCTCTGTGTTGAAAGGTTATGTAACCGTCTACAGTGCAGACAGTTTCCCTCTGTGCTGCTGCTGCTCAACACAAAGAGCCCAATGTGACACACGGGGAAAGGTCTGAAAATACAAACTTGTTACGTTACGAACTTCTGTTCGTGCAGCCAAACTCAAGTCCAACATTTTGCTTGTTGCAACAGTGAATACAGATCCTGATGAACTTTACTCCCAGAAAATCAGCGTAGGGGCCCTTTAAGAGCCAGTTTATAATGTGGCCGACGGCATCTGAATTTTAGGGCCATTTTCCCATAGACTTCAACACAATCGGACTTCTGTGAACAACCAGCGGAGTCGCCCCCTGATGGTGATCAGATAAATTGAAGGTTTAAGGCTCTTCAGCCTTGGCTTCACTTCACAGACCCAGAGTCCAGGTCCAGTTTTATTTTCAGCCCATAGTTTCCACTCAGGTGAAACAGCTGTGGCGTCTGTTCATCCTTTAGAGTTAATAGAAGAAAAACTACTGGAGCAAAGTTACGTTTTTCTGTTTATTGACAAAATTCAACATTACATGTGTTAAGCAGAGTATATACAATATATAATGTGGATATTTCTCTTATCTTCCCACTCCCCACACATGGACACACTTTTTTAGATCTGTACACTCAGCAGAAACAGTGGAGTGTGTTACACAACATGTAGTTACACACTGTATATGTTTGCACCATAAGATACTTCAAAATGACTGTAGGTGAACTACAGGGAACCGGAGTCTGTAAACAAAAGTCACACAGGAGTTCGTCCATGTGAAACAAAATATACTTCAGAAATTACTGTAGGTGAGCTACAGAAGCCGGAGTCTGGATTTAACAAACAACACACGTTCACTGACACACACATACACACACATTCATGCTTATGCTGCCACAACAGTTAAATAACACACTTGCAAACGTGAGAAACAGCAAAGATATTGACAACAGCTTGACAGGAATAAAAACACACAACTGGCCCAGAATGTTTTTCTAGACTCTGTGGTTTTAGTGCTTGTGTTTTGTACAATGCCGTGTGCTCGCCCATCCCTAAAAGAGCAATATGAAAGTTTTCCCTCTGTGTAGTAAAAAAAAAAAAAAAAGCCCACAAACTCATTCCACAGTCTGTGGTTTGGCGTGGGAGGTTTGTCCGTGGAGTAAAAATATCCTCCAGCTCAGCTCGGCTTCACGTCCCTGCTCCTTCTGCACCATCATTAGTCCGGGACGTTAACACGCCTCTTTATAACCATCACAATAAGTCGGAAATATTAAAAATCCTCTGGAGAAAAGTGCTTTCAACTTTGTTCTCGCCCCTGAAAGCCCCTGACAAACAACCAAAAAAAAAAAAAAGATTATACACAAACTAAAATGCCCAAAGTCGGTAAACGAACCAGTGAAAACAGAAAAGTTTAACAGAGGTGATAAAGATTCACAGCCTGGGTATGAGAAACAATTTCACTTACTTAAGGGAAAGTGACACAGAAACAAATAATATAACTTAAACTGCATATAGAAACAAAGGCCAGGAGGTCTTTTCTTAGTATATGAGGGTTTGTTGATTTTGTTGTTTTTCTTTTATTTTTAAAGACTTAAAATACAATATGCCGCCTGATTACAGGGACAGATTTACCTATTACAGGGGCCCTGGGCTAAATTGAGCTCTGGGCCCCCACTGCCCCCCCTTGTTTCTCTGACTATATATATATATATATATATATACATATATCCGCCTCTTATACA
>CM076669.1:1673220-1692233 GCA_038496675.1 Rachycentron canadum | reverse complement strand
ATATATATATATATATATATATAGATTCCTCAGAGCCCAAGGAAGGATCCTATTCTGGACTACAAACATACCCCAAGGTTACAGGCTGTCAGTTAGTTTGTGGCACTTTAATTAACATGAAACCTATTTAAAATCTTAAATTATAATGGTGCTAAAACGAGATTATTATTATTATTATTATAGATTAAAACTAGATGATTAAAGTAAGGGGGGAAACTCAAGGTCTTTTCCATTTTAGTTTCTAGTGTGTTTTAGCGTAGAACCAAACAATTTGTTCAACTGATTCACTGCCAAACTCTTGGCAAAGAGCATTTTATGGCCCCTTTGCTGCTGGAAAAACACAGAATATCAAATGTGTATTAATCCTCTTCTTAAAATAGTCCCTGACAAATGCTGGTCTGGTTTTCTAAAAACAATCGTGATGTGTTTTTAAGGATTTACATCATTAATAGGAACCAATGGGGTTGGAGCTAAGTCGATAACACCAACATGTTGTTGATTTTGGTCTTTTCATTGGATTTTCTTACAATAAGAAAATACAGAGTACGTCCAGCCTTTTTCTTCAAGATGCTTTCTGGAAATGGGGCCTGGTTTAAAAAAATCTGGCTTCAAATACAGCCTCATTTGTAGCAAACAAAGGTGAAACAGGAGATCAATGCTTCTCTACAGCATCAGTTTGTCCCAGAAGAGGTATATGATGTGTTGATTCAGAGGCAAAAAGAAGCAGTTTATCTGTAAAGACTGTCGACATCTAAACAGCGTAGAGTGTGCAGCAGCTGCACAGTGCCATTCGTGTTTGTCACTTTTTTATGGCCAGGAATTGAAAACTGGCTGTGCAGGTCTATAAGCAGGATCCAGCTCCATTCTCCTGTAAAAGTATGCGTCTCTCCAGCCACGCCTTGTACGAACCCCCACCAGCAGGAACGCATCAGAGCTCTGGGCTCGGGCAGGTGGAGGCTGAAGGAAACATTTCCTGAGTGTTTCAAGACTCTTTCAGCAGCCCCAGTTTCCTCAACGCCTCCCTGCGCGATTCATTCGTAGCCCCGCGTCCAGAAAACTGCACTGTGATGCCCTGGGGACGAAACATGGAGGCAGATTTCCGCTTATGATCGGGGGACAAGGCTCTTTGAGCTGTTTTCGGGGGAGCAATGGCGCCATGGTAGGAGTGCCGAGGTCGTGGGGCCGGGGTTGGAGCTGGAGCTCTGACACTCTTTGCATGGCTTTCTGAATGACGATTTAACCCAGCGGAAGGGTTGATGGTTCGGCTCTTTCCCCCGTAACTGTTAAGCTCAATGGGCAGCGTCTCCAATTTGGTGGGCAAGGTTTGGCTCTTGTCAATATGGGAGCTGAGGATGTCGGGCAGGTCATTCCTGGTCGCGGCCGCATGAGCAGGTGTCATGACTTTGGTCTTTCCTCCATAGCTGTTGAACTCGCTGGGGTTAGCCAGTGCAGGTGGGAGGATTTTGGGTTCTTGGTTAGTTGGAGGGGTTTCAGGTTCAGCCCTGGAGGAAACAGCGGGGTTGACCATGATGGATTTCCCTCCATAGCTGTTGAATTCCAGCGAGGTGACCTCAGGTGCAGCAGGGATGGATGCCTTGTTTTCCAGTGGAGTTGGATGGTAACTGTTTTGTGTCACTGCTAGACGTGAGGGGCTTGGTTCGGAGTTTCTTCGTTCCTGGCTCTTTAGGGAATTTGTCCGTTCTGTTTTTGGAAGAACATTGGCCTCCAGAGGTTTGGCACTGGTCTCTGCACCTGTGAGAGGATTCAGTGAGGTGTTGGTAGGAAGGAGTGATGTACCACCAGACATGGCTCGATTCCTATTTAGGCCCAACTTAGACAAGGCCTCCATCCTGGATATGTCTGGGGTGGGGTCCCTGAAGGAAATGCTGCGAGAGGGAGTATTACGATCCTTCTGCTCCAGGGCCTGCTGAGGATCTTCCTGCAGCAGAGGATGCGATGTACCTGTGAGGTTAGCCAGCATTTGCGCCCGTCTCTCATTGATGTTCACATTCGCCAGAGACTGGTTCTGATGCTCTTTGCTGCCAAGTATCATGCTGATGTTTGCAGGGAAGCGGTTTGGCTTTGCAGGGGTAGCAGGACCCTGTTTTACGGGTGGATCTGGTGCCTTTTCAGATTCAAGGCTACGCCTGTGGAGTGAGGAGGGAAGTAAGTTGGAGGTTCCTACTGACTGGTTCTCAGCTATCTTCTGGGCAATCAGGACCGGAGTGGGAATACAGCCCGGAGGGTGGTAGGAAGAGTGGTTGTCTGTTGGCCCATAGCTGCCACTCGGTAGGGGAGGGTTGTACTCTGAAGGCAGGTTGTCGGTTAGATCACGCCTTGGCTTTATCTCAAAGTGGCTTTCAGGAGTTGGCACCATACTCTGAAAATCTGTAAGGAACAAAATGTACACAAAGTGAAAATCTGATAATGACTAGAAGCCTCA
Organism: Rachycentron canadum; assembly: GCA_038496675.1. Classification (NCBI taxonomy): domain Eukaryota; kingdom Metazoa; phylum Chordata; class Actinopteri; order Carangiformes; family Rachycentridae; genus Rachycentron; species Rachycentron canadum. Next base: position 1,689,790 of record CM076669.1, on the reverse strand, counting down.
GTTCCTGTCAGAGTGGGAATTTTGGCTCTTTTTTGGGGTTTTAGTCACTTGGGTGCATTGAATATACAACTGGAACTGTCACAGCTATGTCACAGGCTAATTCCAGTAGATATTAGAAATGAAAAATACACGTTCTTCTTTCATACAAGAGCTAACTGCAGTACGCTACCTGGATTGGTGGGATTGAAGATTGGTTCTTTTGTCTGCACCAAGTCTGGTTCTGGGCGGACCAGGTCTATAATATCCTGGTCTTTGGGACTGAGTGGTCTTGCCATGGCAGAAGACACAGTGACACCAGGGTTGGGACTTGAGGTTAGAGGTCCATTAACGTTTTGGCTACTTCTCGTGGCGGGCTTCACCTGCCCGGGCCTCTGGTCGTCCTCCTGCAGACTCTCCTCCAATGACTCGATGGTGTCCTCGAAGAACTGAATGCACTCCTGCTCCTCCAGGCTCAGAAACCGCAGAGCGTCGTCTTCCTGTCACGACCAAAGAACAGAGAGATAATATTTCAATATGTATTTCAAGCTGCTCCTCAACTTTCCAATTTCAATTTTTAACAAAGACCAGACTCATCTTCACCTTTCTCTTCATCACGTTACAAACCATCCACTATGACTTTCTCATACAGTAGTTGTGTGTACAGAGTGAACACAGGCCCGTTTGTTCCTGCATCTCAACCCTCCAAACCTCTTCCCCACCCTATATTTAGCTCAAATGCCCCTCTCTTCTGTTGCCCCTCCTTCCCTGCCTCTCCGCATCTGTGCTTCACCTCCACAACTATCCTGTCCTGAGAAACATCACAATGGGCTATAACAACAATAACAACAACAACAACACATGACTACTGATTTAGCTGCATCACTTTGTGGTCCTGATGAAGGTCGAGTCCACCGATTTAAACAGAACCACACGGCTGTTACAATGTGTAATGGACCTAAAAATAAATAGCAGTGAAAGAACGACTGAAGTGAATCGAGAACAAAAACAAGTAAAGTATGTGCAGTACAGGGGCCGCCTGAGACCACGAGGGGCCCCGAAATCATAATCTGATTATCTGATAAAAACTGAAACTAGTAATTGCGTGAAGCCTTAAGGCCTCGTCTTGTAGACAGACACCTTCATTTCACTTAAAATTCAGCATAAATGGTGAACAAACAAATTAAAGTGGTTCAGAAACGTAGTTAACCATTAGCATATTCATGCCCCTATGCTAAGCTAAAACTCTAAAGAAACCTTTCTCTCTTCTTCTTTTTATTCATGCATGCCCTTTAAAAGAATGTACACAAACAGAAATGTGGTTTTAGGAGGAGTATGTGCTGGAATGAAACAAAAGCCTGGTTGCCAGGTCATTGTTTGTGTACAAAGATCAAAACCTGTTGTTTGTCAAGAAATAGTTCCAACACTAAAGCACTTGTAAAACAACAAAATGTAGTTTGTAGTAACAGATTTAACTTTAATTTAATTGATTTTTTATTAATTGACTTTTAATTGATCTTTTTTAAAAAATTTGGACAGACATAGCTAGACTAGCTGTTTCCTCATGCTTCCGGTCTTTATGCTAAGCTAAGATAACCCCAGCTTTGTGCATCAGCTTTTGTGAAGCGATATAATATGTTAATTAAAGAACTTTAAAGGTACTTTTAGGTGGATTTTGTTAGCTTTGGACACAACTTTCCAGTCTTTATGCTAAGCAAAGATAACCGGCTGCTGCTACAAGTATAATATACTTATAACTTGATAAATTTACTAGTTTCCAGACTGAACCATTCAGAACTAGGTAAGGAAATTGATCATTTTAAGGCAAAGGTGAAATATTTAGTTTTTTCTTTTGCAGTGTATGTAAACTATAGTAACTCTACCTATGACAACAAGTAGAATTGAATACACAATTATCACACAAATGAACAACAGTGTTTAACAATACAGTGTTTTGACCACAGACTATGTTGTACTGCGATTACACAACCACCAGCCTGAAGGAAGCTGCTTATTTGAGCTATTTTCAAGGTGATGACCTTCAGATGGTTTGTTGCTGACATCAGCGTTAGAGCCACAACAAGGTTACCAAGAGGGTTGTGTTGTTTTGCTTCACACACACAGACACACAAAAGACACCTGCAGGAACACCCAACTGAAACCAATACGAGATAAACGCTGCTGTGCTGGTTTCAGCTGGAGTGAATACTGCGTATTGTCGCGAAACAGCTCAAGACCTAGAAAACTGCCGCTCGACCGGTTCGGGCCGCGTTGTGCGATGGTGATAAATGTCATCCCAGAGGCATGCGAAGGGATTCAGTTGTTCAGCAGGTGTAATTTCTCAGAGTCTGTGCTGACTGGGAGCATTGTGTAAACACAGCACCGAGGTTTGAATAATCAGTTGTTCATCTGATACGCTGTGTGTGTTTGTTGTGTTGATGAGGACAATAGAACAAGACGACACCATGCACACCTGTGCAGCGACAATTATCTCAGCAATGGCCTCTAAATCTGCTTCACTGTGGTTGATAATTATCTTAAAGACAATTATAGGAACAGTTTGACTGGTTCATTTTCTTTCTTGTCAAGAGTTAGACTTTAAAAAACTCCATTGACACTTTTAAAAAGCAACTAAAAACCTTTTTTAATGTTTTTACTTTACTTTTATTTGTTGTGTTTCGTTTTTAGCTCTCTCATTTGATTTTATAGTTTTGATTGCGAAGCACTTTGTGACTAACATCTGCAAAAAGTGCTGTATAAATAACCTTTGCCTGCTTTCTTGCTTGCTAAGCTAAGCTAACGCTGCATTCGTGCATGAAATCTGTCTTTAAGTTTTAGCCTGTAAAGTCTGTCCACCTTCAGTCCAGCACTGATACTTACGCCGAGCCTGGGGTTTCGGCCGCTTCCCCCGTTGACTGCGTAGTGGAGCTGAGGGTTGGGCTGCAGACGGACGTCCATGGTGCGAGGGTCAGAGGTCAGCTGGACATCTCGTAGAGGGTCCGGTGCTCGTGGGTTTCATCTGGTCTCGCTCTGAGGAATCATCTAGTTTTCTGTAGAGTCTGGAAACGCAGAGGAGGAAGGAGGCGTCAAACAGCTGACAGTGGACTGCTTTAAAAATATTCCTCAAGTACAAAGGTAGTATCATTGAAATGTACTTTGATTGGAGATGATGAGTGAAAGATAAAAATAAACTTTAACGTAGATAATGCAGATCTGATCTTTATTTAAATTTAAAAGCTTAACAATTATATTAGACAAAAAAAAGAAAAAAAATCCCCAACGCTGGCCTATTATTTTTGATTTATTGTGTTTTATAAGTTTATCGGGTGCTTGCTTGATGAAAATGAATGAATGAATGAATTCAGTTACTTTCCTTTAATGCTCTAAACTTCAGCAGAGACCATCACCTGATGGACCAGTTCACCTGGATCAGGTAGAGCAGTGAAACAGGCTCCTGGAGCCAAACCCAGCTCACATTCCTCTCTAATGCTGCTCTGATAAAGGCGCCATGAGAAACAAACCCCAAATATCCGAATGGGGTCATAAATTACAAGGCTAATAAAATATGAGAATGAGTCTGCAGCACAATGAGCACATTCATTGTGTTCTTCTTGTTTTCCTTCTTTTGGCCTCTAAAGAAAATTTAACTGAAATTATCTCTGTTACAAACCAAAAGAGTTAGAGAGCAACTTGGTGCATTTACGAATACACTTTAATCTGAGATAAAGAAAACTATAAACTGTTCCAGAAATACTTAATATTTATCTATGATTTATATTGATCCGGATATTGAAACATATTTTATAATACATTAATAAATAATACAGTCTAAGTATAGTTTACCTAAAAATACATCACCTATAAATTATATTAAAATAACAGCTTCTCCATATATTTATCTGCATTGTGTTATTATATGTGTGTGTGTGTGTGTGTGTGTGTGTGTGTACTATTTACTGCAGAAAATGTAGAAATGAGTTTTGTTTGTTTTGTTTGTTTTGTTTGAATTTGAAGTAAATAAAGGTCTGAACTCACTCAACGGCTCCGCTGCTCCGTCATCGTCACATCATCAGTGACGGTCAGACGTCACCAGGAAGTGTCGACTTTAACCTGATGAAGATGATTCTTTTCTCTATGAATCCAGTGGTTTCGCGCTCCCCGCGTGCGCTCCCGGTGAGCTCCGCGTGCGTAATGACACCGGAGCGGCACACGACGCCACTTTTAAGGCACGAGGAGACCCCGCCCCCACGTCAGGAGGGTGTGTGTGTGTGTGTGTGTGTTCATTCAGGTATGAGGTGAATATAGTGACACACTGGTTATCACACACCTGCCCTGGAGTTTCACTGGGATGGGTTCAGGAACTGTGGGATATTTGACCTTTGCCCGGTTTTGCCGTTCAAGATTTTTTTCCATTGTGAGTTACAGTTATGACTCAACACCTTATGCTGCAATCCACGATTTACAGACTCATTTGTGCTCATGTAGACACAGTGGAAGAAAACAAGAACTTGTGAAAAATGTGAACTGCTCCATTCAAACCCCAGATATTTATTTCTCATTCATCATTCTACATTTAAACTGAAATGTTGTTGTTTTGTGGATATTTTTATGTGCAGCTCACCTTCTGTCCTATCAAGGTGGTGTCAGCATTTAAAGATAATTGTTCACCTGTTTCCTTTTACCTGTAACAAGCCAAACTATGTTTCTCTACAGGAAACTTCAAATGAGATTATTTGGAAATAAACCGGAATTTACAGATGGGTAAAAGAAAGTGATATCCCCTTTTTCCTGTTGAGCCACACATTATATTACAGACCACTTACTGTGTAATGCAAATTTCTCTGATTAATAATAACAGGAGTTAATTATCACTTCTTCTTCTTCTTCTCTGTGTCACGTGGGATAAGGTGAGAAATAGCTTCTGCACATAATCAGTTTCCAATGAAACAAATGAGGAATAAGGAGTGAGAATAAAGATAAACAGGACCTCACACTCCTCATCTGCTTGTTTTGGGCGCCACCTGCTGGCTGCAGCCTGGCAGCTCGTTTCTTTTTCTATGTTTTTTTTTTTTTTTTTACATCTATGTGGCTGAATGAGGTGGATTAAAACAAACAAACAGAAAACACACTCTTTCCACCGTTTGGAGTCATAGTAATAGATACATTGCAGATAAAACATACTTTTTAAGGAGCTTAGTGAAATGATTCCTCTACTACTACACCGCTGCTGTGGCGCCTATTGGGTGTTTAAATTTTTATTATTTTCAAATTAAAACCAAAAATCAAAGATTAGTTACAATTTCCACATTCTGCACTTTATGTTTTTGGACACCGGAGTGCAGTGTTATACACACAACCGTCGAAATCTGCCCCCAGACTGCTGATATAAACACAAATTGCCGATGTCCTAGATTCCCAGTGTTCCCCAAACGCACCCCCCGTCGGTTGGAGTAACCTGCCCCGGTCCTGCGTCAACAGCCGCGTCCGTTTGTTTGTTTGTCGGCTCGGTCCCGCTGCCGGTTCGGCCGCTGTCCGCCCAGAGCCCCGGTGAGTCCACAACTACCGAGTTATTAACGTCACTGTTGTTGTTGTTGTTGTTGTTGTTGTTTTCCCTGTTTTCCCCTTTGAGTCGATGGAACTTGCTCAGCTCGCGCTCGTTAGCTTAGCCGCATGCAAATGCACCATTACGGTAGATGCGCCCGTTATCGGACACTGAGCCGCCTGTCGCACTGTTTCTCCCCTTCATCGCCGCCAAGCTGACGCACACACACACACAGGCCGGTCAGGGTGAAAACACACGGCTGTTATTGAAGCCACATTTATTCAGGATACACCCTCCCGTGTCGGTCATCCCAGTGAAATTAGGTAGTGACGGCCGGGCTTTGTGCCGTGGCCGATAATGGAAGCGGCGTTTGCGTCCGCATCAGTAATCCCCCAGGATGCGAGTAACGGATACGTGTTAGCTCCCAGTTTGCGGGAGAAAATAACAGATTTGTTGTTTTGTGTGACCGGCCGTAGGCTTGTTGATTCCCGTGTTTCTCACACGAGAGCGGGGGGGGGACAGAGAGGCTCACGTCCCCCTGGATGGAGCCGGAGGAGCGGAGCTAACGTTAGCTCGATGTGGCAACGCAACCTGAGCCGACACACGGCGAAGAGACGCCGCTTTCATGCATCTTTGATGCGGACAGTGTCTCATAACAACCGTTAGCTTTTTAACCCCACCCTCCACCCTGTCTCCCCAACACACACACACACACACACACACACACACACACACACACACACACGCCCCCCCCCCGATGCTCAGGAGTTGCTAGCATTGTAGCATCAGCATGCTAACCCAGTGCTAACCAAACCTAGCCGTCACCTGAAACAGGTGCTTTCCTCAATTACTGCGCTCAAACATTAACCCGAGGTCCTTCAATGTTTCCATTGTATGTTTCTGCTTCTGCTCTGCTGCATCTCAGAGTCAGGGCTGGGTGACTGAAGGGCCTGGGGCCAGGGGCCCCTGAACCCGCAGGTCCCCTCACTGTACTTGGGTCTGAATCATTTGATTGATGGCAAATTAATTTGAAATGTGCAGCTGAGAAATTCATGAGCTCTGACAGTTCTCTACGCTCCAACCTTGAACCTTGATCTTTGCTTTGATTCATTTCATAATTCTGTTTCTGTAAGTAAAAAAAAATCAAAACACCTCCAATAGGTTGATATTAATCACCATCATCTTAGAAGAACTGAGGCTGTGAACTGCATTTATCTTCACCAACGATATGATTGACAATTATTTTTCAATTCCATTTTTGCTTTATCTGCTGATTATACAATTGGTTGAACACTCAGTCTATAAAATGTCAGGAAAAATAACTCATTTCATTTCATCAACAGACTAAAACACTAAGACTCACTTTACTGTTATTGAAGACGGAGAACAGATGAGAGGCTGTGAAGCAGTGTGTCTGTCTAATATCCGTTCAGCTCTTTGGAGTTTCAGATGTAACTGTAAACACTTTTTTTTTTTTTTTTTTCAATTATTGTTCTGACTATTAACCAATCGATTACTCATCGCAGGTCTTGTTTTCCTCAGTAACTGATTTAGTGTAGAAAATGTCAAAACTACCATAAATAACACAGTTAAAATGTTGAAATGTATTTTTCAGTCTGACAAACAGTGAAAAACCCCAGAGACTGTGGTTTGAATATCACAGACATATGAGTTAGTATTTATCAAGGACAAGGCTCAGGGGTTGCCCATGGCAACAGAAAAACAAACAAACAAACAACAACAATAAAACAAAAACAAATAAACAACTTCCACCTCGACCAACAACAGGGAAGTGTTGCTGAGACCTTGATGTATGAGCAACAATAATCCACTGATATAATATTATAACACTGAGGAGGTTTAACTGCCCTGATAATAAATACTGTCACTACGAGCTGCTGCCGATTCGTCTGTGTTTCTAAGTGACGTTTGAAATGCAGGGTTTCACTCGTATCGGTGCGTTTTTACAGCGTCGTCTCAGACATTAAACTCTGTAAACAGCTGGAAGTTCAGCTCAGAGTTAACTGTTTTAGCCAGGAATCATGTGAATGAACAGAGGAGCTGTTGTCAATGTAAACTCAGTTAGTGTTTGTTGCGTGCGGTGCAGTTCTTGTGCAAAGCCGAGTGTCGGGTTTCACCAGGATCGACGTTTGTCTCCGATTCATTGAAATATGAAGGTTTCCTCGTCATCTTTCAAAAGCCAATAAATCAATACATCTGATCATTTTCATAATCAATTAAACTGCAGATTACTTTATTGATGAATCAGTTTATTTATAAAATATCTAAAAAATAATGAAAAGTGACCGTCAAAGTTTCCAGTGTAACATTCAGAGATATTTAATTTATGGAGAAACTCGTCAAAGAAAAGATATGAAATCTGTACATTTAAGAATCAGAATCAGAAAATGTTTGTAATTATATTTTACAGGCACTTTTTGTCACTATTTCATTGCAGTGTCACTAAATTAGACAAGAAAGAAACAGGAATGCAACAAAGGTCTTGGGGGTCTGGATGTCCAGCGTCTCTAACAGGGTCGTCCAAGCCCAGAGGCCTGCTGGGACGGACCCTGGTCACTGACCTGAGCCAGCTGGAGAACAGATATTATTCATATATGAGAGTCAAAGTCCAGCAGCTCAGGTGTCTTTCTTTCCTCTCGGCTGTTTATAAAATAAATAAATATAAATATATATATATATGTCGAGGAGGATCAAAGTGGAAACAGCTGATCTGGATTGTGTGAATCCTGATCACTTCCTGTAACGTCTGCTCTGAAAGTGTCGCCTCAGCTCGTTGGTCGTCGGTTGGTCAGGTGATGTGAGGCCACGTGTGGCGGCTGTAAACCCACAGGTTGAGCCTTTACTGAGCGGCCGGAGCAACCGGATCCTTGTCCCGCATCCCTCAGCGTGTTAGGTTACCTCAGTCAACAGGAAGGGTCTCCATGGAGACGGGGGGGGGGGGGGCAGTTTGAGGTGGGTGGAGTTTCACCTGGGTTTGACTGACAGGTGCGATGCTGGGTGTCTGCGTTAATGGCAAACACTTTGATGTTTTGTGGACAAAATGATTAATTAATGAATTGATTAGATAATTGGTTGATTGATTAAGTTTGAGCTGCAGCCTAAATGTTAATTGCATCAAGTTTTTAGGTTGTTTTTGTATCTGATGTGTATAAGTGAGACTCAGGAGGGATGAAAGCTATTATAACTTTGTGTGTGTGTGTGTGTGTGTGTGTGTGTGTGTGTGTGTGATGTAAAAACACACACTGGCCTTGTCTTTGACCTAAAAAACACTGAGGCCGTGACATGTTGAGTTTTCTGACTCACACCTGCTTTATTTGTCTCCAAGAATAAGTGCAATCAACTTCTGTGCACACACTGAGGGCAAGACACACCCACTTAGTACACACAGACACACACAGACACACACCCAGAAACACACCAGGCCGAGCAGGTGAGACCGGTGTGCTGCTAACTCGTCCTGCTGAGCTGAGGCAGGCAAAACAAAAGGAAGGTTAACACGAACACAAGAGAAGCAAAGAGTCAGGTATTTTAAGAACAGATGATGATGATGATGATGATAATGATGATGGAGGGATGGAGCTCTGGTATGAAAATAGACTCAATGCTTTGTTGTGTGTCAGTCAAAACAGGAGTTGTCAGACACTCCTCAGTCTGTTTGTCACTGGAGTTTGACCCAGGAAGTGAAACCAGAGTCAGGTCTCGCTTCGTGAAGTGAATCATAAACTTGGAGATGAGGAGGAGGAGGAGCCTCAATACTGAGAACAGACTTGGGAAAATTTCAAGCTACAATTATTATTAAATATTATGTAGCTTTGTTGTGTGCATATACACCAATCTAGTAAAACACAGGGAACAGCAGCAGGTGGTTGTTAAAGCGAGACAGTTGACTAGAAACGACTTTAAGTGTCTCTGCGTGTTTGATCAGTACAACTCGCACCAGTTGGAAAGGAGGGTCTTGGCCCCACCCCCAGGTGGACTCTGATGTGGTTCATTTGTGGTCTGAAGGATTTTTTTATTTATCTGGGATGAAGAACATTAATCAACTGCTCAGGACCTCGGTGCACATGTGACTCATCTCAGCTGGTTGGTACCTGTAGTTCTGAGATCAATGATAAACAACGTGATGTATTAAACAAAATCAAAAGGTTGTTTATTTCAAGTTTGATTTAAAGGTCCATATTTTACTTGTTACTCTCAAGTGTCGACCCACTGTGATGGTTTGTGAGTTGTCGTTTTGAAGCCTCCAGTTTGTAATTAGTTTTTTTTTTTTTTTTTTCAAGAAGAAGCTTTATCCTGATCGTGTGGTCCAGTCTGTCAATCACACAGTAGCCACGCCCCTAGTTCATCCCCTGCTTTATTGTCTATTTTTCTCTAAATGGACCATCATTTAAAAAATGAACATCATGTTGTATTGAAGACTTGAAACTAGAGACTGAGACCATAAACTCATTAGGAAAACATTTACTGAGCTAATAAATCAAGGAGAAGTAGGGACATTTTCCCATAGACTTCAATACAATCTGAAGAGCTCTGATTGGCTAGAAATATGACAGATTTCAGGAAAACATTCAGAGAAACCAAACCCTGCAAAGTTGGATGGTCGGTGGGGTTTGGGGCATGGTTGAGGGCGGTGACTGCTTTGTTGTGACGTCACAAAGTTTCTAAATACAGTCTATGAGTATTTCTCTGTGGATTGAGCTCTTTGATACTTCCACAGTATTAATATAGACCCGCGACCTGATTTATCATCAAAGACCACATGGAGGTCTACCTTTAGACCGTATAGACCTTTAACATCTACCTTTAGACTGTATGGACCTTTAACATCTACCTTTAGACCGTATGGACCTTTAACATCTACCTTTAGACCGTATGGACCTTTAACATCTACCTTTAGACTGTATGGACCTTTAACATCCACCTTTAAAAGGACTGTTGATGGTGTAGTTCTTTGTCTGGGTGGAGCGACTGTCTCTTCCTGTAACTACCCTCAACGTCCTCCGAACTGCAGAAACAATGTCTCAGTGCAGCAAACAGGAAATTAAATAGAAAAATACATGACAAATAATTCTTCTCTTTGTGAATGAAATCATGATTTATTAAATAATGACTGTATTATTTGGGGAATGTTCTTGTTTGTTTGTGTTAAACTGATGAATGTGAAAACGTTTGAACACCAGTCGTCAGAATAAATGATGGTACTGGCATTTTATATTGAAATGGTCTGTAATGATTAACATCCCTGTTATAAAATAAACAATATCCCTTCCTCTCCGTCTCTTAAGGTTTGTGTCTGTTTGCTGAGTCACTGCTTCACCTGTAACTGCCCTGGTTTGTCTGATGAGAGTCTGACTGACAGCGAAGCCTCCACCCGTCCTCCAGCCTCCAGCCTCTCCATCTACAGCTGCACTATGGTATTCACACACACACACACACACACACACAGTTGGGGTTTTTAGACACTGACGGAGAAGTGACACCTCTCAGGTCATAGCTGGACTTAGGGTTCATTTACTCTTTTAATCACATATTTAATTTACCAAAGAAGAAGAAACCAACGTCACTGTGGGGTGACAGCAGCTGTCGCCCCACAGCTGGTCAGATTTGTCGTTGGCGGCCTCAGGTCCAGGTCTGGAGTCTGGACTGAATCCAGACTGGAGCAGCCTCGGCCCCGTGTAACTCACTGCTGTGAACGTTGTGTATTAGAACAAACACACTGCAGCGTTGCTAACAGCTGTGTTTGCTCTCTGCAGAGTGTATGATGTCTGAGAGCAGCTGCTATGGCCTGCAGCAGCGGTCAGAGCAATGCCGAGACTCTGGAGGGGTTCCACGAGGTGAACCTCGCCTCGCCCACCACACCTGACCTTCAGGTAGGTCAGAGGTCAAACCATCACCAGACCTGGAGCCGTGTTCTCAGCCCGACTGTCCCGTGTCTCACCCGTGTCTCACCCGTGTCTCACCCGTGTCTCACCCGTGTTTCCTGTGTGTCGTCCTGCAGAACCAAGCAGAGCAGCGCCCCCCTGCCCGTCACAGCACCCCCCCCACCTCTCTGTACCGCACCCACTCTCTAGGAGCCCCCCCTCCCGGCCTCCCCACCTCCCTGCGGGCCGACCAGCTCCCCACGCAGCCGGTCTACTCCACACCTCGACACAGCCATAACGGAAGGTAACGTGAACACAGACCTCAGTCCTCCCAGACTTTGATCACATGTACAGAGACGTGTTCGCCATTACTGACACTTCCTGGTGGTTTTTCACATTAAAAGAGAAGTGTAAAGGGAAAGCTGAGAGACTTTTAGTTTCAAAATTAAAAGTCTGCAGAAAGGAACTTTGCATGTGAAGTTACTGACCACTGCTGTATCCATGATAATGACGCACAGCGTGCCAGGCCTGGAGGCGGAGTCTGCCGAAGGGAACTTCCTGTCCGGAGAGGATGGGGAGGAGTGCAGCACGTTGAGCGACAGCCTGTCGCGGCTGCGCAGCCCGTCGGTGATGGAGGTCAGAGAGAAAGGATACGAGAGGCTGAAGGAGGAGCTGGCTAAGGCCCAGAGGGTAAAACACACACACACACACACACACTTAAATTGAATGTGAGTGTTTGCAGTTGGACTGTATGTGAGCTCATTACTCAGGTCAATGTCCTGTAATTTTCATTATTTTATTTAAATGAAACTCACTCATTTTTATTTCTTCATCTCTTTGTTTGTTTGCTCTGATTTTTACATTCATGTGTTCATTTGCTGGTTGTTTTTCTGTTGTTGTTTTGTGTTTCTTTTGTGTATATGTGTGTGTGTGTGTGTGGAAGGAGCTGCTGTTGAAGGATGAGGAGTGTGAGAGGTTGTCTAAAGTCAGAGACCAGCTCGGCCAGGAGCTGGAGGAGCTCACCGCCAGTCTCTTCCAGGTCGGTCCGCCTCTCCTCCGTCTGTCAGTGTCCTCTGCTTCCTGCTTCCTGTTTCCCTTCCTCCTGAGGCAGCGGCCAGACAAAAACAGGACTAAAAGAGTCAGAGCAGAGATGTGAAACGGAGGCGTGACGACCCTTAGAGAGTTAAGCGAAATCGAAGCCTCTTAGGTCTTTTTTCTGGATCGTCCGTTGACCAGGCAGCTGAACGGGACTGTGAACTCAGCTGAACGACAAAAAGCCGACACTGTAAAGGCTCAATGAAGCCGCAGTGTCACATCACCCACGACCACACCCCTGAGGACTGGAGCTCAGTTCCACTCCATACACTTTACTGGTGACTGATCACTTCACAGACACGTGAGAGTGTGGGAGAAATGATCTTCAACCTCATCTACTCATCTCGAGATTAATATTATATGAATTATTACATCATTATATTGACTTTTCCATGTGTCCTCATCAGTATTAAGTGAGTGTCCAAAAATAGACCAGTATCATTCTTCTTCCTGGTCAGAACCTGGTGCCTAGATTACCCACAATGCAACTCAACCACTGATTCAGGTGTCATTGAATTAGTTAATGAGTTAATGAATCCTGTTGCCTGTTCTTCTTTTGTCCTTGAGACACAGAACAAACATGGTGTCAGATATTATGATCAAGACCAAATAATTAACTAAGCAGTTAATTATTATAATAATCATCAGATCAATAGATTCATCTTTAGCAGCAGCTGTTGGATGTTTCATCAAGTTGAGCTGAGCTCTCGTAGTTTCAGGCTCTAAAAGTAAAATCAGTAAACAGAGAAAACCAGAACCAGATCAGTGTTGATCTGGATCCACCTGTGGGTTTAGGCTCTCTGTGTCTCTGACCTGATCCCAGACCAGCTCCATGACGTGGAGATCAGGACTCAGATCTGGTGCAGGACTCCTCGTTCTTCATGACTCTGGACTTGAGTTCAGTACGTTCACTGCGTTTGGATTCTGGTCCTGGACCAGTTAAATTAGGTTCCCACCGTCTCCCCCCTCAGACGTGTTGATCAGGTTCGTCTCCAGTCAGTGAACTGGTCTTTGAAGAGGTCCCTGATCAGGATCAGGATCAGGACTCAGACTGATTCTGTCCGGCCACGTCGCTCCTGTTCTCCTCAGTCTTCTCTCCTCATAGACGGTGCTGGGACTCTTTCCTACAGTCTGTGTTTAGACAAACATACTGAGCTTTTCTGTATTATGTTTATTTTACTGTGTGTGTGTGTGTGTGTGTGTGTGTGTGTGTGTGTGTGTGTCTTCCAGGAAGCTCACAAAATGGTCAGAGAAGCCAACGTCAAACAGGCAACTGCTGAGAAACAACTGAAAGAAGCTCTGGGCAAGGTAACACTGAACACACACACACACACACACACACACACATACCACTCATCTCCTCCTCCTCCTCCTCCTCCTCAGATCGACGTGCTGCAGGCGGAGGTCCAGGCCCTGAAGACACTGGTGCTCTCCTCCCCCACCTCCCCCGTGGGTGAGCTCCCCTCTTCAGGGGCAGGAGGAGGCGTGAAGACCCCCTTCAGGAAGGGCCACAGCAGGAACAAAAGCACCTCCTCCGCCATGTTGGGGACGCAGCCCGACCCGTCGGCCACGCAGCCCATCGTACGGGAGTGTAGAGAGGTAGGAACGCCACGCGTTAGTGAGGCGGGTTCTACCCCTGAGGAAAATGGTCCCCCCCCCCCCCCCCTTATCTGACGGTGACCATGTGTTGTTGGTGATGCAGGTGGACAGTCAGCTGTTCAGCGAGTTCAAGGCGTGGAAGGAGGAGCCGACGCTGGAGCGGAGCTGCTGCTTCCTGGACAGAGTTTACAGAGAGGACATCTACCCCTGCCTCACCTTCAGCAAGAGCGAGGTACAGGGAGACGCAGGGCTCAGTGGGGGGGCTGTTATCTCAGTGAGGGGGGTCAGTCATCTCACTGAGGGATTGACGGTTTAACAGATGTGACGTTATGTTTGTTCACCTTTTGTGTGATGATCAGCTCCTCCTCTCTCCTCCCTCAGCTGGGGTCGGCCATCTTGGAAGCCGTGGAGCAGAACGCGCTCAGTGTAGAGCCGGTCGGTTTCCAGCCGCTGCCTGTGGTCAAAGCGTCAGCGGTGGAGTGTGGAGGACCAAAGTGAGACCCCCCTCCCTCCACCACACACACACATACATTCACACACTCATAAACTCTTCTCCTCTTCATCAAGCTTTCACTCCTTCATCATCATCTCTCCATCTTCCCTCAATTTCCTCCTCTAGTGGACGAAGGGCTGAACTCGTCACGTAAGTCTGACTCTCTCACTCTCTCTCCCTTCCATCTGCATTTTTTAATCTCTCTCGCCCCCGCCTGGCTCCTCCAAACACCCCCTGATAACTCCTAGTTCCCCCAGTCCTTCCTTATCCTGATACATGTTGAGCAGTAATCCCTCTTTCCTTTGCTTCCTTTGCTCCCTCCTTGCTTCCTCGTGTCCTAGCGTTACACCTGTTTAGTTTGTTTTGGTTGATTCAGTTTTTCTCCTGGTGAAACAAAACAAAAACAAAGGAGTGACTTCAAGCTTTATTTTGACTCTGTGGAGGAAAGGTAGATAAACATGGAAATAAATAATAAAGGGAATAAATAAAGGGATTAAAGCATAAAGTAAAATAAAGTTTCTTCTTCTCCTCCCTTGATTTATTAGCTCAGTAAACGTTTTCCTAATGAGTTTATGGTCTCAGTCTCTAGTTTCAAGTCTTCAATACAACATGATGTTCATTTTTAAATGATGGTCCATTTAGAGGAAAATATGGGGCGTGGTTACTGTGTGATTGACAGACTGTGCCACCCAATCAGGATAGAGTACAGAGCAGGTCAGCTCCACCCCTCACTCCTCCTCAGCTCCACCTTCTCCTCCTCATATGGTTTCTACTGGTTTAAAAGAACAAAACAAGATGGCCGACATAAATGATGTTATAATTCTCACCAGTTTGTGTTTCTCTGTGTCTCTGACAGAAAATGTGCCCTCAGCGGTCAGACCAAAACCTGTAAGCACAGAATCAAGTTTGGAGATTCATCCAACTACTATTACGTATCTCCGTACTGTAGATACAGAGTGAGTCTGAAAACACACACACACACACAGAGGAAACATGTTGAATAACTGCCACAGTCGTACAGTCACACAAAAAATTTATTAAATACATTTTACAAATGAATGAAAACAGTGTCAACATTTTCTGTCTGGATGTTAAGACATTTTATTTTCTATAAAAAGAGAATTTGCAGAAGGAATGTCACATTTTTAGGTTTTCTTTACTGTCACGTTATTAAGTGCTCACAGTTGATTCAGATTCTTTTAAAGGCTGCAGTTTGACAAAATGTGAATTTAAAAAAAAAAAGTTCTCAGTTCTTTGTGATGATGTGTCTTACAAATAGATTTTGTCTCATTTGTCTGTGGTTTTGCTCAGATCACAGCAGTGTGTAACTTCTTCACCTACATTCGTTACATCCACCAAGGGCTGGTCAAACAGCAGGATGGTGAGACACGCACACGCACGCACACACACAATTACTTAATTGACACCAGCTGTGGTTAAATCATGTGACCATCTAGTTTCCGTCATATGACGTTGTGGTTCTCTGTGTGTTTGCAGCGGAGCAGATGTTCTGGGAGGTGATGCAGCTCCGCAGGGAAATGTCCTTCGCTAAGCTCGGCTACTACAAAGACCAGCTGTGACGGACGGACCCCCTCTCTCCAATCACAGCAGACTCTGTCCTGAAGCCCCACCCCTCTCCATCCTCTCCCTCCACCTGCCTCATCTGGTTCTGGCTTTCCTCCCCTCATCCGGTCATTTCAGGAAACCCCTCCCTCCCTCGTGTGAGTGTATTTTTTTGTGCGTGAGAGAGAATCACACAAAAAAAAAAAAAAAAAAAAACAGGAAAAAAAAAAAAGACTGTCGTTGTTGCTGATCCATTTTTGTTTGATTCCAATATGTGTCATTTTCTTTTTATTGAAACACATTATATAAAGAGAAGTGGCAGAAAAGATGGAACATGTCGGTGTTTAAACCTACATGAGGAGCTTTGACCTTCAGTCGTAACAAGTCTGGACAGAAGAATTAAGCCACTGTGTGTGGGGG